>VYXD01007170.1:55455-92851 GCA_013397195.1 Hylia prasina
AAAACACCAGGAACTCACACCTGTGGCCCACTGAGGCCCAGAACATGGCATTTCCCAGTGCAAGAAGGACTGATAAGAAACTGAGAGACCTGAACTACACCCCACAGAAAGGACTCTGAATTTGCCACCTTTTCAGAACAATTAGAGGTTCCACTGATTAATATTATTTATTTTTTCATGTTTGTGAGTACTTTGCTTGTTAAATAAACAGTTTTCTCCGCGTTTCTGGATGGAGGTTTATCTCCTGAAGAGGCGGGGGGAAGGCCTGCTGAATTCTGTCCCTTAGGGAGACATTCCTTTGGAAGGTCCCTTCCAAAGTTGTCCTCAAATTTTTTATCTGTAGAATGTGAGTCCTATTATTCACCTATTCACCCTTTCATACTAGAAGAACAGTATAGCAACTCCTAATGGTAAATGAATCAACTGATACCTTAGGTTTTAGCTTTCATGTTTTTTTCAGATTCTGTGCTGCTTAGGTGTATTTCTGAGCCTCACACTAGTACTAGTAAGCTCTCTACTCTGTATTTAGAATAGAGACTCGACAAGGAGAAAGCCTTATTGAGCCTCTAAAGGTTTAGAAGTAGTATCTTTGGTTTCTTTGGAGAACTTAGTTCTGACTCCACAAAATCCAAAAGGTCAGGATGTCCAAGATCAAACACATGTTAACCATATTTACAAATGCTCAAAAATTCAAGTGATAAGTATTAAAAATTACTGAGGTCGCCGTGTCACAAACTGCTTACTACCATTATTTCCCCATAATTACCTCCTATTTATTGCAGTGACTTCCAGAAAATAGCTTTCCATATCTGCAGTTCTGTGTAAAACAGAATTTATTGTTATTGCCATCACATGCTAAAAACCCGTATTCAAATATGTATTTAGGGCGACCTTTTGTGCTGCTAGAATAGTCATTTACATTTGTGTTCAAACACCAAATGAAACTTACAGGGGTCTGAGCCCAGACGATCGGACCCCTTTGAGTTTCCTTGGGACTCTGCCCCGATGGCAGCTTGATAGAGAGAGGCAGCCTTGATCCAGTAGTCCAGAAATGGAATTTTAATAATGCAAAAATAACAAACAAGAAGGCATACACTATATTTGGAGTGAGCTGCAAAAGGGCAGTAACAGGAGGCAAAAGGCATGGGACCAGGCTCAGACAGTATCCATGCCTCCCGGTATGGGGAGGAGTTAAGGCTCAGGGAAGGGTCCAATAGGGGAGAACGATTAGGAATATTTAAATTTCTGCACCAAAAATCAACCTATGGTAACACAGAGAACTAGGAACTTTCTAGCAATGATTTGCTTACTTGAACTGAGGGAGCATGCTAGTAAGCCTCTTGCTTAGTCTACTTAGAAAGGGGTTTCCCAGGGCATTAAGCCCAGGTTTTCCTCTTGCCCTGGGAAACCACTCTCTACAACCAAATAATAACTTCAAATAGCTATTCCCTATGAAAAGTAGTGGAAAATAAGACCCATGTTTGCATTTTCAGGAACTAATGATATTGAAGTACACTATTCTAAAGAGATAGGAAGAGATTAGTTTTTAATATAAATAATTACTATAAATACTGTTAATAACACCGGAAACTACTCAGCAACACCTCTAGCCTAAGGTAGCATAGAATCAGAGTCAATGAGTGGTTTGGGTTGGAAGGCACAGCATGGCCCCGTTCTAGACATCATTTTTATGGACACACTTAAGACATTGTGATCTAAAGATGTGCCTGAATTTGAGTGGGCAGATGTGCTTTTTAAATTTTATTCCTAAGTGGGGATATTTGTGTGTATACATATGTGTATGTGTGTGTTTATATCTATAGATAGAACACATGGACTTGGAGGGAGTTAAGTCAGAGTACAAACCAGAAGCACAACAAGTCATTGATAATGAAAAGGTGTTTCTGGTTTTTGGCTTAATATGTCAGCTGGAGGGCTGCTCCATTTCCTCAGCTCTGCCAGAACCTGGAAACCGCTAGCAAGAGGGTTTCTCTGTACTAAGGTGGTGCTTTTCCAAGAGTTGTGCTTGTGGGCCTGATGTCATAACCTGTGATTACTCAGTTATTTTGGGGAGGACCCCAGAAGTCAAGGGCAGCACAAAGGGCAGGAATAATCTTTTTTTTGTCTGTTTAATCTTTACCAAGTCAGACTTTCTAAATGAAGGGAATGCACATAAAGTCCCATTGCCTTCAGTGTCCTCTTTGTCTCCATTTGCCTCTGCACATATTGACCCAGTGCAATGACAGATTAATGGTGACATTAAATGAGGTATTAAATTTAATCTTCTTTACTTAATGTAGCAAAAGTTCTTTTTCCAAATCGCCTTTCTTTAATTTTTGTTCATGATTGTCATTTTTCATTCACTGATTTTACTCATGTTAGACCAGGCCAGTGACCTAAAACTGCCAGCTGAGGAGTGAAATGCTAATCAGATATCTTCAATTGAAAGCACCAGTAAAAGTTTCCCATGCATTATTTTCATTAATTATTTTCTGTCTCAGCGATTCTCCTGGTTCCTCTAAAACAGTTGAAACACAACAAACAAAATGGCTAATTTTGGTTGTATATATTCATGGAAGTTGTTCCAACTGACAAAGTCAATCTATAATTATTTAATTCAGGATGTCTTAGCTTCTGAATTTAGGAGGTCACTTCACTACTCAAAAGACTTGTTAGCAATTTCAGAGCTTTCTGTCCACATGTTTTGTGGTCTTTTCATTTCTTATAATGTGTTAATGGGGTGTGGTGTTTACTCTTTAGGTAGGAAGATTATTAACCAGTTTTACTACAGCTTAAGCAGCTGTAGTGTTGCTAAATGATGAATTTAACATGAAAAATGTGTCACCAATAAGGAGTTATTAATAGTATTTAATTTTAGATTACATATTAGGAAGAGATTCTTCACTGTGACAGCGATGTGGCATTGGAGAGTTTGCCCAGAGAAGCTGTGGATGGGCCATCACTGGAAGCAAACCAAATAAGGCAATGGTTGAAGGGTCTTTGAGAAAACAATCTAAAAAAAGAAATAAATCCAGTCTTGTTTACTTTTTGTTTGTTTTGAGAAATTTGTATGTTTTAATAAAAATGTTCCTAGACTATTTCTCAGCCCTAGAACAATTACCCTTGTGATGGCATGATTCTAATTCTATTGTATATCTTGTATCCTCGCTTCCTGTGATGGGAATGTTCACTGAAACCATTCAATTAATATGCCAAAACCCCAGAGGCTCAAGTTTGGGGTGTATATACCACACACCATGGTTATCATATCAGCTCTGTAACACTGACTATGCCCTTTCCTTTCAGATGTGTTCAAATCCCAACACCTTCTGCAAATCCTCAGTGCTTCACTACAGCGTGAAGCTTCATCTGCAGGAACTCACTATGTCTCAGTCAGTAGACCTACAATATTTTTATTTAACATATTACAAACTGAGTGCTGCTGCCTTCTCTCTGTGATACCAGCTTCAGTGTTTGAGTCACCTCATCTCATTTAATGTAAAAGCATAGTGCCAGAGCCTTTTTTATGGAAGTGTGCAATTTATTTTAAATTAACCACTTTTTAATAGATCTGCATTTATTTTTTTAAGTACTGGTGGAAAGGAAGCAGATTTCATGCACCTAGATGCTGAAATAAAATAAAATGAAGAATTAAATAACAGAAGGATGCTTGAAGTAGAATATTAAAACAGATTTTGGGAGCATCAATCATTCAGTGCTGTAAACATGAAAGGGTTTATTCTTTGTGTAAAACCAGAAATTATTTGGGTGCACTCAGTCTGTTTATTTCTTTATTTAGCCTCATGGTACTGGGGTAAAAATCTCTTTATCCTTGGTAAATTTAGATGTGGGAGGCCAGATGAATGTTTTGAATATGAAAACTCATATGCTGGTGGTATTAATGCTTACAGCATTCTTCCCTTAGTTTAACAAAGCACTGTATAAATTTTGGTCACTTTAGTGCACCAGTGGTACCATCTGTTTTTCAAACTTTACTGTATGTAGAAGTCACCCAGAGATAACAATATTCTATTAAATTAAGTATCCTGTTCCCAGAAGCTTGACTTTGTGAGGTTTCAGACACATCACTTTGCAAGCACTACTGTTTTCAGCTACAGGGTGGTCAGCTTCCATGTTCACTTTCTAGGCAATTTTTCTATACATGAGGTCCAGTCATGAACTGCATAAACTGTATGTAAACAATACAAAAAAATAATTAAGAACATGTACAAAGTGAAATATCATTAAACGTAAGAAGAGATAGAATGAATAAGCTGAATTACAGACTGAGTAGTAATCAACAGGGTCATGTTGCTTGCAAAAAAACCCAAATCTTACTATCTATAGAGTGCATAAAGTGCAAGGTATTTCCATTTTAATAAGACTGCAGCTGAAGTATTGTGTTTGGGTTATTTGTGACCTTTTAAAGAATTCTGAACAGACAAAAAAAGTGTATCAGAGGTCCTGGAAAAAAAGTTTAAAGAAAGATAGACCTGGACCTTGTTAATTTAGAGGACAATGCACAAAGAAAATTGTATTAAGTTTTCAATTATGTAAAGCCATGGTTGCTACAAGTTCAAAGGCAATAGACTTGCAAAGGATAGGACAGGAACTAACAAACTTAATTTGAAGCAAAGAAGATGTAGATAGGATGACAGAAAAAAAAATGCTGACTCTAAGGGTGAGGATAAACAGCCTGACAAGGTGAGAGAGTCTACATCACTGGAGATTTTACACAAAAGATTAAGCAGTCATCTACCAGAGTTATCTGACATTTAGTTCACTAAAAGTCATCTGAAGATCCATCTTTATTTACTCTGTTTCTGATTTAGAAATGTTGGATTCAGGGAGACAGTCTAGAAAAAGATACACCTCAAATTTTGTTCTCTGTGAAAACTGAAAAAAATAGGGGTAAAAAAGAAAAAAAAGAAACTGCAACACATATTTTCCGTCGGAACAGGTAGAGCAAGGAGGACTGCTCTATTGAGTCAGCAGTGAGTGACTTTCTCAGTCCAGCTTGTATTAAGAAAAAGAATATGCAAAATACCAGTCCCAATGTTCTAATGGGGAAAAAGGCGCCCCCAAAATCAACAAAAAACAACTCTCCCCGAAAAACAACCACCAGATCTTGAGAGTTAACCTCTAATTTTATTTTGGGATAAGAATGCTAATAGGTAAGAACATATCCATCCAGCTTCTGGCTCCTCTTTAATGACATTCTTCTTTTAGCTGTTATGTGTTAAAAAACCCTTAATCCAAAACTCCTACTGCACAGTCTCTCAAGCAGACCTTTATAATGCCATCTCTGTTAGAGGAAGCTACTCTCACTTTTCAAGTGAATCCTATTAAAAGGGTTGTAGGGAAGCTCCTAGGTGTGAGGAATTAGCTGCTTAGCAGGTCAGTTGTACTCTTAGGAAATGTAAAAAGTATGGGTATGAAGATTAAAAAAAAAAAAAANNNAAAGATGGGAATAAAAAATAAAAAAAAAAAAAAAAGTAAAGAAATAGCCTTTTTTTTTCCTAGAAGTGCTGTTTAGTGTAATGAAATGTCATCATGTGGTGATGAAATACCATCACAGGACTGACCTCTGTCACACAGGGATTTTCAGGCAAAGTGATTAACACACACTCTTCAGTGTGTTGGGGTAGGCAAAATATTTCTGGTGTTTACCTATCATATATACATATTTTTGGTTTTTGTTTGTTTTTAAACTGTAGTCTTGACACATGGTAAAGAACAAGGCTGAGCAGACAGAACAGTGTTTATTTTCCCAGTACACTCCCTTTGATTTCGAAAGAACACACATATGCCAACACTGCCCACCTTGTAGAGGTGTTGGCTCTTAAACCTGTCTGTCCTGGAGATATCTACCTGTGCAGAAATGTCTGGTCTGGGACTGGCAGTGGCTCCCTGGAAAGAGAGTGCTGACAGGAAACACACCACCCCTTCTAGGTTCCTTCCAGGGGAAAAAACACCCACCTTCCACCCAAGAGGGAAGGGGTGCTTGTCTATAGAGTGAATTTCTGAAATCCTTTAGAGAAGCCCCACTTTTTTTTGACAGACTTTCTGATGCTGAAAATGGGATTATCTGACAATCAATAGCTGATGCTTCTGTTCTAGGCCTTCACAGACTTTTACCAGCCCAGGGTCCACCCCAAGGAAGTTCTGCATTCCTGCCGATGGGAAAGATTGACCACCTTTTCCACCAGGTTACTGGGTCAGGTAAGGTGAGGAATCATCCCACAGCATCTCTGGGTGTTGCCTTCTGATGGGAAGGCAGGTGACCTGGTTTCAAGAGGGAGCACGGCAACCCAGCCTCGCCCGGGTCACTCGGTCCATCGACAAGCACAGACACCAACGTGGTGGATGGTCAAATGGCCTTTATTGGCTTATCTCATGGGGTTAAATAGTCAGGGGTCTTCTCTACGTCAGAAGGGGACGGTTGGACTAGTTTAGGGTTAGTAAGGAGTGGAAAACTACTGGGGTTAGGAGGGGTTGCATACCTAGGGTGATTGCTTATCACTGAGGATGAGGGGGAAGGGGTCCATGCTGCTTTCTGTCACATCGCGAGATCTTCCGTTCGCCTGTCCCTGTCTACCACATCTGGGGACCTTGGAGGCTCCGGAAAGCAGCTGCTCAAGGTCTCCTGCCAAACTCTATGGAATTGGAACCAGCTTCCAGGCCTTGGTCAAACAGCCCAGGGCTGGGAAAGGGTCCTGTGGTGAAGCCCTCAGGTCACAGATAGGGGATAGGTTGGCACTTCCAAGGGTGGATTCTCTCCAATGGGGCTGAAAGGCTTGCTTGCTTCTGGCGTCAGGAAAGGTTCTTTCCTTATCTAGACTGCATTATTTTTCTTTAATGTTATTCAAAATAAAAACCCATTTAAAAGAGAAACTGCCAATGCTGGAACAGTTTATTTACTTACCCAGGAGAATGTAGAGCCTATAATGTGTAATTCAGTGTGTGCTAGGGTCCCTTTTGGTGTTAGAAAATTGAGTTGCTTATAATAATGGTTGCTTTTTCCCTATAGGTATGAGTGAATGAAATGAGAAGTCTAATGATATCGTCTTGTTACTCTGTTGCCCATAGATGGCAAGGCTTGGATTCATAATTACATTAGGAGCCATATCTTACGCAGATCATTAGCAAGGAAAATTTCACACTAGAGATTCATTGTACTAAAGACCAGTTAAATTACAGTGTGTGTCTGCACATTATAGATATTATCATTCATTTCTGGCTTTAAAATACTATCGTTAAGAGAAATTATCTTGCATATTTCAGAGTAAAACCAAAGCCTGGAAGAAATTACTCAGTGTTTGTAGCATTTGACTTCTTTCACTGTAAAAATGTCACTCCCAGCTCCAATTACTCTGTCAGATTTCCAGTGACCGACAGTAAGTGTTATAGAGGTAGACTTATTAACACTTCTTTTTTGCAGCAGAGCAGGAGTCCTCCTTGGCTATTCAAGCAAAATAGTAAGAACCACTGTCAAAAGTGACATAAGGTGCCTGGAAAAGAACAAAAAATTTAAAGCAGGGAAGCACAATAATCTACTCTGGTCTGCTATGCTCAACTGCTTTATTTAGCATTTCTACTCTAGCAAGCTTACAGAAGAAATACAAAGAATGGAAGATAACAGCTCTGAAGGAACTACATATTCACCTCCTTCTTTTGGACATGAAACAGATTGAACAGTAGATAGGATGTAATTGGGAACCTGTCTGGCAGTTATGCACTCATATGAGAGGACTGCAAATTGAGGGTCTACCAAGTAATTAGTTTTTCTTAAACATGCACCTAGTTAAATTGCAAGATAAGGTAATTCTAATTCTCTCTCTAATGTGCTGTTTAAATGGTCAAGGAATAGGGCTTCAGAGAGATCCTCCTTCTGGGAAACAACTGCATTCCTCTTTTCCTGAGCATTACACAATGAATTTACTAATTAGTCAAGACAGATAATTGCTCTTGCTCATTTTGAGAGCCTGTTACTGGTTGTGTTTGCATGCAGGTATGGTGGTGGTGTGGGTTTTGGGGTTTTTTTTTCATTTTTTGGGCAGGGGGGTTAGCACTTACTGTCTCAACTGTTGCCCTTCACCAGTTTTTGATTGAGTAGTAGTGACCCTGTACACAAGCTTTGCAGCAAAGGGTGAAAATAAAGTAATATGAGTAATGAGTAATAAAGATGGTGTGGTATCCTGGATTTTTTATAAATAAGTCTGGAAGAGGTATAAAAAAAGCCCATTCAGTGAATGCTTCTGTGAAGCCAAAAGAATTGGCGTTTCCAGAGAGGAAACTGGGAGAGAGTCCTAGCTGTGCCCCATGAAATTTGGTCTAAATACCAAAAGCAGATAAAGGCATGGAGCACTGGACATTATGTCTCAAAATGTAGATATGGATTAAGAGAATCATGCAACAAATTAGACCTGAATTTCCTTATCCCAGAAGTGGGTCAGCTTCAAACTGCCTTAAGGGAAATGTATAGCCTTATCTCTTAGAGTGTTTTAAGACTCTATAACAGCATGGAACGGGTTCAGACAAGCATATAAAGCAGAATTAACATTTGCTTCCTGACCCCTGTATTGATTTGTGCTCATTAAATGAACAATCTCATTCAGCTAATCATGTGGATATTGTTTGTTTCACTGTGCTTTTGTTTCACTAATCAATATATATATAAATTAGAGAAAAATAAAATGATCTTTAGCTTCCCTTTATTACAAGAGGAAAAATATATATCTAAAAGTTTCAGCAAAAATAAACTCTTTGGAACCTGCTGAGTCTTAATCTTGGTACTGAATTTGTGTCCATGTAGGTGTGTGGATAAAAGCCTGGTTGCTTCTGATGGTGTGTTTTATGGGAACCACCATGGAGTCGAATTTGAAGTTCATATTTACATTTCACACACAGTTACTTTAGGTTTAAGGTTAAATGCAGGTTTTTTCCTAGAATTCCCTATGTCTTTTTGAGTCAGTTCCTGTTTCAAAGTCAGTCTTTATAATTAGTCAAGATTCTAGGACATACCTTCAATTGCACTGGAGGGACAGATTTTATTTTTTTTTCCTTTTTTTTTTTACATCAGTCAATACCATTTTGACTGTGTTTTAGGGCAACCTGCAGCTCTCCCAGTTGGTTACACTTCAAAATAAAATCCTGTCAGTAAGAATCTGTCTTGAATTATATATAAACACAACTGAACCATTGGCACATTTGCACATATTTTCTTTCCTAGCTAGAGAGGACAACACTGGACATAGATAAGTTTTAAGGAACAACTTATAGTTCATTTTGAACTGGTGCTGCCCATCCCTGGGTCGTTCTGTGGGTTGATCAGCTCTTCCTGGACTCAAGGCTACTGAAGATTTTTAATGTCATCTCTTCATCGTGAGTCAGGTCAGCTGCATGCTGCATTTCTTCAGGAAGTCTAGGTGTGCATAATATTGATTTATTATTTTTTAAACAGGTTTTTGTTTTCCACTTCTCCATGGAGAACTAATGCCTAAAGAAGAAATAGAAGAACTGCATAAAGACTCAGATTACTTTGCTCTTTTCTCCCTAGTAATTATTTATGAGCACACAGCTGCTCTATTCTGCAAAGTTCATAGCAAAAGACATGAAAGTTGAGGGTAGGCAAATGTGAGAATGTAAAATGTTATGAGAGATTGTCAATGCAAGTAAATTGTTCTGAGTTTGCCCTTCAATCTGTTTGTATTCACATTATATGTAAACTCGTTATTTTTCACAGAAATTCCATTAAAATTTTCATTTAAATATATTTTCATTTATATCTATGCAGAAATACAGTAGATCATCCTGACTCACTATCATATATTCTTTATGTAAGAAATTAATTGTCTCAACACTTTCAATTTTATTCATCAGTATTAATTTAAATTACTAAAATTTTAGATCCTTTGAAGACATTCAGTAACTCGATTACTTATTTCTCTGAACTAACTGAATAATTCTGACATGTCACACTTTTTGGAGACAAAGGGTTAACTGCAACCCTTTGCAAAGGCTATTTGGCTAAAATTAGGATCCAATTAACCTACATTATTAACAATTGCTTCTTGCTATTCATATAGGTTATGAATAGACTCATTAATAAACCAAATAAAACAGACATAGGATCACCTTAACTGAATATCCTCCACAGAACTCAAGTGATTGCTGTTTTTTATTACACCACTTCATAATTCTGTTATAACAATAACTTGGTGACTTTAGTGTGGTATTATATACAGAGATACACATGTACCCAAGGGCTCCTATTGGTGGATTACCTGAATTACCTGCTCAGCTCTGATGTGAAGGCTCTACAAATGTGTCAACTCCTGAAAGATTTCCATGGCTTTAACCTCTCACTTCTGCCTTAAATGCAAAGGGCATCAGAGGTTTTTGAGAAAGAGCACAAGTCAGAGACCCAAAGGCATAAGGATACTGGCACTGCACCTTTTTTGAGACCTCCATTGTGTGTGATGCTGATCCTGTTGACACAGCACTCCAAATGTGTGAGTTCATGCAGAATGGTGCCAGAAACACTGCACTGGAACTCTTTAACTTCACCCAAGCAGCTCAAGGGATTTACAAACTCTGCTTTTTATTGGAATTCTCTAGATTCTCTAGAGGGTGTACTGTTCCACTAAATTTACCCTTAAAACATATGCTTGTTGTCCATGTGTGAGATTACTACCAAGTAGCTTCCAGTTGCCTGAAACCGTTGTGCAGTTGCACTCTATGACAATCCCTTCTTGACCACAGGACTTGCCATACTAAATATATTTTTATTAAAAGCGTATTCTCAGACATATGATGTAAAACATAATTACTGACTTTGTGGTTTTGTTTGTGTGTGTTCATAGGACAAGAACTATTTTAATGATCTTCAAATCAAGTATTATAGTTGCAAATTATGTGAAATAAAGTACAATGTATGCTTGTGTTAAAGAACTGTTATCCTAACCTATGATAATTTTTGGTGGGAAGAAGGATGAGAGTAGGGGAAAAATATCAGGATTTATCTATATTATACAATGACATCATAGTTGTGTGATTGTTTTGCTGCTATTTGCAGTGGTAGTAATGAAGAATGCACTAATGTCAGTTCCTAATAAAAATGTGTTCTGGTTTTGCAAAGCTTTACCCACCCAGCCTTCAAAAAGCCCCACTTTTTGTGGAAATGCTTTCACAGTCCTAAAATAGGTATCCTTCATGCTTAAGTAGAAAACTCTCCCAGAAAAGGGACTGCTGTGTTTTCAGAGACACAGACTGGGACCAGCTCTACTGAATCCTGAACTAAACTCTAGCCAGAGTAACCAACCACATGGTAGAGTTACAAAAAAGTGGAACTGGAGTAATCAAGTACAACGTAAGCAGTAAAGTTGAATATACTAAGAATAATTGTGTCTGTACTGCACATTGTGTTGTGTTGTTTTTGGTGTATTTAGTAATTTGGATTATCTCGCTCTTCTAGAAAATCCAATGCAAAATTTCTGCAAGTAGGCTGATAATTAATACAATCAAAATAACAGAACTGAACCAACTGTGAGATGAATTCTTACCTGTCAGTCTTTTCAGCTATGGGTACAACCCAAATTTTATACCAAATTTGGCTGCACAGATGCGGCAGTGCTCTCTGCAGCTGTCTCCAAATGTTTAATAAAACAAAGTCAGAGCTTCCAGATCTCACTGCCAGCTTTTCCCCTCTAACAGTAACCTTAGCAATGAGACTTACTTCTTTTTCTGAGATGAATGCATTAATGCAGCCTTTCCTTTGAATAGAATTAAAATTTCTTGAGACAGTTTACCAAAATTATCCCATCTTCACATTAAAGGAGAGACTGTTCCATTGACGTCATCAACAATAC
Organism: Hylia prasina; assembly: GCA_013397195.1. Lineage (NCBI taxonomy): Eukaryota > Metazoa > Chordata > Aves > Passeriformes > Sylviidae > Hylia > Hylia prasina. Next base: position 67,326 of record VYXD01007170.1, read on the forward strand.
CAACTAATAGAGTAATGGAGCAGGGAGTTGATACATTCCTGACCTTTCCACAGTATATCTTAGAGCTAATGAAGCCTTTTCTTTTTCTAGCTCCTCCAATATTCTTCTTTCATTCACTCTTTAAATGCAATATATCTGACTTTACAATACCATGAAAAACAAAAAACCAGATTTAATGCTTGAGCAAACTACCAAAAGCTGTGATACTAATCTTGTTTTTCAAAGGAGTGAAAGGTAACCTGTGAAATCAGAGCATTTTTAAAAGAGCAAAACAAAGCAAAAATGCCTGATGCACATATGGGTGAGGTCTCTCTTTTTCTCTTCTTACATATTTTGTAAGGAATGTTTGACCGAATATTTGGGTGCTATCCCGTGAGTGCTTCTGTCATTACAAACTACTGGTCTCTGGGTCATGTTCTCTTGTTTAATTGTTAGCTGGAAAACATTAAGGGTTAAATTCTATCCTCATAAAACAGTAGCATCTTGTTTATTCAACAGAAAAATGCTTTATCATTCTGTCTGAATGGAAAACCTGTAGCATGTACAAACCTATCCAAAGTTTTTGGGGTTTTTTGGACTGGAGTTCTTGGGTTTGTTTGTTTGTTTTGGGTTTTTTTAAGGCAGTGATCTGTAATTACATGAAAATTGAAAAAAAATATGAGAAGAACGTAGACAAGGAACAGCTTGCATAACATTACTTACTTTAAAATAGAACATTAATTGAAAGGATAAGTAGCCTTGCACATAGAACACATATTTATTTTAACAAGACTAAATATATTTGTAAATTAATGTACACAGTTTACTTTATGGCCAGTTAATGTTTGTTCCGTTCCAAGACAGAGAAAATAAATTTTTGTGCAATTTACTTCTGTTGTCACTGCTAGAACAAAAAAGAAAATAAACTTGGATCTCAATAGACAACCTAATTATGTTATGATTGTCTCTACAAACACAATTTTCACCTGTTTTGAAGTGCATCCAGTTTCAATTCCTAACTCATTCCTGAAAAGACAGTGTCCATACAGGAATTCCACATACGGGAGGGAAAACTGTAGTAAAGAGAGTTAGTATCAGCCTTTGATTTTTAAGTAGTTATGCTCAGTACTTAAGCACCATCATGTGAAAATAAAGCTGGAGCACCTCATTCCATTCTGTTTGTGGATATTGCAGACTCATTTTATAGTTCATCAGTTTGGCAAAAGCAGCAGTCTCTGCTTAAAAGAGGCCCAGAGAATGAAATAAAATAGGTCCCTTTGCTTCAGACAGGAATGTGTTGTAAGACCATATAAAGAAAAGTTCACTGGAGTTTTCCTGTCCTGCTCTTGCACTGGCTGGGCATCCCGGCAGCCAGGAGCAGGTACCAGGAGCAGCTCAGCCCAGATGGGCCTTGCTGAAGGACAGCTTTATACTGCTCCCTCTTCCTTCCCCTCCAAAGCTGTGTTTGGTTGTTCCTATGGCATTCATGATTCTCACTGCTGGGGCTCAGATTGCAACATCAAGAGGAGCTGTTGATTTGTGGTATAAAGAGGGGAGATGTGAAAGTTTGGTTCTGCTCACCTTATTTAGCAGTCTGCAAAATGAGACTGAGAAGAGATTTGTCTCGCTTCTGAGTTGAGAGGAGGACTGTTTAAGCCTAAAGCTGTTTGGAATTTGCACACTAGAAGCATGCTGATGGGCTGTGAGAACATATGCCACAACTATACTTGACAGGAGGCTTGTTATTTCACAGGTGCATTTTGCATATGAAGTTTGCATAGGGGAAAAAAGAGACCAAGAAGAAGGCGAGTAATTAACTCTATTCCCTGCTCCTTCAAAAGGCCTATTCCAGGGTAACTCAGGAAGTTCATTATAAACCTGCCTCTTCTTTCCTCGCTAGAGTAGCACTTTAAGTTTTTGGTAAGCCATCTGAGCTTTTCATTTGTGACAGCAGAGCCATCTGCAGCCTTTCCTGTGCCCTCTGGTCTTTCCTCCATCTTCACTAGCTCAGATAGAGTCCAATTTTGTTTCTATTACTAGGAATAACTGTGATACCAAGGTTTTACCCTGATCTTGGGATCTGTAATTGAATAAATTTTGTGTACAATCCCTGGCAAAGGGTTCTTTGGGGGGAAACAGATTATTTTAGAGTAAAGTGTGTCGGGGTGTGTCTCAGCTTATCTGAGGTACTGCTTCAGTGTGTCTGCAAGCTCTGGAGGACAATAGTGATTTGTCTCATTATGCTGTCAAGCATTCCTTGATATCCCTGAAAAGCAGAGGACTACAGACCAGTTAAAAAACATAGACCACAGAAGAACTGTCTGTTTGGTTGCTTGCTTGCTTGGTTGGTTATTTATTTATTTTAAAAGCGGCTTCATATCATGCAAACTTTGATGATACCTTGTGACATCTTCAGGTTGTCTAATTACTTTGGCAGGGTACCAGCTGTTGGCCAGGTCTCTGTGAAGATCTGCAGTCAGCTAAGCACTGGAAATGCTGAGTCCCAGAAAGACTTGGGAGGAATTTAGGCCCTGGGAATATGGCTACCAGTGCTGATACCATAATCTGGATTTTTCTGGTGTGTACTATTATTCAGGCTCTCCTTTTGCTATTTCATGGAGGTCTGGAATATCTAAGTAAATATCTTTCATATTTTCTCTTTAACCTCTTTAAAAGTAAACCTCTTTCTCTGTCAGACCTCAGCCTTCTATTGTGAAGGAATACTCTTAAATATATGTCTGAGTTCAAGATTTGTTTTGTGTGAATTTTATATCTTAAATCCTGAGTTCAAAGATGTAACCTGCAAGCCCATTGCCATATTTTCTGAGGCATAGAAATGGTCCCCTGCTATGTATGAAATAGCAAATTCTTTTCTAATGTAGAAAAGAAACTATAGGAGAAAAAAAGGTGATTGTTGATTCCTTTTCTGAATGAACATAATATATGAATTCTTATGTCCTTTCTGTGATGTGTATACCAAACGTTTTCTTCACATTAAAAATTATTTAATAATCACTTTTAACTATTTTTTTCTGTTTCTTTTAGTTTGGCTACTAGGAAAAAATCCTTCAGAGAAAGGGTTGCCAGGCATTGGAAGAGGCTGCTCTGGGAAGTGGTGGAGTCATCATCCCTGAAGGTATTTAGAAAATACGTAGGTGTGGTACTTCGGGGCATGGTTTAGTGGTGGATTTTACAGTGTTAGGCTAAAGATTGGACTTAAATGTTTTTTCCAATTATGGTGATTTTATAGTAGTACTTAAAGAGCTGGCCTTTGCAGCCCTTCTTTTCATTGTACTGCTGCCACAGGTTAAAATTCAGATTTACAGTGATTTACTGTTAGGCACGTGGAAACTTTTGGATGGTCGACATAGCACTCTGAATTTAATTTGGCTTATTGAGTTGGTAATGCTTTTAAGCTTCGTTGCTTCAATGAGCTCATTTAAGATAAACATTTTTTTTTTCCCACAACCCAGAATAAGACTATGAAAAGAATTTAAATCAAGACATGCAATATCTGGCCTCAGGCTTACTATTTAGTGTATGTGTCTATTTTATTTTCAGTGAAATACTTGATAGGTTATTAAACAACATTCTCTGGAAAGCTGAGTTGGAGATTGTCTTGTATTCTTTGATTTCAGCTACTTCTTTCAGTTGTCAAAGCATACAAATGAGAATATTTTCAAAGGAGCTTTTCATCTAGATATCTCTTAAAAAGAAAAGCTAAAATGCAGCCAGAAAATACAGGAGGAGAAATTCCACCTTATATCAGGATTATGAGCATGGGAAAACTCAACTATTATGGAAGTGGCAGTTCTGTGTTTTGGGTCATGTGCCTTCTTTAACTTGGTGATATTTTTTTGGCAGGGGAGGGAATTAGGGGCATTTGTTTTATGGGGTGTTTTAAGGGTTACTTGAACCCTCTGGAGAACAGAAAGAAATAGAAATTTCCCACTCCTTTTCATTTTCTTTCTTTTCAGGATATTATTATATGTCACAGTGAAAAAACACAGCCTTTCTACTTCCAAAGTAGGTTCAGTACAGATGAGGATCTTTCAACAGTCATAAAATCAATCTTTTTTACTAATATTAGGGACTATGGTGTAAATTGGTTCATCTTTAACTAGATCTGTTTGTAACTTCTCCCCTGATATGTCTAATCCATCTCCTAAAGGAAGACAGAGATGGACATTTACAGTTAGTCTCCAGTTGTCCTCTTTCCTTCCTTTTCTTCCCCACTTTGCAACCATTGACAAATTTGCCATATGTTTGACCTGACAGCACAAGTTCCAGAGGTGCTAAATTTTTATAGATATTACAAAGGTATAGTTAAAAAGGAGAGAGGGCACAAGACAGACATCATTACCATCTTTTCTTAAGAAAGTGACTGCAGCAGGAGCTCACCTCAGTAAGACCACGCTCAGAGGGTTTTTATTTTTATTCAGTGAATCATGTAGGTCAATGCTCTCTAATGATGACAAAATAGAAGCAGAATTATGAGATGGAGATGTAGAGGCTGTGCCTGCAACTCACTCAACTCTCCTGGATATCTTTCCCTAAGTCTCTGCCTTACTTTTGTACTGCGGAGTTTTGGAAACCTGTCATACCAAATTCTAATAAGAGGTGTTGGAACTATGCTGTTACTGAAATTGGCATATAATGGAATTTTGGGGTTTTTTTACAGGTTGACATTTTTCTGGGAAGCACCTTTTGTAGTTAAAGTAACAGGAGTTGATCAGCTGAATGTGAACCAGTTGGAAGGTGAGTTTCTGAGCATCTGATGATTCATGTTTTCATAGACTGCAGCCTGATCTTGACAAGATCACTAAATTTTAAATATACAAATAGTGCTGTTTAATTTTCCCTATTTTTAAATAAAAATGGGGTTTTATTTTTTGAAATCTTTTAGGATGACCTGCAAGCTCTCAAGTAAGAATCTGAGGGAGAAGTGGTAGTTACTGGTTTTCATTCTGATGTGTGAATTCACAATCATATATGATCTTTCTTATCTAACACTATTAGAAGATAATATTCATGATAGAAGGTATGAACTGATTTCTTAGGCTGCACAAGGTTATAAACACAAGAATTACAATAATGTGTTGCTAGTAGATTTCTTGCTTGTGTTTATTGGTACATTTTTCTTAGTGATTAAATGAGTTGTTGTGATGTACTATACAATTACTGCCAAGTGTCATTCAGTGTATATCCAGATATTAAGACACAAAATGGTGAATACTGGCAAGATAATTTCAGAAATCCCAAAGGAAAAAACAAACAAACAAACAAACAAACAAAACCAAAAAAACCCCACATAGTTTATTTTTTTAATTTCTGTGAAGGCTTTATTTACGTCTATCCTTAACTGGTTTGCTCTAATTGTACAATAGATTTGGGGACAACTTTAAAGCATCTTATCTGGCTATCACAGCTTTAGATGTCAGTGAAACAAGCACTTTAATCCATTGGATGCTTAAAGTATTAGTTCCATACTTCTACTTGAATCATCAGAAAAACACAGCCACTCCAGAATTCAGGTAATGCCTGCAAGTTCTTCAGCCCAGATTGTTCTTTGTGTAAAACAGATCATGTTTAATTTCCCATGAAATAAAATTTTACTATTATGGCTGGCTGTGATGAGATTACAAGGAGAAATAGGGGGTGAAAAGAATGAAATTCAATTTATTTTCCAAGGTGTTGTAATATATCACATCTTCTATCTATTTTGTGTGATCTAGAGGAAAAATAATTTCATTTCAGTCAAACAATTCAGGATGACTCTGAAAAAGTCTTTGCAACAAACAGTTGGGAAAAAACAACTTAAGTGTTTGAGTAACAAATAGCTCAGAACAGCTAATTCACTTCACTGTGTCTGACAACAGACCCCTAAAAATTTCAGTGCATACTTGGAAGTGGGACTGAAGAAAATGCTATTTGCAAAGTGCATCATGTATTGTCTTGTGAAGCTATTGCAGAAAACTGATAATGTACTGAAGATGCTGAACTCCACCATGTGTGCATGAGACTGGAAGTGTATTTCATGTTCTGAAGGACATGTTGGTAACAACAGGATGTGCAGAGAAGAAAAAAATTTGGACTTAAACTCTGGAGACACCCAAATAATTCGTAATGTTTGCAATAGCTTGCATATTATATTTATCTAGCAGAATAAGTATAATAGGGAGGACAGAAATTGCAGATTAGTCTGTAAAACAGTTGGGGGACTGCAGAGGCCTTTACATTTGTAATTTAGTTTTTGAAGGCAAAGATATTTGAATAATTCAGGGTAAAGCAAAGAGTTGTAAAGCTGAGGATATGATCTAGAAAGATGTCAAACTGTGTAACCTGAGTCTTTCTTTCTCTGATGGCTTCTCACAGGCAAGAGTACAAAAATGTACTGCTAAACTGAGGTGAAAGTTCTTTTATAGGTACCTTTATTTGCTTGTAAACTTTTTTCACTAACCCTTAGTTAAATATTTGACATTAAGTTCTGTTAAACATCATTCTTCCTTTACTCTTAAGCCTTGCTGGGTTCTTGAAAAAGTTGGGCTCTGCAAATTCTAGGAACCAATCAAACCTCTTGTATCAACTTCATCTTTCAGTTTGAAAAAATCTGTTTATTACAACTCACTTAAGAGGAAGACACGTGAATGTGAGCAGATAAAACAAGAACTTGGAGTGAAGATCTAAGGTAACTTCAGTTTTGGAGGAAATTTGGACTTAAAGTTGTTACTCATAAAAATGTAAAGTTGCATGAAGAATGATGAATTTTTAATACAGAGTGGGTTGGTAAGAACTTTGAATAACCTGGCTATATACATTTAATAGCAATATGTTGTCTAAACATATTATTATTAAATTGTCTGAATCAGTCTCTGTTACATGGAGGATATTTATTTGGATACATGTGATTTTGCTTTTGCTTTGCTTAAATAAAATGTCTTGAGAATATTCTGCGCATTTTATAGACGCGTTGATATGTTTTATGACTCATATATAGACTGGTTCCATGCACCAAGCTAGGTCATGACAAGAATAAGAATTTTAGTAACATGGAACATATTGTGTGGAAATAAAGAACTGAAATTCTAACTCATTATCTGTATAACATCTTTATGCACAACATGAGCTGCATTTAATAGTTAATTTTTCTGAAGCTATTTAACTTATGTGGTCATAGCTGGTGGACTGTAGACACTGGAATTAGCAGTGGACAAATAGTCTACTTCTACAGAAGGAGATACATCCCACTATAGCCCCTCTTGGGAAATATAAAATAACATATCTGGACTCAGCTCAGTGAGTAGAAAGAATTTCATGGTCCAGTAAATCTTATAATATAGATCATGATTAAAGGTCTAAGTGCTACTGAAAATAATTTGGGGGAAGAAGTATAATTAGTGCATCATATTCCAAATATGACTTCTTAAAAAAAGAAAAAAAGTTTACCTGCTAAGACTGAGGCCAGTCACTGTAAATGTACACTCAAACTGTGCACCACAAGTAGTAGTGAACCCTGGCCATAACTCTGGCTTTCAGCTACCAGTCAGTGACTGCTGCCTTTATGCTCCTACTTTTCTACCTGTGGGAAAGTCAGCTTGTTTGTCTCCTCTGTTTTAGCCCCCTGGTTTTCAAAATAGTACAAGAAATGGAGAGAACTCATCTTCAGTAACTTTAGACAATTACAGTGCTTTGCATCTGAGCATAGCTCATCTTTAGCTGTGTTTTTGGTCAGCAACTTCCACATCTTTTAGATAAAACAGATCATGTCCTTCCCTCCATTGTCATTCCAGACTGCTTTTTGGGGTTAAAATCAGGCACAGGTGTTTATGTTTTGTCATTCTCAATCTCTCCCAAAAGCTGCGTCAGGCTGTCAAGACCAGATTGTAAACTCTGCTTAGGAGAAGACAGTGAAAAGCTGCCAAGCTCCAGGCATGCCCATGGCTGGGTGCATGGGACACTTCAGTTTCACAGGCACATGACCCGCTCCTTCATGCTTGGACATGCCACTGCAGCCTCACAGGCCACTTAAAAAGGAGTTGGAGCCAAGCACAGGTCCAGCTCCTGGACTGGCTCACCCCTTGAGCTTTATCCTGAAGTTATGAAAATGAAAAATGAATGTAGCAGTGAAGTAGTTGAAGCAGTTTGCTTGTTGACGTGGCAGATATCGTATCTCCTTGCAGAATCTGCTTACCTTTGCTTTCAGTAAAACAAACCACATCCAGGTTACACGCTAATACAATTAACAGGAATTAGAGGGGAACTTGCAGAGGGAGCTAGGACCAATTTCCCTGTTTTTTTTTAATAGTCCCATCTAAGGGGGGAAGCCTTATAGGTGACACAGAGCTGAGAGAGATCACAGACATGGAAGGGAAAAGGTGACTTAGAGTATGTGGAAAATCCCAGGCAGAATATGCAGGAACCTACTCTCATTCCCACTCATATTTCCGAATGGGTTTTTGTCCCCCAGTGTCAGAACAGCTGGTAGCACACTTGCATAGAGATTTACTGAATCCAGACTGGTTGTTTGCATGAGTAGGTGGATGTCAAGGATACCCAGATTTCCTGTGGTTCTCTCTCTTACAGAGGGGAGACACATATTCCCACTTTTCTCACTTCTGCACTGCCAAGCTCCTGAATGGGAAGAAAAAATCAACTGAAATACATTAACATCTTCAAATGTAATGCAATTGGTAATAAAATATGCTATATGACATAACCATTACAAAAACACAGTTAAAGGAGACTTAGTAACTGTAAGTTTTGTGAAGTACCCAGTACACTGCTGTGCATGAGAGACATTTTGAAAGTCTGATGGGCAGAAATATTCTGTCAAACTTGCTCTTGTTAGAAAATTGGAATAAAGATGACTTGGTAATTTGAGAATTCATATTTGCAGAATCTAGCAAATCAAGAATTAAATTCCTTGCTAAGTAGCAGAGTGACCCACAGTCACAGCTATTTTAGTGCCTTGTACAATGAACAGCTTAATGGGGATATAGACTGCTCATCACAGTTCTTTTCCTGTGGTATTTCATAATGCTCAAGTTTATAAGCATTTCTGCTGAAAGAGCTCTAACTTAAATGTCATCCTTACAAGAGACCTGTTCTGTCTTTGGAGGATTACAGTACTTAAAGTTCCCAAAAGGGGTCTAAAACATATTGCCAGACTCATGATCTAAAAAGGTTCTGTAGTGCTCAGTTTCTAGATGTTTCTGTGCTCCTTTGTGGTGGCATATTTGCAGTCTGCCCAATCGTAGGGATGCTGTCTGTAAGGAGTCAAAACAAAGGAAGGATAGTGTTCAAAAGTGAAGTTTTTTCTTGTGAAGTCCTGTTCAGCTGCTTCTACAGGCTCTGCAGAAGTCCACAAGTAAACTTCAACTACAACACCTGCGGGGATTTAATCAGTGGCTTAAAGTATTTTTCTTACTTTGTAGGCACACAAGACATCCTAATGATTATTAAAGTAAGCCTCTAATAGTTTGTTGTGCTCATAATGTTTGTTCTTTAATCAGAGATGTAAGTAAACAAATTAAGTCACAGATCTTAATACTGAGGCAGTACTTGTGCTCTAAGACCATAGCCTAATGTAAAAATGTAAAATTTTAGACTGGAGCTCTACTTCTTGGCTGCATAATATATAATGGTTTGAGTGTACAGTTACAGATGGAAATGTATCTTGTAGTACCAAGGAAAGAGCTTCCTTCACTTAAATGTGAGCAGACATGATGCAGAAGTGCAAAAAAAACTCTTCCAAAATGTGTTATGGAATTCTTAGAAAGCCCAAAATATTCCGCTGAGAAGTTTATTACCATGCAGCTGGTTCCAAGATTCTGCTTAAAAAGTAGATTTGGGCTCAGTGAGAAACTCAGCATTCTGTTATAGTAATGGATCCACAGTACAAATATTTCTCTATTGGTAGGGCTTTGTAGTAAACTACGTACAAAATTGATATGCCAACTGATACATCAATAGACTTTGGTGAATTAACACCTATAGATGAAAAATAATTTGCTACCCACTCTAAAACCCATAATCAGACCCATTAGATGTGCAAAGCTCTAAAGTTCCTAAACCCAGAAAAAGACTTTAAAAACACCTGCAGGTGGTAAATGCAATCAGATGCTCTGTGTGGATTCAGCACATAATTCCCCCAAGGAAACAGATGAAATCATTACACTGAGTGGCTGTATCCTTGAAAAGTACTGTTTGTAATTGAACTGTTCCAAACACTCTGCCACTAAAAATACACCTTTCAGATGTCAATCCTTCTCTATCGAGCCATGTACGTGATCTGCTGGCACAAGTCATGGCAGAGTTTTGATGTGGCTGAACAAAACATTTGATCCAACTGTTTTTCGGTGGATATTGTGTGAGCATTTATTTTTATTTATAGCCAGGCAACACTAAGCAAAATCTTCAGAAATCCCTTTTACGGGGAACTTTTTGCCTTTCTTTTGCCAATGTAAATAAAAGAAGTCATAATAGGCCTGGAATGCTTTAACTTTTTAACAGTGGAGGGGGGAAATGTATTCAGTAAAGACAGTCTCTAACTGAGTCCAGTTACTATTTCGTATAAAGAATCATAAACATTGCCTTGGTTTTCAAAGGATATTTTGATAAGGCAGGACAGCTAGCTAAAAGGAGGATGTGGGAACAAAAACTATCAGCTTGAAAAGAAGCAAAATTCTGTGGTCCATGCATTACATTTAGTAGGGATGTGTCAAGGAACCTCTACCACAGAAAGCTGGAGGAGCTGGCACACAAAGCTGGCAAGAGAGCTGTCAGCAAATCCAAATCAGAGTGGTGCTGTACTGCTGAAAACAAAAAAATGTGCTAGATACTTTTAAGAAAGAGGAAATAAATCTGGCTAAATACCAGACTGTTATTATGGTATCAGCACTTCTGAGAGGGAAGAAAACCCCAAACAAGACCTAAAGAAAGAACTCCTTGGAAATTAATTAATTAGACTATTGCATTGACGAGAAGTAGGTTTTGTGCAACTTATTTCATACTGTCTACAGTCCAGCAGTTTCAAACAGTTTGCACTATACAGAAGTCTTCTGTAATTCTGAAAATTTTAACCAACTTAGACCTACTGGGGATTAGAAGAGAAATTAGTGAGTAATTAATTTACCCTAGGCACAAAAGCAGTCAGTTTAGTCTAAAGGGCAACAGTTTAACTTATGGTAAATTACTGTCAGGTGTCCTTGCTGAGGAAAGGATGGTACAAGACACTGCTGGCACAGTGACCATTCATAAGGTCAGTTTGAGCGTCAGAAATAAGTTTCAAGACACGGCAAGATTCTTACGAGGCTTCCAAGAAGAATTTAAGCAGACAAGAAAAAAACTAGCTTTCTTCATGGAGCTAAGAGGGTTTGTGGAAGGGATTATATTTTAAGGAATCATACTAACCACTGCCTAAAGCAAAGCAATGGGTCTCTGATCACAAAAGTAATTTTCACAACGCTCGAGAATTGGGAGGGGAGTGCCTAACAGTGGTTGGTGACTCTTCATTATTTCAAGGGCTCACTTGGTAAACAGATGCTGCTCTTTAGCACTGTTGGCTCCCTGCAGATGAGCTACCAAGCATTTTCCCAGGCTTCCCAGAAGACCCAAGGACATCTCAGTGTCTCATGCTCTGCCAGTGAGCAGGTGCATAAGGGAGCAAAGCCAGGACAGGTGACCTGAACTGCTGTTTCTCCTGGGTTTTATTTATCTCTCTTATCTTCCATTAGAGTTATTGTTAATATTATTACTGTTACTGTATTGTTAGAATTATTATATTTTCCTTTGCTTCAAGTCTTAAACTATTCTTATCTCTACCCCTGAGTTTTACTTTTTATTTTTCTGATTCTCCTCCCTGTCCCGCTGCTGGAGGTGGGGGATGATGATTGAGTATCTTCATGGTGTTTATTTGTTGGCTGGGGTTAAAATAGGACAGATTTATTTTGATTTTTTTTTTCCAAAATGGCAACAGTTTACAGCAGACTCTTGAGAAAAGAAAGATGATTCAGAGAGGACAACACATAGAAGTGAAATTTGAGCAATATAAAAAGGAATGAGTGTGTGGCATCCTATCTAATAGAGTTAAACTTGCTCTATCAGAAAATAGACAAGGCTGTACAAAGAAAAACGAGTGGAAACTGGGGCTGAAGAACAACCATAAAAAAAGTAATTGATTGGGGTGGAGTGGATGAGGAACCTAACCTTCATCAGAAAACAACTAAAATAAATTTCTCCATGTTGGTTCATACCAAAAGTAGAAGAAATAGAAGCCACGGGTAAACTGTGTATCAGCCAATTTTTTCTACTGCCTTTGTGTTTGCTTCTATTAAAGTTAGAAACCATCACAGGCCGTGCAGCTCCCCCGTGTGTTTATTCCTCTCTCACAAGCTCAGCCTGCTCAGTACATTTGCAGCCTTGAGTTATCCTGCATACAGCATTAGATGGTTAAACTGGAATTGCAACTTATTTATTTTTAATAAGCTGAATATGACTGGTATTGACCAGCAGGGGCAAAAAGGACTTCTCTTTACACAAGAGATGAATACTGAGAAGACCATTAGGAATGAGGGTGTTTTAATGGTGCAAACATGGGGTTGATCCCTGGCAGGCTCACAATATTTGCTTTTCTATCATGAACTTCCTCTGTGACCTTTACCAAAAGACTCCCTTTGTGTGTCTGTTCAGCAAGTGTAAAATGGGAGTAAATGTATTTCCCTACTTCCAGAGGTAAAATAAAAGCCATTTGGGTCTCGATTTTTATGGGTTTATGAACTATACAAATTGAGAGGATCCAAGGGAATGGCCTGAAGTTGTGTCAGGGAAGGTTTAGGGTGGATATTAGGAAAAGGTTCTTCCCCCAGAGGGTGGTTGGGCACTGGAACAGGCTCCCCAGGGCAGTGGTCACAGCACCAGCCTGACAGAGTTAGAGAAGTGCTGGGACAATTCTCTCAGGCACATGGTGTGGCTCTTGGGGCTGCTCTGTGCAGGGCTGGGAATTGAACTTGATGAACTTGATCCTTGTGGGTCCCTTCCAACTCAGCATATTCTGCAATATTCTGCAGTTTTGTGATATAGACTTTTAAAAAAGAGGAAAAAAATATAGTGAAGGAGAATTACAACATCCCTTAGTTCTGAGCTATTTGTGGTTCTTCTGGTGTTGAGACCTCTTGGTGAGCTCCTAAATATTAGTAGGGATGAGGTGTTGCTTTGGGCTATGAACACGTGTAGTACATACTTCCAGTGTTACCCCCCTTTCATTTCTCTGTGGCTGACGCAAACTCTAACAGATGAGCCCTATTTTGAAAGATTAAATGCGAGCGGCTCCCTCTCGGCGCTGTTCTTGCCTCTTGCAGACCTGCATTGCTCCTCATCCCCTCCCCGCTGTCCTGCCCGGGGAGCGCTCCGTGGGCACGGCGACTTTGGGATGTCACCGGCGTGCGGAGGGGATGTCACCTGTGTGCGGAGGGGATGTCACTTGTGTGCGGAGGGAATGTCACCTGTGTGCGGAGGGAATGTCACTTGTGTGCGGAGGGGATGTCACTGGTGTGCGGAGGGAATGTCACCTGTGTGCGGAGGGGATGTCACTTGTGTGCGGAGAGCCCCATCCCGTGGCCAAGCAGAGCTTCTGCAGCCAAGAGCTGCGTGTGTTTCATGGAAAAGGCACCGGGCGTTTCTCCGGGAATAACGGGGGGCTGAGGCAGCGGCAGCGCGGAGTGAGCGCTCTGCCGTCAGACAGCCGAGGGCAGGGAGCAATCCTTCAGGAAGGATTTGGACGTAGTCTTGTTTACAGCAAAAAACAACAACAACAACAACAACAACAAACAAACAAACAAACAAACAAACAAACCCACCAAAATTAGAAAAGGATTAGACCTACGTTGAGTCCTGATCTCTGTATAAATTGGAAAACAAAAACTTGGGGTGGAATTTCGAGCAACCTGATTTAGTGGAAGGTGTCCCTGCAGGGGACTGGAAGTAGATTACCTTTAAACTACCCTCCAATCCAAGCCATTCAATTATTCCATGATATTTCTAATGATTAAGCATGATTAAAAGAACCTCTAGCATTATGAAAACATTTATTTCTTATAAAGGAAGATTACTTCAGTATTTAATAATTCAGGGCTCATGCAAGTCTATTTCAGGCCTTGCCACCTGAAGAAGTTTATAAATTAATAAATTATTAAATAACCTGACATATAGCTGAACTCCAAATTTAAAATGATTACCAAGCAAATTCTGCTCTTGACAATTAAGCCAATGGTGGATCCAATTAAGAATGTTTGTGCAGTCTCTTCATAATGAATCCTTGTTTCTGCTGTGTTTGTTGGGTCAAATGTTGACACTTTCTAGCAAATTATCTCTGTCAAACGATACCAATGTTACTGTTGTCACTGTTGTATTGTCAGGCATATTCTGCTGTTCTCCCCTTGCCCTGCTCACCCCATTCACAGGCCTCTTTGCTTATGCTGCAGTATTCATGCAAAGTGTTACTATTTCTTTCTTTTATCTTAGTAAGAACTGAACATTGGCTTCTCAAATGTAGCTTTGAATGTGTCAAAACCCTTTATAATAATTAAATTCTCAAATGGTACAGCATCTACTGAGAATTGCAAGTTCATTAGCAATCTGAAACACCATCCCCCCATTCCAGCAAGCAGGCTTTGGAGTGTCATCCTCCAGACTTTTCATCTCCAAATTTGTTTGCATGTAAAAATAGCTCCTAAACAGAGCTAGTGACCAGCATTGATTGTTTTTGTTGTTTGTGTTACATAAAATCAATTTCCACTGTAAACGTTACCTAATGCACTAGGAGGTTTAACCTAAAACTTCAGAAATCTGTCCTTTTTCACACATAGTTGGAAGAGGAATGCTCAGTGAAGGTAAACTTTGCATACTGCCAGAGCAAACACAGTGGGTGGCACTGTGCTTTTTGCAGTGATGTTGGGAGTGTAGCTCAGGGTGTTCTTCCCAGCAGCAGAACACTGTTCTTGTTGTTCAAGCACAGCAGAGAGAAACTCTGGTGGACAGGTAACAATGAGCAGCTGCAGCAGCAGAGGTGAATGGGGAAGGCAGGAACAAGTGAGCTGGCTTTGCTGCTGGTTAAAGGAGTGCTGCTGGAGCACCCACTGAAGGAAAACCTGGTTCACTGCCAGTGGGTGCAAAGGAATGAGCCCAGCAACCAGGAAAGAGTATTTCCAAAATATTTCTGGCGCTGTGTTTGGCTTGGTTATGTTGAGAACACTCTGAGCCACTGATCTGAGACATGAGCTACCCCTCTGCTTGAAACAGTTTTGTGCCTTGGTATCTCTCCAGATGAATTAACACTCAATTGTTAAACACCTTATTAAAGTGAGCATAAGAGCAATTTTCACCTAAGTTATAATTCTATTTGAGGAAATAGAAATCTAAGGCTATGATTCGTAGAGGCAGTATGAAAATGCTTCTTATTTAACTTGCCTTGAAAATCTGGTGTTTGAACAAAATTGAGAAACTAATGTAAAGTAAAAAGAGAGCAAGAGAAAGCTTGAAGTTGGTTTTGTGTTACCCATTTATTTCAGTCTGACTAGTGTCCCAAATGCTCTGTAATCTACCCCAAAACCATTCAGGCTTCATATTCCTGTGTAAGTTCTGGCATGCTTTACTGTGCCAAGTATTCTACCTCAAATTTGGACCCCAAAGTCGCAAAGATGAAGCTCTAATTAGTGGCCAGGAGTGCTTCTGACACTATGAGACACGGGAGAAGAGTTTCTTACCAGCAGGAATTAGCCATCAGGACAGGGAAGGAAGAAGTAGTGGAGTATTTTTGGAGGATGAAAATACTGTTCTGTTCCTAACAAAGGGGAAAAGAGAAAAGCTTCTTTATATAAAGAAGAAACACATCAAAAAACTTGTTTAGTCTCCCTTACATCCCTATAAATTATCCTGAATAAAGCCTGGATTTTCAGAAGATGGTCCTAAAATCTTAGCATGGAGCTCCAGGGTTTTGGATTGAGTAATTGCCCCTTAACAATGGTTTTTACAGCTCTAACATCCACATTACCCAAATTCCAGTACCTAAAAAGTCAGGTAATGTAGTTTGTCTTGTTCCCCTTGATTCCCACTGCAGTGAGTGGAGAACAACCAAGGGTAAGTGCTTGCAGTTGGGTCTGGCTCTGAGGCACCCTCTGGAAGGGTCCCCTCTCCTGTCACTGGTGCCTGGAGCACCCAGGTACAGTCAGCACCTGAAGGAAAGTGCTGTGAGGTGCCTCATGAAATTCCACAGGGTCTCTCTTTGTCTGACATGGACATTACAGCCTTTTTAAAAAAAGGACACCCCTGCCCCAAAATAGGAATGGTGTATGAGTTATGTTAAAGGAGACACTGCAAAACCCTTTACCTTCCCCTGCACAGACGGCAGTGTTAATAAGAGGAAAATTCAGCAGCTGCTTCACAGGAAAGAGTTGAACAATAGCTCAGCACTGCAGGCTTTGCTTATTAAGCCAACATGTACAGGGTCTGACAGAGCTATTTCAGAGCACCAATTGAAAACTGTGAAAGAAGGGTATTTCACTAGAAAATGTCAGTTCAACAAAATCTAATGGTACATGAGAAAAAAAGGCTATTTTTAGACTATTGCCACAAAAGTTAATTATCAAACCTACCTAGGGAACTCAGATTTCTTAATGCTGTTGTTCTAATAGGTACCTTAATTTGCCTGAACTCCCCACTTGTAATGACTCTGTTCTTGGAAAGCTATGACTTCTCTCTTTTCTTTTTTTTTACTTACCTACTTTTGTTTTGAAGATAAAAGGATATTTCATCAGAGTTCCCTTTCAAGCAAAAACTTTTATGTTTTGACAAGCTCTGCTGTCTGTAACATTGCATCTAAGGTACCACTCAGATCTATTCCTTTTTCCTTGCATGGCCAGGGACTTAATTTATTAAAACTTTCAAGGTGTTTCAAAATGTGTTCTGAATATCTTGAAATAAAACTGTTGCCTTTTCTATTGAGGGTATTTGCAGCTATAGTTATTAATAGGATGTAAATTCTAGTGGTTTTATGGCTCTGACAAATCTTTGTTTCTGCACTGAGCTAATTTTTTTTCAAAGTGGTGGCAAGTACCCTTAACGTTCAAGAAGATTCTGCACCTTAAGCCAGCTCCAGTGTTCCTTGCTGGGAAGTCTCTGGAGGATCCATACTGCTGCTGGTTTGAATGCTGGGCCAGTGCTGCCCTTAAAATCCATCCCCTTCCCCTTCACATGCTGCCTGTGCTAAAGGCTGATACAAGTGGTCTCACCCAGGAGAGAAGGGAAATTTCTGACAGTGTTATAATCTATTTGTACTCCTTCTAGAAGTTTAAAGTCCTGCTAAAAGTATTTCTGAGAGAGCCTTAGATATCTGTCTGGTAGCATTTTTGTCTTACCATGGAAACACACAAGCTATAAAACACCTTTCTAGGCTTTAAAAAAAAGCTTTATTACATGCACTTTTAGCATGATAGATTAATTATACTATT
Organism: Hylia prasina; assembly: GCA_013397195.1. Taxonomy (NCBI): domain Eukaryota; kingdom Metazoa; phylum Chordata; class Aves; order Passeriformes; family Sylviidae; genus Hylia; species Hylia prasina. Next base: position 84,809 of record VYXD01007170.1, read on the forward strand.
TACTTTCGATAAGGCAGAAAATCACAGCAGAAAATCACAGCAGAAAAGTATTTGTCTATACTTCATAAGCTTAAATGAATTTTGTTTTATTTCTACCTTTTTTTTTTTTTAACCATGATAGAACCAAAATACCATCTTTTTGTGAGCTGCTACTGGAAATTATGTGGATCTTATTTTTCTCCTTTTTACAGCAAAAGGTTATTTTGATTGCATACTGTTCAACATTCCCATTTGAAAATTGCACACAAAAGATTTGAATTAGTAGATAAAAATCTCAAATTTCATAAACAGTATTGTCATGAGCAGCTGTCATTGTTTGGTAACGACAACAACAACCACAAAAAATAAAATTTTTCCATTCATCTTTGCTAATCAGTTATTTGCCCTTCAGCTGCCAAACTTTGCTGCATGTGTTAGTTCAGCTGTTGTCAAATACTCTATACTGGCATGTAAATATATTCTCTTGAGCAAATAAAGCTGCTCTGACTGTTGGTCTGAGAAGATAGGAGGCTTCCTTTGATCACAGTGTGGCTGTTTCATAAAGGTCAAAATAAAAAGAAAGTGTGAGAATTCAGCAGTTGTCCTCTCAGCTCTATGGAAGCATTTAAACATCCAAATATTGCAGGTTGCAGCTATTCTGCTTTTCCAGCTTCTGTTTCCAGTCAGTCAGAGGCTGTGATTTGAAAATGCAGAGTTCCCTTTTGTCCTTTCGTCTGCTAATAAGACCACAAGGCTCATCTGAGGTATGTCAGTCTATAGTTACAGGTATAAAGAGTAGCTCAGTTTACAGTCCTGAACTAGTACCTATTTTCACTGGTAACGTCAAGCAGCATTTTTTGCTCTTGTTCCTTCACTACACCTCTTACAATCCCCTGTACAAAAAGAATCTTGCAAATACTTTGGTGTTTCATGCATGCAAATTTTCCACATTTTGACAGCCATTCTTTCTGTGGGTTTGTTTTTTTTTTTTTTCTTTAATAAGTGGCCATCAAATGGCATCATAGTTTCTCCTTCTCAGCTTGTGTGCTGTTCTTGGCACAAAGATGAGCAGAAAAGGATGGAGAGATGTGCTGGCCATGCTCGTCGGAGCAGGTTTTTTCCAGGATGCTCCCCAGCACCTCACTGCATGCTGGAAGGACTCCTTGGTTTTCATCTGCAACTGGAAGGTCACTCTCCTTCTCTTCCTGACCACTTTAAAATTATCTCTCCTCCTGTCGTGCCACTTCTAAAGGAATTGATCGTGCCACATTTTAATACCTTGGACAGTATGGTGAGGAATCAGAACATTTAAGGCATCCCAGTTGTTAGTTTATGGATCTCTTGGATAGCAGGTAACTTGTTGCTGTCCAGTTACATTGAAATTTCTCTGACCTTAACCAGACTAAAGTAGCATGCCAGTGACATTATTTATTTGCAATATCTAAAATAGATAACAGTTACAAATGTTTATGAAAGGTGATGATGTGTAATTGACTGTTACTGAGGATGAAAATAATTGGAAAATTCTCTCTCCTTTTTATGTAACTTGTTTGTCACACAAGGGGCAGTGTATTTTGTATTTTGGCACCTATTATATAATGACTCTCCATGACTGAGCTTTGATAGGTAGATTCAGTTTTTCATCTTTAAATATATTTATTTTTTCTCAAGGAAGAGATAAAGTTATTGTATTTATTAATTAAAAAAACCCAAACAAACTGTTCTTTTCATTTGCTAATATTAGCATTTCCCTGTTAGAATTTCAGCTGTTTCTCCTGTGTTCGACTCCCTGTTACTGTGAGAAATAATAATGATCTCTTCTCCTCCCTCAGTTTTTAAATGAAGAGTCTCAGGTTTACTACCAAGGGTGAAACCCTGAATCTTGTAGTTCAGAGAACCCAGTACAAACATATAAATGGGAGAGCTCATTACCAGCTTTTGACTGAGGTGAGGCATGTTGGTAATTAGCCTCTCTGAGGAGCTTCAGGCTGAGAGGAGCTGGCTGGCCCTTTCCCTTCAAGCTCACTAGAAGCACCTCTTCAAATATTTATGTAGATAGATTTTCCATGTCTAATTGGACACACAGTTATACTGAGACCGTAATAATTATGGCAGTACATAAAGCTTCATATTCAAGTAAAACAGTACATTTTGGGGGTTTGTTAAGTCAAATAACCATGCAACAGCTTTTGAAGCTGACTGAGGCAAAAGTGAGTTGATTACAAAGAAAATGGTCCAACACTATCCTGTTTTATTTTAAAAGCCTAGGCACAGTGATTAAACAGTATCAGTTTCTGCTTTGAAGACAAAGGTCTGACTATTCCTTGTGCCTTGATCTGTGTGTCAGACACCCTCTGCCAGAGGTGTCTGATGAATCAGGCAAATTGAGGAATGGGAGGGGAGGTTGTGTTTCCCCACATATTAGACACAGCATGGCTGCATTAGGGAAGAAATGTTGTTGTGCTGTGTGAAACAGGGCTGCAGAGGACAGGACTGGCATTGCCAGCACAGTCCAGTGTACATATTTATACTCTGCTGGGGGTTTTGTTTTGAATGTGAACAGCACAATTATCTTACTAGTTTTTATTCAGTTTGTTTTGGGTTTTTAAATTTATTTGCAAAAGAGCTTTTGTCCTCTCTGTGCTTCATCTGTTAGGGAGAGTGCTTGCAGTTGTCAGGCAATCTATGTTTGTGCTCATCTGGTGGCAAGAGTTTGCCCAGGAAATGAATTCACCCTTAGACATTGAACAGCGTTTGTTGGTATGGTCTGGTGAGCACAAAAGGAATAGTACAGGAGCTTATTCAAATTGTGGTCTCTTTCTTGCTCCCTAGCAATGCCTCTAATTCTTGTTTGTTGCCTTTATTTCCTACCACTCAACTCCAGAGTTGTTCAACCGATATTTTTTTTTTTTCCTTTTCTCAATACTCTTTAAGTAAAATACTTTTTGGTAAGAAGAATGGAGTAAGAAATTGTTGTTAAGGACAAGTTTTAGAAAAGAATATGTCTGCATTTAGGTTTTGAGCCCAGATGTAAGTGAATGATTATCAAGGGGTGCTTGTCCCCAAATGCACTCTCTTAAAAACCAAGGTACAACAAAGAAAAGGCAAGCACCAGGTAACTTTTTTCGGAGGGGAGTGGGGAGTTATCAGACAGGGAATGCAGAGTGTGCAGGCTGAGTCACGGAGAGGAAAGCTGCTGGTATGGGAACTACAAAAATACTGGGGACAGGGGAGGTGATACTGGTAAGGGCAATAAGGAAATAAAGTGAGAAGATAGACATTACTCAGATGTTAGTGGCTTGATGTGAGGAATAGGTGCTGCTTAAATTGTGTTATTTCTGTCAGACATGCTCTGATTCATGGTCATTCAGATAACTCAGGCTGAGCCATCACTCCCCAGAGAGGGCTCAGGGCACATACATGCAGCTCCTCTGCAGCATCCTGGGAGAGGAAATCTGCACCTTCAGGAAGGCCAGGACAGGGGCTGGGAATTACTCGTGTCCTGCTGTAACCTTGCACAGTTTTCTGCTCACGTTTTTAAAGGACTTCATTGCTACTTCAAGAGTGTTTTGTGTCCCATGTGCATAATTTCCCTGAAAGTGCTGTAAGGAAAAGAATCATCACTAGAAAGAGAATGATATTCCTGTCAAAGAGAAAAATGCAGTGGGGATTTTTTTCCACCATAATCAAGTCTGCTATATTAAATCACGTGGATGGGAGAAGGAAAAGAAAAAAATACTCTGAAACTGAGTGTAAATATTTTATTCTTAAAAGTAAATCTAAAGTTCAAGTAATAAGCACTTAGGAGCACTATATTCTGTATTATTATTTGATGCCTCTTTTGGGAAATAGCCCAAAAGAAAACATGTCTCTAGCTTGCAGTTTCTAGCTTGCAGTTTATGCACTGTGTTCCCAGTGATTATTTTTCAGGGCATGAAGCTCTCATGTTTATTATGCACCCTAAAGCTTAAGCATACATATGATATTGAGTGCTGCCTCTGCTGGTTCAGCAGCCCTGAGAGGTGTTCTGTGAACTCCATTAGGTTGGCAGGCTGAAACTAAATGGCAGCTTTTAAGGATAAGCCTGGATGCCATATCACTAGCAACTGTGATAAAGCCATATGACAAAAAGAAATTTGTTACATTTCTGTCATTAAATGTATGTACAAACCTATTTCAAACGCAGTTATGGGTAATTTGTTACCTATGTCAACAAGGATCTGTCATTAATTGTACTGATTCAAGGCCAGTGTATTATGCATTCAAACAAATATCCTGGGTCTCAGAAGCATCCTGTAACATGTGTTACTATCTCTGAGATGCAAATATGAGTTCACCAGTGAACAAGGTATTTTAATGCTGTGCAAAGGATTGATTTTCTGATAATACTCTTCTATCAGATGAGCAGGATTTGACAATAAATCAAAAGAAAATTAAGATCTAGGCTGGACATCACCATCCCAATCCATCCCTCTTAAAACAGACACTGAAATGTGTTCAGGCTGCAGTTACATATCTGGTACCATCTAAAGAGTAATTCAGAGCAGTCTCTTCTGGAAATAAATATAAAATTATTTAGTACAACAATAAACACTTATGATCAATATGTATTATACATTTTACTTCTTAGTGATGTTTTGCACCTCTTCAGCTGACAAACATTAATAGAGTACAGTGAATCCATTCCTTTATGACTACTTCTATATTTTTCCCATTTTTGTTGAAATGCTGTGTTTTGGCCTGCTCTTAAAGCCACTAACAAAAAAAGTATTTTGATCAAACTGAAATTTCCTTTCAACTTAGTTTACAGAATATCTGTTAAAATTCAGTGCACATTTTAGTTTTTTGGGAGCGAAATGGTTTGATGCACCTAAAATGATTTTATTTTGACTTTTTAAAAGCTGTGGATGGGTTCTTCAGTTAATTTCAAATTTGGGGTGGAGGGGATGTATTTCCTAGTTCTAGACAAAAACAGTGTGAAAAACTTAAAATCCTTTGGAAGTGGTATTATTCTCTTAACACTGCATTTTGTATATGGCAAACCCCTGGGATTGTTAAAAGGGAAATTATTTTGCCAGTTTTTATGCTCCCACGCCTCTTAAAAAAAAAATAAATCAAACCAAAATCAAAACACAAAACAAAGAAACAAACAAAAGTTAAAAAAAAAAAATCACCCACCAAAAAAAAGCATCCCCCCCAAAAAAAAAAACCAACAAAAAAACCCCACCAAACCCCAAACCTCTAAAATTTACAACCACCCTATATATGGAGCAGAAGGTCACTCAGCTCTTTAAGTTGGTGTCTTGGAGACAGCAGGAAAGGTGCAGCAGTGGTGACCATCTGCCTTTGAAACTGGAAAGCTTTAAATAATGACAACTCTCTTGATCAGCTCACATCTGTAGAGATGACATGCATTTCTGAAGTGGAGGGATGTCTATTAGCAAAGCAAAATTTCTCATGGAATGACTTGCAGGCTCTTTCAACAAAACCTCCCCTCCCCACCCCTCTTTGCTGCCACAGGGAGAGGAATGCATTTTTCATTTAGTTTCCTTTATAACCTCATAGATGACATTCCTGGGAGACAACCTGTGATTAATGAAGGAGCAGACTGGCACATGTCAGGGACTGATTCTCTGCTGTATGTGGAGAGCAGTGCCCCGTGGAAGGCAGAACTGGAACAGAACCTTTATTAATGCAAAGAAACGGCCCTTCTCTAAAAATACATCTACAGAAGAAAGCTGTATGAAACTATTGGATACATTACTTGACAAAAACTTTATGGGCAATCAGTATGATTTTCAAACAAACAAAAAAAAATAAAAGAGTACAGAAACAGGTTTGACGTGTATGTTGTCTTGCTTGAAGAATTCTGCATGCATGGTCATATGTAACCTGCACTGCCTAAAAAGCCTTAGTGTTCTGGTTATATAAGCACCTCACTGAGTGTATTTTGCTGTATTTTTCAAAATTTATGCTATCATTTTTAAGTAAAGGAGAACCTAGCATGTTTTCATGGAAAAAAATATAATTTATTTGAAAAATAAAATAAAACCCAACAACAACAAAAGAGTGTGTTCCACCCAGAAAGGTGATGCAGGCAGAGAAGAGGAGAATATATTACAAAGCTAAAGAATAGGTGGCTCAACATGTACTGATTAAGAAATAGGTACCTCAGCTGCAGTTAACAGTCATATTTGTTGGGATTGGTTTTGTATCCACTAGTCTCCCATTAAATAAAGGTGTCATTAGGAAAGGAATAGAAAAGACATAAAGACATTTCAATTATCATTTCACAAACAAATAAGCAAAGGCAATGAAATTAAATGCATTTTCATGTATTGGCTATTACTCAGGGCCTGAATCTTAAACGCATATGTGACCAAATTTGAAATGTAAGATGGGGAATCCAATATGTGTTTGTTCTACAATAAAAATCACTTGATCTAGGGAAAAATTATTCATGGCTTAGAAATATTTCAGTGAGCATTTGGTGGACAAATGTTAAAAGACACCATGGGCCCACTTCAATTAACATTTTAGTGCTAGATAAACATGATAGTCATTTGGCCTTTGGATTTCCAAACTGAAATCCGAGCAGAAGTGGGACAAAAGAAGGTGAATACACCCTTAATCGAGTGTGAAACTCTCCTTTGCCTTAACAAGGCTTCCTTTGGGCAAATTTTATCTGTTGGCTCTTCAGAAATGGAACAAGTACCCTCCAGTCCCACCCATCATCAGAGTGTGAGAGGCTATGATGGTGCCCAAGCACCTTCCAAGTTCAGCTGTCACTCAGGTGCTCTGAATTTCCACACAGATTCTTGAAAAACTTATTTCTTTTTCCTCTGGCCCGCATCTGACACCCAGAGATTCTCCAAATTAGTTATTTCTCAGTCTCTCTGCTCTGTAGCCATTCATTAAAGTTCAAAGAGAGCTGGAGACATGCAAGCCCTGGAAGCCTTGATGCCTGACACTATTGGCTCATTGTTGCTGAAAAATATATTTTGCTTTTGTTAAACACAGGACTTTGGACTTGGCCGTTCACAGGACCTGCAAAATTTGTCCCCCCAAAAAACAACAAAGAGATATGGGATGAATTTGATGCTGAATGCAAACCTTTCCCCTCACAATTAATAAGGAGGAGGGGAACAGCATTCCCTTACCCTGGACATTAGCCTGGGGCCATCTGTCCGTGAGTCACAGCACATATGCAGGTTGTGATTGCATCCAGCTCTACCCCTTCTGACACAAACCATTAACCAAAATTCAGTTCGTCTTGTGCGGTATACATTAGGAAAATAAATTGATGAGGGGCCTCTTTGATGCAGTTGTCCTCTCTGTGACAGGTAACATAGGTACAACTTATCACTGCTCACTGAAGTTAGAAAAATTGGAGGAAGAGGAAGCAAAACCAGAAATGTTTTTGCCCTGTAAAAAATATTCCCTGTACAAAAATATTTCTGAATTCTTTTTTTCTCAGATTGAAAGGGTTTTTCTAACTATTTTCATTGTTAAAGCTCTCTCAATTATCTTTAAGAGGTCTTGGGAATCCATAGAGGTCTCTGCTGACTTGACACTGATGAATGTTTTTATGAGTTTCAGGAAGGGCAGGAAGGAAGACCCTGGAAACTACAGGCCTGTCAGTCTCACTTCAGTGCCTGGTAAAGTTATGGAGACGATTGTTCTGGGAGGTATTAAAAACACAGGATAGACAATGCAGTCGTTCATCACAGTCAGCTCAGCTTCATGAGGGGAAAGTCCTGCTTATCAAACCTGATTTCCTTTTATGACAAGGTAACCCACCTAGCTGGTCAACGAAAGCCAGTTGATGTAATGTTTTTTGATTTCAGTAAAGCTATTGATATTATCTCTCTCAGTGTCCTGGACACCATGTGAGCAGCTGACTCACAGATGGGGCACAAAGGGTTACAGTGAACAGGGTGACATCAGAGTGCTGAGCTGTCACTAGAGGGGCTCCACAGGGCTCCATCCTCAGCCCTGAGCTCTTCAACATCTTCATAAAGGACTTGAACACAGGACTGGAAGGGATACTGAGCAAGTCTGAAG
>VYXD01007170.1:93047-192841 GCA_013397195.1 Hylia prasina
TGAGGGAATGGCCTGAAGTTGTGTCAGGGCAGGTTTAGTTTGAATATGAGAAAAAGGTTCTTCCCCCAGGGAGTGTCTGGCCCTGGAACAGGCTCCCCAGGGCAGTGGTCACAGCCTGAGAGAGTTCAGGAAACGCTTGGACAATGTTCTCAGGCACGTGGTGTGACTCTTGGGGCTATTCTGTGCAGGGACAGGAGCTCGACTTGATGATCCTTGTGGGTCCCTTCCAACTCATCTTATTCTGGATTCTGTGTCCCTGTGTGATTCCTGTGATTCCTGTGTCCCTCTCACTGCTGTTTCTAGTCCTGTTTACTGGCTTGTTGTGGATGCCTCGCTTTGATGAAGTCAGAGCCCTGCTCTGGTGATTTTTGACAGGCTCCTGAGAAATCCCTTAAATTCCAAAGACAAAGAATACCCTCAAGAGGTCCATTTAAACAGTGGCTTTCTGTTGATCTAATTGTGATCAAAGTGGCAATGAAGAGGGCATTTAACTATTTATTTAGGTAGATGTGACTGAAAACTGTGGCCAAAAAATTCAGTCAGGTAGTAAGGTTTGTGGTTTTGTTCACTAGCCTGTCAACTGCACGACATTATAATAATGGTTGTTAGTTTAAAAAGACTGTATTGCTCTGCTGACAAAAAGTGTGTAACCAATCCTATGCTTTAAGTGCAGCTCTGTAGACAGGATTTTCTTTTGATAAAAGGCTAATTCAGTTTGCCAAGAAATATTTCATACATCATGATTTGAGGTGTCACTGAAGATTAAAACTCCAAAATTTGTTCAGGTAGTAATTTAAGTTTAATTTTTGCATCCAAAGATGAAAGATGAAGAAGGTTAGATAAAGAGGTAAATCACTACTGATATATGACTCGAAGGTGGACTGGGTTTTTTTTTCCAATTAATAAGACTTCGTTTAAAAAATAAAGACATGAATTTGAGTAGTTAATGTTAGAGTTGAGCACAAGAACTGAAGAAACCAGAGCAAGTCAAAGACTTGTTCTGCTGTCAGTGAAGATGTAGTGATTAATCTCATATTCTCAGAATTCTGTTATCTGACCACAGTTTGATTGCCTTCAACACTTTGGACTGAGTTATCAGCATGACAAATGATTGCTGTGCCAGAACTTTGATTAACCCCCCTTTAACCAAAGCAGTGAAGAAAAGCAGAGGAAGGAGGTAACATTTCTGTAGAAACTGCTACTGATAAACAACAGTTCACCACAGTATCGAGTGGCATTTCTCCCTCTAAATCAAGCCATTTCAGAAGCAAACAGGAGAAAACTGTCAGGTAGTCCACCTACATGAGTCAGAAAATTAATTACTTTGCATCAGAGGCTATTTTCAACCAACTTGTAACAAGACAGGGCCAAGTCCCTGCATCTCAGAACTGTGCTGCCTGTTCAAATACTCTAATTGACTCATTAAGTCTGACCACACAGGGCTTGTCGTCAGCTCCAGAGAGATATTAGTGAGTGCACCTGAGTGATGATCCTCTCCCAAAACATGATGGAGGGCAATGCACTCATCACCAGCACTCACTCAGCGCTGTATCAGGGTGAAGACAAAATGGCAAAGTGTTCACAGGCTGTGGAAATGCTCCCAGTTCAAAATAGGTATTCCCTGTCCTCCCCAGGAAAAGACAGATATTTAGATGACAGCATTGCATAGGTTATCTGTACCAAGACTACACCAAGGTACAGCTAGATGAAATTCCTCACCAGGAAATTTGCTCAGAGTAGACTTTGAATATAACTCATTGGTGAAACAGCACTGATTCCCTACGGGCAGTTGAAGGAAGATGGAAAACCCTTATGTCTGTAAGGTGGAACTGAGGACTGTCTACCATTCCTAACACTAAAAAGAACATGGAAGCACTTAGAAAAAACCCAGGAGCTTATTCTGGGAGGATGAATTGTTATCAGGACTGGATTCTTACTTTTATTTGTAAGACCCAGGGAGTAGGAATGTGAGTGGAGTCTCACCATGCTACAGGGAGTTTAGGGAGATATCCTACTGTGACAGGTTAATAGTTCCCCAATCAGAGGAAATCTGGGTAATGCTGTTCTGTGCTTCCCTGAATTGATAAACCAGCCCTGACTGCTGCTGCAGAGACAGAGCAGCTCTCTTCTGCACCCTTATTTCTCAGCTATGTTTGGGGGAGCTACTGCCACTGCCTCCTGAACAGGCCAGCTTTTCTGTCTGGAGTGTCTGGAAAGTAGATTCATGTCAGCCCTGCATGGAGAGTTATGTTTTCCTCCACTTTCCACCCCTTCCTTCCTGCCCCCTGCCCCCCTCAAAATAATCTTTATTAGAAGTTCAAATTTGGCAAGAATGCACCTATCCAAATTAAAATAATTATTTCATACCTTCTGATAGCAGATCCCAAGATCCTTTCCACACCAAAGAAGGTACTTTAAGGTTGTAATTTAGTTATTGGTTTAATTTTCCATCCACTACCACCTTGCTGTAGTACAAAATATCAGGGAAGACATAGTCCTTTCTCCTGGCAATCTGACATGGACAGGGACGTGTGGCCGATGAGGTATCTAACATCTGTCTCATAAAAAGTGATACAAGCAACCTTTCTCCATGGATTTTGTAATGCTAAGCAAATACAGTTCTTTTTCTGCAGGAAAAAGTGAAGGATGTTGCTGTTGATGAAAGACTGGTTGTTATGGGTCATCTGCCACACTGATGCTGACCAAGTAGAAACTTCAGAGACTGCAACAGGCAGTTTCTGTAATTCACCCCTCCCATGCTGCCATCATGTGTGGATCTCTGCTCCTGTATGCCACAGGTTGGATACTTGGGTTTGTGAGCTCTGTGTTGGTACATTTAAAGTGGAATCAAATTGAAAGTTTCTTAAGTATAAAAAACAATTTATAATGTTATACATATAGCCATACACGTAATAGGGCACAGTACATAACAAAGCATGGTCTATTTCCATTGTAGCTTGTAAAGGAATCTTGCATGTGAAACTTGTAAACCACTGTCTCAACTCATCTAATTAAACTTCATTTCCCTCTATCCACAACAAAGCTGCTTCTGTCTCACACGTGTGGAGGGTATTCATCCTATATATACATATTGCTGCTCAGTCAGGCTTGGAGTGGATGCACTATTGTTCATTTTTCTGAACAAATGAGATAAATGCAAATAAAACATTCACCTACCCAGCTGGGTCTATGAATATCCTGTGGCTTTGACAGTTCTGCATTAATGTGCATTGTGTATATGCTGATACAAAGTTTTGGTCTGGCAAACTTTCAAAAATCAATGGAATATTTTTTTGGTATTGTCTTTTGAAGTTCCCAAGCTACTAGAAGTGTATTTCATTGACCATATTCTACTGTCATTTTAGAATATTTTTTTGATTTTCAGTGATATAGATTTTATCATATGGCTTTCACACAGCCAGCAATATCTGGGCATTAATGTTGGTGTTCAAGTGAACAGAGAAAAGTTCTTTCTAATATTGTTTTGGGATTTTTTTATATTAATAGGGCTGCTGGTGTACAACCTGCTGGCTTTAAGGAGACTGATGAGGGACATAACATGGTACAGGGAAATCATAAGACTCTTTTAAGAAAATGTACATCATAAAACCCCAGGAAAGCAGTATTGTGGAAGAGAGAAGCAAGTTTCTTGCAGCAGGAGAAAGAAACCTACTAGTGTTCCTTGAAACAGATTTATTTTCTGTGTGGAAAAGAAACATGTATGCCCAGGTATGCATTTATCTTACTAAACAAAAAAATATGAAAATTTTCTAAATTGCTGGAAACTTGGAGGTGAAAAATTTAGAGTTTCTTGTAGCCTGTTTGTGCAGCCCAACAGACTGCATAATAACTTTTGGCACTCTCATTAAGCATCTTGATCTAGCAATAAGTTACGGAACAGGTTGCCCAGAGAAGATGTGGATGCCCAATCCATGGGTGTGTTTAAGATCAGGTTGGATGTGGCTCTGAGCAACCTGGTAAGGTGGAATGTGTCCCTGTCCATAGTAGAGGGTTGGAATGAGATGATCTTTAAGGTCACTTCCAACCCAAACCATTCTCTGATTCTATGATTAGAATAAACATATGGGGTGAGATTTTTCATCTCTGAAAATGACAGTGTTATGTACTCACCTCTGTGCCCATTTCATCAGGGATAATATTCTGCAACAGTCCTGCATATGCAACTTTGCACTTTAGTAGAAGCTGTAGAAATTGTTGCTTTTTAGCCTGCCAGTCCCCTGGCTCTCTTCCCAGTATCTGGCAATATGATGGCTGTCACATCTGCCCTTATCTCAGCTTCATGACCTCTTTAGACATGAAAATGCTATGTAAGATATCACTTTTCTTTGAAAAGAGCTTCTAGGGAGAATCAGATGCAGACAAGTACAAAGTCAGCCTGGTGAGAAAAAGCAAATGCCACAAAAGCTGGGAGCATGCATTACTTCAAAAGCACGTTGTCAACACACTATCTCAGTAAGTCTAGTATGTTGACAGGTAGAAAATCCCTCTCAGTTTACAGGCAATTGAACAATTATTTTTCAAGAAATGACCAGCTACTGAACTGCATGATGTTCTGCAAGAAAAAAAACAGAACTAACCTGAGGATTATGCATGAAAAAGGGGCTGTAAGGGAACAGAGTCTGACAGACTGCAGAAGACTGTATATCAAGGGAAAAAATAAAATTTCTGGATCATAATTCCAACTCTGGATACAAGAGGTAAACATGATGCTGAAGCAATATATTGCATATTCAGGACACCCATCTCAATCTACAATATTGAATATTTGGGGTTCTGTCTGGAAACTTTGTTTTGCTGGATCTTCTGAAAGTTTTGGGGGTTTTATGACAATAACTTAAAAATGAAAGCATAATCTTTGCATCTCAGTTTGTTGACTGATGAGACTGAATGCTAAAACCCAGAAAACCACGCTGTGATTGACCAGTAGAACAAAAAACTTTCGGCTTCTGACATGATAGACTATCTCTATAAAAGTAGTTATTGGTTAATAACTTATATTTCTAAGCAATATTTTATTATACAGTTTTCAATTATCTGTCCTGGGTACAGGGCCAGCCTTTCTGAAAGCATTTAGAAACATGTTCTCTGTCAAACTAAGTCAGGATGAAAAATCTTGCATCCCTGATTGAGGCATTTTCAGTCTCTCTTGGGCACATTAGAAAAAGAGCCAGGGAAAAGGTACAGGATTAAAATAGCAACTGGGGAAAAAAAAAAAAANAGGGGGAAAAAAAAAAAAAAAAAAAAAAAAAAGGTGCTTATTTTTCAAATCTGCCTTACATGAAAGTCCAGCTGAGAAATAGTGTCAGCACTGGATTTTTTTTGTTCCAAGAGATATGGAAAAAAAATGCCCTGTAAAACTAGAGGGAAAAGCACCCTCTGATGACTGCCTTAATAGCAACATGTTGAAATGCATTTTGCATCCAGAATATGTCTCTTGCTTCCAGAGGTGATGGAGTTAATGCCCAAAACCTAGCACATCATGCAGTATCAACAGGAAGACTCATGTGCAGCACACCTTTCCATGTGAGGTCACTGTAAGTCTCCCATTGGATGCACATGATGTCCAGATGGAAGTTTGATGTGCTGACAATTTGTAGGATTAGAAAGACAAAAAAGATGAACAAGTGAAAAAAAGGAAATATGTATAAAAAGCCTAAGAAACATCAAAGAAACAGCAACCTCCAAATAAGCAATAATCTTTCCAATATGAATCCATTTGGAATAAACCATTGAAATCCTATGCTGGAGGCATTGAAAAGTGAAAAGCAGCAGAGCAAAACAATACCCTTTCATGGCTGCTTCTCCTACTTTGTGTTTTAAAATGTTCTCACTCATATTTTTTATTGAAATCTTTTCTTTTTTAAAAAAACAAACCCTTTGCAAGTGAAAATTCCACTCAAAGACTCTTAATAGCCATGTCAGTGCAATATTAGGTCCAGAGTTTGGTACCCTTGGCGATAAGGATGAATATGAAAACTGGGTCCTCACTATGGGCTACTTCTGCCTCTTAGTGGGATTTGTAAGGTTGAGAAGGATTCCTAAGAGCATTAGGGATACATGAATGAAGAGAGACAGGGGATTAGCCAGAGAGAATGCAAGGATAAGGTTTGTCAAGTAATGAAGCTGATGACTCTCAGGAAGACTGCAGAGCTACATATAATTCTGACAGGGAAGGGCAGAAGCAGGAGTTTAAGAAGTGTGTCACCATCTCCCACTTCCCAACCCAGCTGATTTAAAAAAAAAAAAAAAAAAAAAAAAAGAGCAGATTTAAAATTAAAGCATCCTGCCAAGGACTTGAACTGGGAACAACTTGTAGGCTTTATATAAATCTTCTTAAGACCTTAGCAGAGAGTAGAACTTAAAAGTCTGGAAATATTGGGAATACATGTGACGATTTTTTTTTTCTCTCACTTAGATCCTGAGCTCTTTCAGGCTCAAAAGACTTAACTTTTCAAGGGGAGTATTGGGCAAGTGGACAGGTATGAAAATGATCATACTATCTGGTATTCTTTAAAAAGAAATCCAGGATCCTCACTGACAGCACAGCTCTCTCAAAGCCTATCACCTGGAGACAGAATTTAGCCCACATTCCATTATGAATTTCACTATGTGTATTTTCTAAAAATCTTTCAGTAGTTTTTATTTATTAAATCCATGCATGTGACTGTCTATGTATGAAAAATAGAGAATTAATTATGTTCCATCATTAACAGAAACTTCAGGTTAATGAATGGGTTTTTGTAACCTCAAAGGCTTGTCCTGTCTGAAACTTCTGGAGATGTAACTTTGGAAACAGCACTGAGGTGAAAGTTAAACTTAATTTTTCAGGGGACTCATCAACTTAAGAAGGAAAGGGATAGAAAAGGGCCCTGGCTTTACAGGACAGTTCTGAGCACTCCCTCCAGCTCCGTGTTGTCACAGAGCTCATGTGATGTAGATTAATCTCAAGACAAAAAGGCAGTGAAAAAGTCTTCAGAATCAGTGAGATTCACAGAGATAACATTCCCTTATACTGAAGGAATGAGCACATTTTTACTAACCCAGCTGTTGAACAGGCAGCCTCAAGCACATAAAGATTTCAGAGACCTCCAGAGCTCCTGCAAGAGAGAGACCTGTGTGTTCTCCCCATAACTGCAGTACCATGAAGGGCAGGGTGTTCAAAGAGAACATTTTGGAGGCTTAAGAAAGCCCCACTTTGCATAGCTTTGCCTATGGTCTCTTATATTCTATATTGTCAATAAGAAAACTGTGCTTTCCTTGGAAAAGACAGTGGGAAATGACACAAGCTCTGAAAAGAATGCTGTATTCTTATATTCTATATTGTCAATAAGAAAACTGTGCTTTCCTTGGAAAAGACAGTGGGAAATGACACAAGCTCTGAAAAGAATGCTGTATTCCACTTCTGCAATGAGCAGAGTATTGTGCTCAATCAACGATCACATTTTTGTAACTGTAAAAGAGCTCTTTCCTATGCTACTAAATTCTTCAGTGCCAATTCAGGAATGGAGTGAAAAAAATGAAGCAGAAACCTGAGACTGACAGCTATTTGGGCGCTTCAGGCTGACAATATTGCCTTCAAAAACCCCCTTCATGCTCTTATGTTTGTGACCTGTGAACCATTCCTCTCACTTCCACTGGCTGCTCTTTTTCTACTAAGAGATCTATTTTCCAAATTCAGTAAGTTGTTATTATTGGAAACTTTTACAGTCTTTGCTACGATAGTGCTGGTGCAGTAATACAAACATAGTATAATAGAATTTTTTAATTGATGTTTAAAGGATAACCATTCCATTCTGGATTAATTCATAGTGCAGGCAATATTTTAATATAGACAATGCTAAAACAGAGGGGGAAGATATCAATTCTTCTGTTGTAATGAAATAAGAAAATAAACTGTACTTGTACCATGTTTATTTTACTTCCTCTGTCCTTTCTGTATTTTTTTTTTGTTGTTGTTTCAACTGCCACCAGTCAGTGGTAGTCATATAACTCACACTCCCATCTATCTATTTGCAAGATATGTAAGCAATAGAACATTTTATAAATAGGTCTCACATCAAAATGAAAAGGAAAAATGGGAAGGAACTGCTGCTTTGCAGTGAGAAAGTAAGGAAGGTAGCAGAAATTAAATTGCTCTCTAAGGTTTCAAGTCAGGTTTCTTCCGATACCACTCCAGACCTGCCAGTGAACATGTCAGAAGGAACTATATGAACATTAGGGTAATTTTGGGAAAGTGCTGGTGAGAGCTGAAAGCTCACAATGAATTCAGATAAATGAGGAAATACACAGGTGAAGGAAAAGATGACCTTCTAAAAATTCCCTTGAAGCACTACTCTAGTGTGATATTATTTTTACTTTTGGCTCTCTGCATCTTCAAGAAGAAAACACCATCTGCTAAGAGCATAAATGGAGCAGTGAAATAAAACTGTATCTGGAAAACAAAAGCCGTATTCTGTAGTTGTGCTTGTCTTCAAACAGCTTCTCTGATGCTTTCAGCTTCCCCTTTAAATTATTTCCATAATAATTCCATGCCACAATTGACTGCTCCATAGAGCTCAGTCATTCTCCCACTGCCTCTCTCTTATCACTTGAATAAAAAATGAACCTGTGTGTGGCTGGTTTTCCCCTCATGATGCTGCAAATCACCAGAGAGTAGATAGCCTGTACTTGCCATTTTTTTGGGGTGCATGTTTCCCCTGTCTTCTGGAGAAAGGTAATTTCTCAGGCAAAGTAGAAGATATGGCACACTGCTTTTATTTATGGATCTTGATTATGTTGTGTATGCTTATAGAGGCAAAGTTTAATAAATGGCAATTACAAGATATGTTTCTTATACCTAAGGCAAATAACAGAGTTGCCAGAGAATAAAATGCTTCCTTCTTGTTAAGAGTAGAAAACTGGTAGGCAGTTGTCTGTTGCTCACTGACCCATGATAATTTAACTGGCATATAGTGATACTTTTGCCTCAAGGATTATTCTTGAATGCCACATTTAATTGCTGTGGCAAACTATGGATAGCCTCGAAATGCCCCTAGGCCTGCTATGTACACTACTCCAAACACACACAGTGCTATTCACTCAGATACATCAAACTCAAGAGGACAACCTCAATCCACCCTTTTCCTCAACTTGTCCTTTATAACACTTTCTGGTGATTTTTTATTCTTTGGATTGCTTTCTCAACACGCTTTATCCCTTCCCCTAGCCTGCCTGTTATTCTCCAATGCTGTTTTCTTACCAGTAATACCTGAAGTGACATGGAGCAGCAGTGCTTTGGGAGTATGTGTTGTTTTTATATCCGTAGAGATTTTGAGACTTTTTTACTTTTGTTTCCTTACTCTCCTCTCCTCCTTCAATAATCCTGTTCATCTACCCATCATTGACCTCAGTTTGAGAAGGAAATCCGTAGGATAACATGATCTCTCATTTTCTCTTCCGGAACCCTGCCTGAAGCAGCAAGCCCTAGCTATTTGGAAAACAATGATGTAACCCCACTTTTCTCAAATCCTTTTTCTTTTATCTTCACTCTTTGCAGAAGTCTGAGACATGCTCTAAACTAATGCTGCTGTGACATTGTCTCAGACTGAATCTGGTGTCCTCCCAAGGAGATGTGTGAGTAGCTCTTTTCCTGAAATTTAAAGGTGCACCACTGACATGTTTCTCCATCATGGGCATTTCAAGTGAGTAGAGAAGAGCAACTGAACCATCAGACAGATTTCACTGAGCAAGGGTCAGTCCAACATCTGCCTTGTGTGCACTGTGCCTGGATAAACACTGATATATTCAGCACTGATGGATTCTGATGCTGCCATCATATTTTCATGTATTTTACAAAGAGCTCATAGCTGAGAATCCGGGGATTAGCAGGGCATATGGATTTGTTTTTTCTTTTTGATGCAGGTGGTTAATCCTACTGAAGGTTTTTCTGAATTTTTTTTTTTTTTAGCTGATCCTTCTCTGCTTAGCCAATGTATATTTTTCAAAAAATGTTTTAGACAGAACCATTTATAGTAATGTAAAACACTCTAACTGTTTAAAGCACTCTTACGGACTGCTTACTTTTCTGGGCAATATGTTAGGTTTTCAAAAATATTGTAGGCATTATAATTTCATGACAAATCCTAAGATTTTCAATCCTATCTTCTGAAAAGAAGGAGTATTTCACTTAACATTTTTAGAAAGCTTTATTTTTATAGAAAAAGGAGCTCTAGGTTGTAGTCCTTTTTAAAATGTATCAAAATAAAAATCTAGCAAAGACAAGATAATAGCCAAAACTGTTGTATAATATCATCCACTCCATTATCCATTCCCTTATGGCATATGCATTAAAATATCTACCTATTCTTGTAATTCAATCTAATTATGCAAAAGCTTCCTAGGAAATGGTTTTCACTGAGTAAATTGTTATGGGAAGCAATTGTTGGCTATCACCACTTTTCTGTCCTCAGTGCTGTTTTACATTCTTGTCTACAAACAAAATTTGTAAGTGAAATAATGTAAGGGTATTTTCCCATGCAAAAACATGTACTCATCCAAGAAATGAGACAATGTCAGACTTCTGGTATTATATTTGACTTCTGGTGCTTTGACTTTTGACCCTTGTGTTTAAATATTACCTGACTTACCTGATGATAATGATCTCAGGCTTAGCAAAAAGACAGATTGGGTTCAGTGAGATTTGAATGTTTGAATGTGTTGGGGGTTTTTAAGTAGGTGTGTCTGCAAGTAGGGAAAAATGCATTTTTCACTTTAAGGAAAGTAAAGATTTAAAAATTCTGCGTGCTGTAATTCTTCAGTACTTTTAAAGCTGCTGGTACGGAACATGATATAGTTATACTTTTATATATAAAGAGAGAGGTGAGAGTGAAAATGCAAATCCTCTAGGCTTTTGATAACATTTACTGATGTCAGAAGTTATGTTAATTTTACATTAGCTCACTTCTAGCTTTTGTGCACATCAATATTATCACTGAACTGGCAGCAGACATGACCTTACCTATCTTCCCTCTCTGCCATAGTTCCCCTGTCCTGTATGGTTTTAATTTGGGTTTTTTTTAAGCATTTTGGAAAGTTAACTACTTGAAGGGTGTATGCAACCCAAGTATTGGGCTGGTTGTGAGCACTCAGAATTTAAATAAGGAGTTCCCCAAATCCCCCACCTCTAAAGGTGGGCATTAATCCAGAGAACAGACTTGCCACTCTGACTTTGCTGCAGCTCCTACTGGATAACACAGGTGTATTCAGTAGGAAATGTATTTCCCTGGAGAGAGGGAAATGCAATCCTGTGTGCAGCTACGGTCCAGAGGCTTTCTTAGCAAAATTAAGATCCTACATAAAGATAAAGCAGAAATTGTGGCAGTTGTCTACAAAGTGTAGAGCATTGGCAGGGGGTGAGGGGTGTTTATCATGTTCAGATTCAGGATTCAGGGAGGAACTTGATTTGTTTTAGAGCCTTCAGCAATGGAAAAAATGAAGACAGAAACTTTGCAGATAGACTGTTGAAGGAAAACAAGAGAAAATGCATGGAGAAGTGTTTGCTCAATAGTTTATATTGAAATTCAGTATGAAGCCTGTTCATAAGTACAAATAGGCTTGGAATGGGATGGCTGCTGATGGGCGTCTCTTCTTGCTTGAGGCATTCATCATAAAAGATTGAATTGCTTTTTGCATTTAATTTTTCATACGACAAGTTAACAGAAAGGAAACAAACAAAAAAAATTATAAGCATAAAAAAGGCTAAAGGACATAATTGAATTACTTACTGTTAGTTTCCCAGACTCTTTCGATCTTTCTACAGTTTGCGTTGCCTGACCACATCATACTGTGATGCCAGAGCTGAGAATGTCTTCAATTTGTTTCAAAAGGTTTTGTTGTTTTACAATGCCAAAGTGCAAAAGTGGGCAAGGCGTAGGTGGCAAGGTGAGGCAGAGAGGGAGCTGCAAGGGTGGCCCCTGTGGGAAGGGAGCAGGGGCTGCACTGGGTCTCTCCCCCAGTCAGCTCCAAGGGGGGAAAAAAAAACCCTTTTACTTCTCATGGCATTACAAGCAGAGTGACAAAAGTTTGCTAATGGATCTATGACTTTAAAGGAAGTCAAAACAAGGAGGCATCTGTGAAAGCTATTCAGGCTGTGATACAATTTTGAGTGGTCCAAAAATGACAGTGCATATTGTGTTGTCTGGCTGCAGCTCTGTACCTGTTCTTGCAACACTTCATTTGGAAATAGAAAGAAAAAAGTTTGTCCTTAATTTGAATTATCTTATTTTCTTCATTTGTGATTTTCCGCAGTATGGATCTGATCAACAGGAAAGTGGCATTGAAAAAGTAATTCATTCAAATCCCTGCTTTCTTGTTACCTAACTGGGTGATCTTTTGCAAAATTAGTGTTTAACTTTAACATCTACATAAAGAAACTACTCAAGAACTCCATTCTTTCATTATTGCAAAGGGAAAATTAAAGAATCACAAAGCGTTGGTACTTACCCTACTCCCAGTTGCCCAAATCTACCCAAGACATTCCCATCCCAATTTTGTAATCAACTGAAGAACTCCCAATTCTGGTTCCAGAATTATCTGCGCTAATTAGTATTATAAAGTTAAACACAACTTTTTAAAACCCAAATCTTTGTTCTGATTGTAACTTTTTGTTCAAAAATCACATTTTATTTTCATTTCTATTTGTCTGAGTTTAATTGCTTTAATTTTTATATTCAGTTCAGCAGGAAAAAATGCTCATCCTTTAAACTAGAGTTATCTCAAATTCTGCCAGAACAAAAATTGCAAACAAGTTTAAGAGACCAACTCTTTATTTTTTGTATTCACACAAGTAGCTTTGACTAAGCTTAGTGGAGCTCCCCATAGAATTAAGAATCTCATTACTTGGATATTACAGGTCACAATGATGAAAGCTCATTTAAATTGTGGGTTAGGAATCTGAAAAAATTTCCAAGCTGCATTTTAGGAAGGAGTATTTTCTAAGACATGTTTTAAAGTGTGTTATAATGTTACTTCTTGGAGTTAAAAATGTGTTAATAACTAAGAGTGGAAAAGTACATGTCCCTGTCACATTTTATTATGAAGCAATTTTAAAAACTTTTAATTAAAATCAAATAGTATCTAGTACATCAGGAATAATTAGTCTGCAGTTATAACACATATCTGTTATGTTGTCTGTAATGAAAAAGTAGTTTGAATTTGTGTGAAATATATGTTGAGCTCTGCACACTGAGGAACAAGGCAGCCTAGGCCACGGTGTTCAATCACTTAGTCTGTCCAAAAGGACTTTTTGTTGTTACATATTTCATTTTTTTTAATCTTTTATAAGCATTTATCTGTGTCAACAATTGTGTTAAAGATGGCATAGAATTATATCTTTTGTATTAGGCTGAATTTTTTGTGATGCTCCTTAGTTCATGGGGGCATTATTTATGTGGTCTTTAAAATAATAGGTTGGAAAAGACCTTCAAGATTATTGAGTCCAGCTTTTGACCAAACACCATCATGTCCAGCAAACCACAGCACTAAGTGTCACCTTCAGTAGTTTTTTGAACACTTTCAGGGATGGTGTCTCTGCCACTTCCCTGGCCAGACTGTTCCAATGCTTAATTGCCTTTTCAGTGGAGAAATTCTTCCTGATATCCAACTTGCACCTTCCTGGTGCAGCTTGAGTCCATTTCCTATCATCCTGTCAGATTTCCTGGGAGCAGAGCCCGACCCCCACCTTGCTTTAATCTCCTGTCAGGGAGTTGTAGAGAGTGGATAAGGCTTCCCCTGATCCTTTTTTTCTCCAGGCTGAATACCCCCAGCTCCCTCAGCTGCTCCTCATGAGACCTGTGCTCCAGACCCTTCCCCAGCTCTGCTGCCCTTCTCTGGGCTCGCTCCAGCCCCTCAATGCCTTTCCTGTAGTGAGGGACCCAAAACTGGACACAGGATTTGAGCTGTGGCCTCACCAGTGCCCAGCACAGGGGGACAATCCCTGCCCTGGTCTTGCTGCCACACTATTGCTGATCCAGGCCAGGCTCAGGATAAGATATCTATCAGATATCCTATTTAGCTCCAGAATAAAATATCCAGGATTTCAGTCCTTTGTGTGTACATAGTTACACCCCTTGTCTTGCTTTGTTTCTCATCCAAAGCAGTTGCTTTCTACTCCTCCACACGCTCAGGTTTCTTTCTTATGGAAACCTAGACAAAATGTGAGTGGGATTTTCTGCATGCCCTGATCTTACACAAGAGTGGAGACAGGGTCTTTTCAGGACATGAAAGCTCCCATGTGCTTTGTGCTCACCACTCTGGTTACAGCTTTGGGTATCTAAGCACTGCAGATAAGTGTTGAGACCTTGAATTTTATTTGATATTCTATGGGAAGCAATTGTAAAGAGCAAAGGATGAGCTTAATGTGCTCCCAGAAGCGGTGCTGCCAAGGAGACGTGTGGTTGCATTCTTTATTAGATGTAGTTTCCCAAGAGTTCTGCTGCTCAAGAGAAAAAAATTCAAGGCCTCAACACTTTTAGGAAGTGTGTGCACAGGCACATGGCAGCTGTACAGTCAGAACACTTGACCAAGGGGAAATTTCTCATATTTTTCCACTAAGCACAATTCTTTTGTGCTGAAACTCCATCTTTTTAATTTAACCTTGTATTATTTGACTTCAAAAATGCAACCAAACCCACTATATTTTCTGCTTAACATTGATAATTGTTTCTAGTTAAATCTTTTGAAACATCAGAAGCAGACTGAAATGTCTGTTGAAATGAATAGGTAGGATTATGGGTGGTTGTTTGTATTTAAGAGTGATATTTTGTTACCTGTGTGATTGTTTTGCAGTGTGTGATCCTTGGAAAGCTGCAAATGGAAATACACACAATGCCCATCAGGATCACAAGAAACAGGGAAGGAATCTCAGAGAGACTGAATGAAGGCTCTTCACAGAGTCATGATGTATGGGGCAACTTATCACTTTCACTAATAGTTTCACAAATTCTTGTGAAACAAATCCATAGAAATAGCTACTAGGCAGTCCTACCACATTCCAGTAGCCAGTTTTTCCTTCTGTGCTTTATTTCTTCTGACAGGAAACTAAAGAAACCCAAACCCATCATGTCATAAGAATGCAGTCAGTCCTGCTGCCACCATAGTGGTTAGACTGCAGATGGGAGTGCAGCAGAGAACAGAGAAATTAATGATTTGGGTTATAAAACTCTGTCATAGTTAGCATGTATAGGCCAAATCAATGTTTTCTACATTTGAAAGCATAGAATAAGTTATTTTCAAATTACAGAAATATAAGCTTTAAGTTACTGAATTCTTCACGATGAAAAACATGGTGGAGATAGAATACAAGTTTTGATTAACAACCTGGAAAAAAACCAGCCAAACAAACAAAAAAAATCTCCATGTTATCACACTTACAGGCCAGAAATATTTGAATTTAGATTTATAGCGATTATCTTTGAGTTAGGGAAAATCCCAGACTCCTTAACTAATATAATGTTGCTGTTCAGCCTGCCATAATTCACTAATCTGACCAGCAGGATATTTGGCATTGAATTTAGCCTATCAAGCTCAGAAATCAAGAGTTTTATCCACCAGGTGACAAATAGTAATGGAAAGGAAGAATATCAGAGACAGCCCTGCAAGAAAAGTAGCTGACACAGAGAGCTGAGGCAGCACTGACATGTTGGCAAACATGTGCTTGCAGTGAGAGCGAATTTAGGAACTTAACTGCAAAATTCTTCATTCACTCCTTAAACATGTCATGGAAATAGAATTCAGCTCAATAATGTGGGGTTTTTTCTTTTGCAGTTTTCATCTGTCTGTAGAGAACAAGATTTTAGAACAACATTCTTACCTTTTCTATTTTTCTTTCTATTAGAGAAAAACAAAATGCCACTTTGTTTCTACCACTCACTCCTGAAACACTGTGTATATCCATGAATTCTGACATCATGGTCATGTCTCATTTTTGTGTTTAGAAGGAAAGTATTAATACACTCACATTCCTCCAAGGAGCATTTGTAGTTTAAATTCATTATCCCTTGACACTTACCTATGCATTTGCTTCAAGTCGCTTTAAGTTTTGCCAGCTTCTCACTGAGATCACCTAGGCACTGGTAGAGATAAAACCTATCCTGTTACTAAGTAATTCCCCATAATAAAATAACCCATGATAGTGGCGTCATTAGAGATTGATTTCTTCTGTCAGTTGGGAGATCATGGGTGACTGAAAAATGAGGAGATACATGGTAAAAATAAAAATAAAAAATCTAGAACTCTGAGGTAATAAAACTCGTGCCTGTGCTGTTTGGTATTCACCAACTTCTTTCATACTTCTGCTCTGTGCTGTCAGTCAGTAGCTCCTTTGCTCAAAGGTTTCCTTTTTTCCCCAGCTGTGCGTATGTGAAAGTTCTCCATGCTGTAGCATTTTCATCAGTCTCAACACTAATTTTGTAGCAGTAATAGGTTCATAATAGGAAAAGGGAAGAGTCTAGTAGTAATGTTTTTTGGGTTTTTTAATAAATTTTGAATACAAACAAGGCTCAAACTTCTCAATGACTAAACTACTGTCTAAACAAGTTCTAGAGTTATGTGGCTGCATTTTTACTTTTGCCAGAGGTTCCAAGGGAACACCTGCAGTTAGAATGACTCCCGCATATAACAAAACCATAAATAAGTAGAAAAGTTTTGGTTTTGTATAGCTTTGATTGTGTCGTGTGGCTTTTAGCTTGAAGAAATGTTGGAGTGGATGGAACCCCATCATGGCCTGGATACAACAGAAATGTCATTACCTTCAGGAGTTGCCTAAGTGAAAACTGAGTACAGATGTAATTCATTATTTGTAGAAATGCATGCACAGAGACACTGAGGAGAAAATGTTTCCCATGGATTTAAAAAAACATAGCATTCTGTAACTGATCCTTGTGGGTCCCTTCCAACTCAGAATATTCCTGTGAAATCAAACTCTTCTTCTAGATAATTAAAGACAAGAGGCAATGTTTTGAGAACTCATCTGTAGTGCATGTGTGTGAAGGAAAGGTGCAGAAAAATGAGTAGTAGGTCACTAGCAAAAGAGAATGTGATTGCTGCAGAGACAGAATATTTGGTTAAAATTATTGCAACGTTCCACATTTCCACTTCAGTGTTACAATCTCATATATGACACTAAGGACAAAGAAACAGAAACATGTTGCCCTTTAACTGTATCTTTGATTCTCTTTCACTGGAATTCACATTTTCTCTGTGGTAACCAATCAAACATTAGAAGACACATTCACTTCTCTATCATCTTCTGCACAGAGCCTTAGGGAAGCTTTTCTTTTGAAAAAGGTAGTGGAGAGACAGGCTGCTCTCTTTGGGATATGTTCACTATAGACACTATGGAATTTTTGATGTCTTTCCCAAGAAATTATTTGCAGTATTTTAGATAACTCATTTAATGGCAATATATTTAACAAAACCAAATGCACACTTTCTAGTTCAACAAAACCAGAACAAAACAGATTAGAATGATGGACGCCCTCCAACTTTTTTCTCTGTAAATATCATGCTGAACTATTCAGGATATAAGGTAACAGGGTAGATGGTAAGTGGATCTGATTGCATTATGATGGGGGACAACCCCACAAATTCTAATTTTACCTGACATCAAACTTTCATGGTCCCTCTTTCTGTTGTTTTTTGCTTGTTTACTTATTTAATGCATTTGTGTATTTTACTTTGTTTTTCTCTTTTTCATCTTCGTCCTTGTAGCCTTTTTATTTGGATCTAAGAACAAACTGTGTGACCCCTTAGCACAAGCCAGAGTTCCACCTTCTGTGCTAGTACCTGCTGTTCATGCTGCTGATCAAAACCAAAAGGAGGCACTTTGTTGCCAGAGTTCAGGCTGTTTTAATGCTCCCTGTGACATCTCTTGTTTCTACTTCAAAGCACCACAGTGTGGAGATGGAGCTCTGTGGGCCAGAATCCTATCGATGTGTCAGGGGTGGGTGGTGGCAGGTTGGTGGCAGGAAAAGTGTTGTCTTGATGTACCTCAGCCCCAGAAATTTCAGCCTCTGACCTATGGAACATGGTTAGTCATTTTCCACCAGAGGGCAATGCTGGAACTGCTCCAGGAGCAGCTGTTGAGAGGTAGAACAGAGCCTAAGGCTCTTCAAAACCTGGGAACTCCTCACTTATTACTGTGCCTGAGATTCCCAACCTTATTAGTGCCTGCAGGGCATGAGCTGAGATCTCTCAAGCAAAGGTGACTGCCCAGAAGCACAGATTGTTGGTGCAGTTCCCTGAGCCTTTAGAGTTTTTAATTTGAGCTGTTTGCTCATCTCCACCTAACAGGTAAATGTTTTTTATAGTGGAGCTATATGAATAGAGGAATGAAGAAAGGCATTGACATTAAAATGAACAACATAACATAAAGGCAGGTTTTTCCATTCCTCGAAGTAATTGGCATTAGTGAGAATTTATAGCAGTACAGGTTTGTGCTGTATTACACCATGCCTTAGTATGAGAGCCTGCACACTGAACATTTATGAAATAACAACATCTTCAAGGGTGTACCATTATACCCTAAGTGCTAGTATTATTTTAAAAGAAACCATGTTGCTTTTAACATTTTCATTATGCATAGAAGTCATAATGAGACACAATGCTGTGTTTGCTAATGTGTCTCATCTGTATATTCACAGAGGAGAATTTTAAATATTTATAGCAACAAGTGTTTCTGTTCAGGAATTTTCCTTTGACAATGCAAATCCCTTAAACAAAGTTGAAAGACACTTTAATTCAAACTCTAGGAGTAAAATGCCGTTATCTTATAGCCTTAGATTTTTTGGTACCATGCATGAACCTACATAATTGTATCTGTTTTCGCTCTCCTGTGCTTGTTTTCCCCATCCAAAAAGCACCTGACCTCACCAGCATGGCAGTGAAATGAGTGGTGTCTATTTGTGGAAACTGCCTGAAAGCTCAAACTGTCCAAAACTGTGCTGAGTATCAGGTTTGTAATCCCACTCTGCTGACAATTTAACTATTGCTTCTTTAAAGGCATTTGCAGTACAGGAGAAGGAAAAGGCCTCATGACAACCTGCACAATCCTACATTATTTACTAGCTATCTGTATAGCACAGCTTTGGCTGGCAGGGAGAGTTAGGGCTGAGAAAGGGAGGTGAATGCTGCTGCTTTGAGAAATGCAAATAAGATTAGAGTTGCCAGTGCCTGCTGAGAGGTAAATTTCTTTTCCAGAAGCTGAACACACCTTTTTTTTCTGAAACAGCATCTTTGTTCGTGAGAACTGCTAGCCTGCATCCATCTGCCACACTTAAACCCTGGACCTGGTAAATAATCTCTGCACATTGAGTGCAGTTATGACAAAATATGTAATGTCTTCTTGTTATACATATCTAATCTTCCTTTGGCACTGAACTTGTGGTTTGTCAGCCTGAGTTTCTTTTCATTTATATACTTGTTTTGCTCAGTGTAGATGAGGGCAAAGAGGGGAGGCACAAGGGGGAATTCAAGGAGTAAACAAACTGTACCAAACAGCTGGGGTGATTGGCTTGTGAATCCAGATAAAAGATGTCATCTGCTACAGCTCACCTAATGCACAATGGCTGTACCTGCTCTGCTGGCAGGATTCATGAACTATTGGACATACCCACGGAGTGCAGGTGGGATAAATGTTTGAATTGATAGAGCTATTGCAACCAGCCAATTGCAGAAGTTACCTATTTGATGATGTGGTTGCAGAGCTAAAATTTACTATGGATACCCCTGGCCATATTCTAGTGTGCTTTGCAAATGGTTAATGTTGAAAGCTACTCAGTCTTCAGCTAGATCAGAAAATTCCTGGCCAGAGGACATACTATAATAATTCTCTGGTAAATGCAAGTTTTTCTGGTCTGGGTTTTTTTTTTTAATGCAGTGTGTATCTTTCTTTCTTTTCACTGAAGAACAGAATGTTTACAAGCAATCTAAGAGATTACCACTCTCCTAAAATACATCACGCTGAAACTGTTAAATTGAATCTGAAATGTGTAATAAATAGGTTTGTTTTGATGACATTTAAAGGCAGATAGAGATAGTGTATCTCTTTTCAGGCTTTGTAGGGTAAAAGAGGGTTTGTAATGGTCTCCCAAGATGCTTGTTTGAGGAAAGTTTCTATTTAAAAGTCAGGGATGCCAAGAATTTTACATAATAGAGACTGACTTACAAATGCCTCAATTATCAATCAACACAATGAGAATATATATTCTGCAGCCTGTCAAATAGCTGGCCTTTACTGCAGAAGCGGTTATTGAAGGAATGGAGAGAAAATAACTAATGGTTGTTATAAATATTCTCTACTGGTAACACTTTTTTTTCCCCCCCCTTCATGGGCCCTTTGGAAAACAAACTTTGCAGCTACTTCCATCCTAGTGGTGTCAAATACCAAGATCGGGGCTTGCCACTTCTCCTGCCAAAGTTTGGTTAGAAATCCATGGAAAACTCTCTTTCCCTGTGTGTTCAGAGTGGTTGTTGTGCAGCCCTGCCTGCAGGCACTCAGGCTGTCTCATAGCTGGATATCCTCCCTCACACGGCCAGATGCAGATCTCTCTCTCTCTCTCCTTGTTCTTCAGCTCACAGTGCAGAGTCCTTGGCTTTCCTGGCACGTCACCATCACCTGTTAGCACTGACACACTGACAGACAAGATGCCTCTTCTCTGGCAAGGAGAAAATGACCCTGGAGCTCCTCACAGCGCCACATTCAAGGTAGCCCAAAGAGCCACCGGGACATTGGGGTGCAAGCAACCAGAACAACCCAGTAGTGGTCTGGAGTCTATTTCCAGCCTCCTGCTGGGACAGCTGTCCTCGGGAGGATGTGACTTCAGCCCCTCCTCTGCAGCCTGCCTTTGTGTGGAGCTGTGGCTTCCCTTGTGCTTCAGCTTGGGGTGAATCCTCTGCTGAGGCTTTCCAAGATGCACAGCAGAGTGTTCCGGAGAAAGCTCACTTTGTACCTAAGGGCATGAAAACGTTGCCATTAACGCCTGTCTGTGTTCCAAATATTTATAAAAGAGTAGATTTAAGATGTGCTAACAGCTTCTGAGAAGAACTGGAATTGCTCACACTGATCAAAACCACTTCCTACGGTACATGTTGTGCTGTATCTCCAACTTCCCACACTCCGTGAGTGTTCCTGACTAGGTCAGCAATGTCACTGACCCGAAGCAGATGATTTTTTATTCTTCTTAGAGTGTCTGAGGCATTTACACAAGATACATTTTCTCTTCTGAGAATTTCTCTGTATTTATATGTGAAATACTTGTCCAACAGACAACAGCCCTGCAGGCTTGTGCACGGCCATGGGGTCGTGCATCAGGCCACTGAAAGGAACAGGTTAATCTTTCTTTACACCGCTGTGAGCCGCACGATGTCCCCGCGTCTCTAGGGAGGTCAAACTCGGATGACATCGCTAAGGAGCTGCAGAACAAGCATCACTCCCAAAAGAAGGATCCTCACCCTAACGGAGAAACCTGTGCGTGAGCCGAGACCCACTCCCCGACACCCCACACCAGCCCCCCGGCTGCCTCCCTCGGGTTCGGTAAAATATCCCCAAAAGCCGTCGGAGCAGGGAGCGGGTCCCTCCCTGGAGCAGATGTCGCTCCGGCGCGGGGGGGACGAGCTGGCCCCGCGCGCATCTCCCGCCAGGTGGAGCAAGAAGCCAGGACGAGACTTTCCCGATTTCCCCGGGGTTTGGTGCTTTTTCGGTCGCTCTTTTGATTTTCTTTTATATTATTGGTGGTGTTCCCCCAACCCAACCCCCCTCCGCCGATCTTAATTTTGCCTTTTTCTCGGACCGGGGTTTCAAGGCAGCGGTGAGGCAAAAGGGAAGGCAAAAAGGATGTTTGCTTCTCCTTTAGGCGGCCCCGAGAGCGGGGGATGCTCTCCGCAGTTTGCAGCGATAAGGGATGCTGCGAGCAGGTGAAGGTGGAGAACACAACGAGCTGCACAAATCCTCCTTCTGCGTGCGTACCGATTGCAGCAGGAAAATAAAATTTAAAAATTTTAAAAGGCAGATCACTCTTTTTGCGTTAGTGGGGAAAAGAAAGGTTGGAAAATCTATTCCTATACACAGCAGCATAAAATTCACATTAACATCTCAATAAGTCTAGATGCACTTAGGGACTGATCCAAAGGCCATCAAACTCAATGGGAGACTTTCCATCGCCTTCAAATGGGATTTGGATCATGCTGTTCGAGATTGGCGAAAGCTCATATTAACAAAACAAAAAAACATCTGACATTACCTAGAAGGCTATAAAAGCATTTCCAATTCTTTTTCTGGGAAAAATCCCTTTTACAGCTGATCAAATATAATCACAGCAGCCACCTTTATGGTGGAAGCTTCCAGCTAGATTAACATCAACATGGCTCAGGGATGAATGCAAAGGACACCCCGATTTCACCAGAACTGAAATGGAAGTTACTTTTTGAACATAACAAATTATCCATAATAGCAGAGGTAAACCTAAAGTGTTCACTTTAAGGTTAATTTAAATGCTATGCCTATACCACTTTAATAGGGGGAGATATAAAAACAACTGAAATCTAGTTCAGGAAAACCATATGCTGGTTATGATAATGTTGATATTTTAGTTTGTATTAGGGCACCAGACCTGTGCCCTAATATGAACTAAAATAACTAAAATGAACAAAAAAGTACTGAAGTGGACTTTATATGATCAGAACCAAGCCAGTTTGTTGTGCAATTAGAGAACTCAGTGCATGATATCATCTGTAATGACTCTGTTTTCATGTGTGGAGATGAAAAGCAGTACATTAAAAAAAAATAAATTAGCTGCCTTGAGCAGCTTCAGATTCCTTGAGCTTGACGTGCTCTTTTAAAATGCTGCTTCTAGGAGAGACAGTCTGGAGCAGAGGCTCCAGCTCTGTTAATGTTTCTTGTTCAGGTGGCCTTAGTTGGGACTGTGTTACTTGGCTGATGACAGAGATGGGCTGAAAATTTCCTGTGCATGTTTCAAAAGAAAAAAAAAAAAAAAAAAAAGAAGTGAAATGATGAATATCTCAAAACTTTTGTCCCGAGCATTTGAAAATTGAACCTGATGTGTCAAATTGGATGGTATTGAAGATTTGAAAGACTTTCCTAGTGATGCTTCCACTGTGATGCTTTAAATCTCCTTTTTCTCTTTGTTATCTTCTTTGCTTGTTTCTCTGTTGAACATCACTTTCCTGTTGCTTGGCCCAAACAGTGTGGTGAGGACTGCATCTTCAGGTACCTTTATGTCTCTGGCAAACAACCTTCTTGTTCCTCATGTCCCTTAGAACCTAAACTAAATACTTCCATTTGAACAATCTCCGAATTTTGAGTGCTAGGAAACCCTGGATCTAAGACAGAGAAGTGATGTTCTTGTAGGAGTTGCAACTTTTAAAATATTGCCAACGATTAGATTTCACAAAAGGAGGAAGGAAGCTGTAAGTACTGCCCAAAATTTTAAAAATGTGTCTAATTACTACAAGGAACAGTTGTGGCAGATCCTACTGTTAACATTAAAGTTAAGTGGCAAATGAGAAAATAATTCCCATAAACAGTCATGTACCTGCACTGATTTAATTTTTAGTTTTATTCTCCTGTCTCACTCTTAACATACATTTCCATTTTCCTCCTTTTGGTCTTTAAAACATATATAACCTTACTATTTTCTCCCTCTCTAACTTTGATTTTTTTACCTTCATACAGAATGGAAGGGTCTTTTAACAAGAAGATATATAGAGAAACACATATTAAAAGACCATTCAGTGCATATTAAAAAATAGTGCACTGGTTTGAGCATCATTTCATGCTAACAGAGATCAGAAATCTGGCCCTCAGTGAGTACTTTGGAATAACTGACAGGAACTTATAATCTTGTATAATGTGCCCATACATGCTAACAGAAAAGTGATGCCAGGGAAAAAGCTTGAGCTGGTGTCTTGTGTCTGGGATCCTATTTTCACCTGTCTTTCTTTTCTCATTGCACACCACGTCAGCTTTCTTAGAGTTAATCTCATTTCACTCCTTCTTCAGTCAAAAGGGGCGTGCCATCGATTACAGAAGGAGCAAAGTGTTTTGCAAATGTTTCTTCCTTTTGTTTCCTTCCTCCCCTCCTAAGAGTCAATAAACAGAATGAAGAAATTTTCAGAAGCAGTATTTGCTTATGGATAAAGCATTGATTTTGGTATTGTAGCCCCAGAGATGTATCAGCCCTGGAAAACAAAGCAGGAAGCATCTGAAGTGTCAGGCACCTCTTTGAACCACAGTTTCCATGCAGAATTCTCGCTGCAGCTACTGAAGCTCTGTGACCTCCCATCTGCTAGACCAGCACCAAATCCCTGCTGAGACCACTGCCTGCCAGGCCCTGGCTGGAGGGAAGCAGAGCTGGAAGCTGCAACATCCATAGAGGATAAGCTGAATGCTGCTGCTTTTATTTGTCATCATCCAGAGGAGGCCCAAAGTTTAAGAGATTTCTGTAGAGAACACTTGAGGATTTAGGTGTTGAGTGCCTGTGTAGAAGCTGAAATCCCTTTGTGAATCTGGGCAGTGGTTAGAAGCTAGCTAAACTTTGTACTGTGTTTTGAAACCAGTTATTGTATGGCTTTATTTTCCATTAGTCTGAGAGAAGCTTACCTTTACTTTTAAAATTCCAGGATGAATTGTTTAGACATATCAAGCTTTTCTCTAGATTTTTAGTTCCCCCGACAGAGAGCTACATTAAGAAGAAAAAATGAATGAAAATGCTACAGAGTCTAAATTCATTCTCTTAACAGAATAGAATATTTCTGTTGCTGGTGGATAAATCAGAAAACTGGTCATTTAACTGTATGCCCAGTCTTTAAATCTACACATTTAATGATTTGCAAGGAAAGCCCAAACCAAAAAAAACCCACAGCATTTTAAATGCTGCCGTTGCTCTCTTCTGTGGCCATCAAAGCACATGCTGGGCTTTCACAACAGTGGTAATATTAAATCAGAAATTAATTACTTTAGCTAGGGTGACATGGCATGCTCTCCATGGCTGTGGCCATTTTCTCTCAAAACACAATTAGCATGGAAATGCAGCTCTGATAATGCCGGCTGTTGTCTTTATTTAATGTGAAGCACTATTAGTGAGTCACCCAAGCCTCTTGTAATTATGTTCAGTTTCTGGTTGTGCTGGCAAACATACAGGATTTTCAAATAACACAGTGTCTAAATTTCACACCTTGAGAGGTAAATCTATGCCTTAAATAGTTACATGGTAAGTATTGCTTGCTTCTATTAATGTTTTACACTTCCACCCTGCCTTTGGATGCCAGATAATGGATACTTAGCCAGATCCTCAAATACTTCTCTGGGAGAGATAAACACCATTATTATCCAGAGCAGTGTAGAAAGGAGAGGTGATCCTTCTAAATCCATTCATTGAGACAATTTCGCTTTAGAAGCCTGATAACACAGTTACAAACAGGCAAAGGCAGCCTGGCCAACCTCCAGAGATTTTTTTTCTTTTAAAGCTATTTAAAAAAAATATGACAATGACTTAACAATATTTTTTCTACTTGATTCATAGTTTCTGAGCATTACAAATAGTCATTCTTATTTGACTTGAAGAACTAAAAATTTCCAATCTTTTGAATTTCAGCTGATGATCTCACAGTTCGACAAAGCAAGTCCAAAATCTGTAGATAGATCAGGAAGTATAACAAAATGTTGGAGATAGCTATTAGACTTGTATAGGCTTTGAGTCTTTTCTCCCATAAACCCCCAGCAAATTATATTTCATTGTGATCAATGAATTAAGCCTAATCAGCTACCTTCAGATTTAATGCATATGAAAGTTTTAGTCTCAGCTGATGAAGATAGAAGGGGGGAGGGTGAGTGGGTGCAAAGTGCTGTGGGCTGTCAGTAAGAAATCCTTAGTGTCAAGCTGAAAACCCCATTGCTTTAACAGTGGGGCAAATAACTGAATCACACATGACTCAACAGCACTTAAAACCACTCAAATAATAATTAGTAGGATTTTTTTCAATATTCATTAAAATATATTAATATAATTTCCTACATTAACACTTAATTTATAATTAGACATATGAAAAATAAAATCCCATTAATTCATCAATATATATTTTATTAATTTGGAAAAGAATGCAAATTACTTACAGGAGCTTGCATGCAGGCCCCAATGCAGCTTTCCTCAGAGACACTGGTTGTCTATGGAGATAGTTGTTCATAGGCAGTTTATAGGGCAAATGTTTCCCTGTGTTTTCAAGTGTGCCTGTTAATGTGAATAAGTGTGTTGAATATATCACTATATTGTGTGTTTTTTGTAGAGGGGGACTGAAAGACCCCCCCCACTCCTTTATATTTTCAGACTTTAATGTTTTTCGAAAATACAAAGAGTTTTCAAATACAGAGATTAATAGGAAGGCATGGAGGAAACAAATGTTTCAAACTAGTTTGTTTTCATGGAATCATAGAATTACTTGGGTTGGATGCTGCCTTAAAGACCATCTCATTCCAACCCCACTGCTATGGGCAGGGATACCCTCCACTAAATCAGGTTACTCAAATCCCTGTCCAACCTGGCCTTGAACACTTCCAGAGATGGGGCAGCCAGAGCTTCTCTGTTCCTGTGCCTGACCACCCTCACAGTGGAGAATTTCTTCCTCATATTTAATCTAAACATGCTCTCCTTCATTTTAAAACCATTACCCCTTGTCCTATATGATGCTTCTATGCATTGTTAATAATAAGGTTGTTCATTTTGACTTGGGTAAGGTCACATAATTCCATGAGCATCCTTCAAGTCATGAGGAGCTGGTCTTGAACAGAGGCAAAGTATCTTGGGGTGTAAAGTGATTAATGACCCTCTGCAATGGGCTTTCAAGAGAGTACTGAGAAGTCCAGTTCAGTGGTCTCAGTGCAGCAGACAAAGGCACCAGGGTAACACTGGAGCAGGGATAGGTGGATATTAATCCCCCTAAATGAGTGGTTGTATATCCCACCCCTTCCACTATCAACCAGAGGAAAGAGCATCACCTTTAACAAGTTTTTCTTTTTTTTTTTTTCTGTGATGAGACGAGAAGCCTTTGCTTCTACCTTTGTGTCTGCCCTGCAAGGGCACAGTCCAAGTTGCTGGAAAGCCTCAAGGCAGGTCTGAGGCACCCAGTGCCCACATGGTTCTGCTTGCCTCAGTGAATTGAAGGTACAGCTTCTCTGAATTGAAACACTGGCCTTTCTCCAGCAGCCTTAGTCAATAATTAAGTGAAACATCCTTGAAGAGAGGATATGTAATTTTAAAACCTCAGCCAGCTGAATAGTTGATGTTCCTGCTCAGGAAGGCATTAGAAGAGCTGACTTGAAGTATGAAGTTCAAAAGCAGGTTGGGAGAGGTGGGAAAAGGGCTTTCTTCAGAATTTTGACAATTTCTTCATCTGGAAACTAAACATGGTAAATTGACATTGCTAATAAAAATAATGTAATAATTAGTTCAGCTAATCAGGTCTAGGTTGTTGCCAGGGAAATATCCTGGTACAAATGTAGCTGGGCAGTCCATTGCCTAGTCCAGAGGTTCTACCATTCCCTGTGCCAAACTCTGTCCTTGCTCTGACATACAACTGATTTCCTATAAATGCAAGGATTCCAATTAGCATTAATTGCTGCTGTTGCCTGCTGCCACCATATAAAACCATTGTGGGAGGAAAGCACATGTTAGTCACAATTGTTCTGTGGACAGGAAAGCTGAAGCCTAAGACAGATTGTTAATGGAAAATGAGCTAGGCACACTTTTTCTGTTGACTTCCCTTTGGATTTGCTCGTTTGGTTGTTTGGTTTTGCGTGGTAGAAGAGAAAGGTCACCAGCACTGCTGTTAAGAATAAATTATTCTAAACTATTATTCTAAACTATTCTAAATTGAACAAACTATTTATTCAAATATTCTAAAATATGTTGATTGAATAGGAGGACATATGCCAGACAAAGTGAGCACCTTTTTCATTAGAAAAAAGCCTGATGCTATTTATGACGGGAGTACCTGGACTAAACTATTCTCACAGCAAAGGAGGATGTTTTCCTAGTCCATATTTTAATGGAAGCATGAACTGGGTGGTTCTGCTCTAAGAAAGTGACTAAGATGTTAATATGCCTTGGCTAGAAAATTGAGGGATATTAACCCATGAATTTATGGCCTTAATTGGATTGAATGCTTGCAAATAGATGAGTGAAGCAACAGAACAAAGCAAAATCAAGTCCCTTAGAAATGCCATAAAATAATGTAAAAGCAGTTTCAACAAAATTTATGTCTTCTTATGCTGATAGCAAGATTTCATATGCCTTGTAGCTTCTTTTTCTGTTTCTTCAGTCTGAAAAATCTGATCTTTGAAGGTCTTGCAGTAAAGAACAAAAGCAGTTCCAGCTAATCTTCATTACAGTATTCTTAAGGAGCATCACTCATCATTAACAGAAACTAAGTGATCTACAATTATGTCAATGCTGCAAATTAAAGTGCACTTTGTGTTTCTGGATTTTATTAATTTATGTGGTTCTGGTTTTTTGGTAAATTATCAGTAGGAAAAATTCCACAAAAATAATCCCATGAAAGTTAATCAGCGCTGCAAAGAGGATGGTTGTATTTTTCTAACCAATAGTGTAGCACAGAACATGAAATACTTAAATAAATTATACTTAAATAATTAAATAAAAAATGCTGTTCTTCTTGAAAGAAATATTCTGTAAATTATCTAGCAATGTTATTACTGCAATGACTTAAATGACTTAGAAAATATTTCAAGACTTTGGCTTGGGGGTATGTGTGGGAAGATGGGAAGACAGAGTAAGAATTCACACGTGCATTATTATAGTACTTCAAGAAAATTGTTAAAAGGAGACAAAGATAGGATTAAATCTTCTAGAGGTGATTGTTGCTTTCCTCTAAGGTTATAAATGTTTTGTACAGCTCTCCCTAACCTGAAGGGAAAGTTGCTTCTACACAGATTTAACAATTTGGTCTCTGGACCAAATTCAGCCTGACATAATTGGGTTCAGTTCCATTAGCTTCTGAAGAGTTTTGTTCACTCTGAGAGACTTGGATTTGGATTTGAAGTTTTGACAGTCACCTAGAAATTATAAAACCTGCTCTTTCATCATTTCCTGTGATCATGCTTGCATAAATGAAAACACTGACAATGTGTGAAGAGGTCCTCAAAACTGAATTTCACTAGCAAGACATTTCTGTGATTGGTTACAAGCTAATTCATCTTTATAATTACTTATTCATGTGGAAATTAATTTTCAAGACCAAAAGATTCTAGATTTGATAGCCATATAAATTGCAGGAAATATGAATTTTTAAATGCACTTTTTCTAACATGTTACATGATCTTTTGAGTTGACATCACACTGACTACAAATTCTTCACAGAAATATTGGAAATTGCCAGTCAACATGCTGGCTTTGAAAGCATTTATCTATTTTCTTTTTTTCCCACACTGTCTGGTGTTTAACATGCTGTTCCATCCATTTTTGTAGATGTATTTTGTTTTTCCAACAGAATTGAACAAAAGTATGAGTCTCAAATATTTTATGATGGATGATTCTAATGATGTGATCTGAAGCTAATGACAGATTTTCCCTTTCTTAGTACAGAAAACTTTACATATTCACCTGCAGAGGATGGAGCAGGGTTTGGTTCAGATGCAGAAGCACATTTTTGTTTAAATTTGAATACTATAATAAAAAATAAATCCTTATGAGAATGTGTGGCATGTGAGAGAAGAGTAACAATAATTACCAGATAGTAATTGCTTCTTCTTGAAGATTTTCTCTTTGTGTTGTTGGTAGCCACTGTCTGCAAAAGTAGAGATTCAATATTTCCCTTACATGTAAATGATAGTAATAATGGTAAGAACTATTAATAATAATAATGAATAATGATTTCAGGGGGCCTAGGGGTTCTCAGAAACTATCTCATGAATGCAAGAACTATGCAAAATCCACTCTGAAATGGGTTCTCCACTTAGAACTATAGGCAAATGCTCAGGTAGGGTAAAGCACAGTGCCATTTTCCCAGAAACACACCATGAAGGAAATCAGACATTTTGCTTTTCATTACCATTTCATTAAATACTCAGCAAGCTGCATTAATGATAAAAATGTGACAGGCAGGAAATAAGAAATTAAGTATGGCACAGAAGCACCTTTCATTGCACTGAAAGAAATGTCATATTGAAAATGCTTTGCAAAATATGCAATATTTGTGACATAGGTGAGCTGCAGATACTCATTTCCCCCTTTTTGTGTGCTTCAAATATAGAACTCTAAATGTAGAATTAATAAACGAGGAAAAAATTCTGTATACTCTTGCCTACAATCAAAGGGACAATAAACTGATTAACTAATTGCATTAGGTTTTCAGATGCCTGCAGTCTTTGAAGCTCATGTCCCATTGAGATGTGCAGTGTAGAAAGTTCATCCCTTTTTCACTGCTGTTTCTGGCAGCCTTCAGCTAAAATGAGCTAAACATGGGAACATCACATCCTTTTAATATTAATCATGGCTCTATTTAAATATACAAAAATTACTAAGACTGACAGTTATCTTCATATTTCTGTATCTTAATAAGTAGCCTGGTCTTAATCTTTGCAGCCTTCACAGGGGATAGGAAATGCTCAACACATCTAAGACTCCATTAGCTTCATCAAAGGCTTTAAAATCATGCTAAATACTCACCATCAGGACCTCAGATTTGAAAATGTTGACTTTTTCCCCCAGTCCAGACTGTGAATTTGTGGGAAATCAATGAACTATTTGGAACCATGCCACACAAACACAGTTGCCAAATCTTGGTTTCATATTCTCATCAAACACAGAGTAGTTGGGGAATTTTTGTACTTCACACAGGAAAGATTTTCTCAGGGGTACAGAGATAGTGCATGATTATATGTACACCCAGGATTTGTATCCTGTGGATATGGTTCATAAAAAGTAACACTGACCAGATCACCAAACTTGATAGGCCAAGATCAAGGTAAAATTACCTCTGCAGCAGTGACTTAAAAAAGGGGCCAAGTGTACCCTCAGCAAGTTTGCAGGTGATGCAAAGCGAGAGGAGTGGTTGATGCAGAAGGTGGGTGTGCTGCTGTTCAAAGGGAACTTGGCAGGCTGAAGTGAACCTACAGGATCCTTATGAAGGCAAGCAAAGGGAAGTGCCAAGTCCTGCACCAGCACAACACCAGGCACCAGTACAGGTGGACTCTGCAGAAGATGTCCCAGAGGATACCTGGCTGGACACAAGGCAGCAACGTGATCTTGCAGCAAAGCCCAGCAGCACCTTGGGCTTCACTGGGCAGAGCAGCACCTGCAGGTCAAGGGAAATGATTCTTCCTCTCTACTATCTGTCCTTAAGGGTCATGGACACACTGGAGTGAGCCAGCAAGGTGCCACAGAGATGACTGGAGTACCTTTCATGTGAGGCGAGATTGAGAGAGCTGGGACTGCTCAGCATGGAGAAGGGAAGGCTTTGGGATCTTCCCAAGGCACAGGTTGATGAGGGGAGTAAATGTAACAGAGTCAGACTCTTGTCAGTGCATCTCACTGAGAGCACAAGAGGCAATGGGCACAAAGTGAAACACAGGAAGTTCTGTCAGAACATAAAAACCTTTTTCCTAAGAGAACACCCAAGCACTGGATGTCCTGAGATATTGTGGGGTATCCACCACTGGAGTTGTTCGAAACCCAGCCAGACACTTGGCAAATGTCTCCCAGTAACTCTGTTATGAGTAAGACCTAAATAGTTGTGTGAATTGCCTGGGACACTTATGAGTATTTTCTGCAATAGTTATGAGTGAAATCTGATGCAACTTATTATATTCTTATAGTTAGACTCACACAAAAGTAGGTATGTATGTGAATGTCCTAAAGGATGTATGATGCATACATACCTACTTTTGGTGATAGAGAAGACCACAGCAGTTTTTAAAAAACCTAAGTCTATTCAGATAGGTAAAAGCAAATTTAGATGGATGAAAGGGGGCAAGGGTGTGATTATTGATAGCTATGCATGGGCACAAACAGTCAGGAGAGACTTTAATCTCCCTTTACAGCTTTGGATTATGAGAAATACTGGATCAGAAGGCAATTTACTTCTGAAGGAGAACTATAGAAATAGAAGTTTCTTTCTGGATTTCTTTCACAGGATTAACATTTAGATATATATCCAAAACCACGTCATTTTTAAGCTTTGAAAAGTCAATCAAAAGCCAAACAGAAAAGAATCATGCTTTGCCCATGATAGCAAAAATTGTCTTGTCCAAATTCTTTTCAGCAGCAGGATTCTTTCAAATAGCAGTAACTTTTATCAATATTAGTCCAAGAGAAAATTATGTTTTGTTCTTCACATGTGGAATATGGTGTCTGTGCTAGGAGGCTGTATAAATTCTTTTAAAGAATATTCTTTGGGAATTCTCATGAGGAATCTTGTGAAAGGCTGATGTGTATTGTCTTTATCACAGTGTGCTTTGACAGTAAAATGAATATCTGTCTCACTTCATTTGCTGCTTCCAAAGGAAACTGATTTGCCAATCTTCCTGTTAGCTCATCTCTTATTTAATCTAACTGGTTATAATTATTCTTGTAATTAATTTATGAATTATTATCAGTAGTAGTTTATTCATATTTAGAGATGGACATTCTGACAGTTCCTGTAATGACATCTGGCATCTTCTCTGTCCCAGAGTGATCTGTTTGCTGAGTTTACCATAGCTTTGCAGTCTGGCCTGACTGGTTTCTACAGCTGTATATCCCACTGTGATATTTTGTGAATTTTATTGCTGTAGGATGTCATGAAATGTGGCTGTTCTACTTGTAAACATTGCCATTTTTCTGATTCACTCAGGCTGAGATCATGTGCACACTCTGTTCATCCCCTGGGAGTAATCAGACAGGGGAATAACCTGCACTAGGTGACAAAATCTTGGAAATTGATAGTAGGACTGACCAATATAGTTTCCTTACATTTGATTTTAAAAATTTGTTTTCCTAACCCATTTTTGCTGGTTTGAAATGTGAAGCAGACTTGGGGAATTTCTTCTGTTTCAGTAGTTGTACCACCTAAGGAAATTTTGAGACAGGAAATCCCTTTGTTTTATTTCTCTACATGTCAGAAAATGCTGACAGGCATTGAGATATTGCTTGGGCAAAGGATCAGTGTTGAAGCTTTTTTATATGCATCACCAAAAATTCCCAGATGGCAGTCTGCCTAAAAAACTGAATAGGGACAAATGAAATCACAAGATTTCAGGCATATGCTGTTGGAACACGGGGAGACAGGTACAGATCCTGTGAGAGGTCATGAGATTTTATTTCAAGTAAGATGCACAGGAGACCCTGGCAGGAGTTTCCAGCCCAAAGCCTTTTATGCCATTCTGGGCAGGAAGAGGCAAATGAAGCACAAGCACACAGCTCTCATTCTGTAGTAGCACAGAAGACAATCAGTGATATATTTGATATTTCAGGGACATTTATTCCAATGTCAAAATGGCTCCTGCACAGTTCCTGCTGACAAACACAAAGCACCAAGTTAC
This sequence comes from Hylia prasina, assembly GCA_013397195.1. NCBI lineage: Eukaryota > Metazoa > Chordata > Aves > Passeriformes > Sylviidae > Hylia > Hylia prasina. Next base: position 126,652 of record VYXD01007170.1, read on the forward strand.
GTTGCTGCCTTTGTCTCCTGTTTTCCACATTGGTATAAAAGACTGTGATCTGCAACATCTCCTGGGTTCAACTGCTTCTTCTCTCACAATAAGATGTAATCAAGACTTCAGTGTAAATTAAACCAGAATATATTGTATTAGGGATATATTCCCACACATGTACACATGCATACTAAATATTCATATGCATACACATATTTATAAATATTGATAGTGATTGCTTCTCTGACATGATGTTGATGTTCTAACATAGTTCTTTTTAATTGTTCCTGTCAACTTACCAGAAAAGAATATAGTGAAAAATAGGATGGAGAGCAAGTAATTGCAGATTTGGTCGAACTTTCACAGTGAGGAACACTGAAGAGACTGAAGGCATGTAGTTTACAAAAGAGGTGGATGAGAGAAACACGATAGGTGTCTTCAAAATTATGAGTGATATAAAAAGAAAACAAAAAAGTAACTCCCTGCTTCCTTCATCCCATTGGCTTTCTTTCCCTTCCACTGAGCAGTAGGCATGTGCCTTGCTGAGGATATGAACACTGCTGGCTTTGAGTGATCAATCATACTGTCTCCTTTTTCCTCCTACTCTCATCTTTGAGGCTTTTGCACAATTACTTGGTTTAAATCTTAAGCAGTTCTTGGTGGAAGTTCCTTTGCAATGTGCCTAAACTGTGTTAGAATGCAAGAAATAAATTGTTCAACTAATGTATTCCATTTGAAAGTTTAAAGCAATCATTTTTTGCTTATGTGGTCCAGGCTCTTTAGTTTGTGTTGTTTCAGAGGGACTGCAGAAGCTGAACAGATATTCCAATGATAACCAGGATTTCTGAATTTGGATTGCATTGCTACGGAGAGACTGCTGACACTGAAGGTGTGTGTTGCACATTGTTATCATAAGAACAAGTCAAGCTTTCATGACATCGTTTTTTATCTCCAGGTTATTTCTAGTGTTTTTATATCATTTACTAATGACAAAAATTAAAACAAATTATTTTTTCTTAAACCTCAATTATCAAAAATCACATTAAATCCAAGAATTGAAAATAAATGCTAGCTATAAAAAGGTGACATTTCATGAGGCTACAACACTATTTAAGGATCTTTCCAAGTGCATTAATCTGATTCCTTGACCTTTTAGTACAGACACCAACAATGTTTGTGACCTTGTAAATACCACTGGAGCTGAAAGAAAATAAAGTTTATGGTCTTCCACTGGTGAATGGTCCAATAGTTTTTTCCACTATATTGTCGAGATCTTTCTGTAAAGGTGAGACACACAGTCACTGAGGGAATCTTTTTAAAAATGTTTTTCTCATAACTCTCCCCTAAAGAAAATAAATTCTAAATATTTCAAATGGTGTGTTCTAAGTTATTTGGTGCTTAGAGTGATTTCTTGCACATTTTTATGACACAGGGGTACAGTGTAAGTTGCACAGTAATTTCCCAGTGATTTTCAGAGGGACTGTATGCAGTTACAAATGCTGTTGAACATGATTTTGGATTGTTGAATTGAGTCTACATGCAGATTAGCTTTTGTGCTGGATTGTAATTGCCTTAAGCCAATTGTACAGTGAGTAATAGCTCAACAGGGAGTACTAGCTCAACATATTTACATAACCTTCTTGAAAAAACCCACCCAAAACACCTTCATCTTTCTTAGGGATTGCCTGGTAAGATTTGTTTGACTTGCTTTTCTCTCAGGATTTTGTCTGCCTGTCATTCACTGAAATCTGTGTCCCTGTAGTGCAATTCTGCCTACTCAACCAGCTCCTGAGTGGTGTGCAAGCCATCACTCCCCAGCACCAGGGTGCATGGTAACACCAAAAGGGTTTGATCTTCCCTCAGTGGATGTGTTTCTGCTCTCTGCTGTAAGCTGAGATCAGTCCTCAGGCACTGAAGTCATTCCACTGATCAGTTTTCAGTCATGATGACTCCTGCTACTCATGTTACAGGTAGCTGATGCTTTAATCCTGCTTCGTGGAGCATTCTTAATATTCCTGAGCAGATGAACATTCTTTGGGCATGGAAGGTGCCTGCTGACTGAGAGCAGCTTTTGATCAATTCCTTTAGAAAATAAAGCAATGCTGGGCTGGGGAGGGGATGCAGTTGCATTCTAGGGGTCATGGGCTGAAGGGACTTAGAGAGAGAGGTGTGAAAATGGGGGGAAAATGGGAACAAGCATCAGGTTTGCTTGGATGTTTGCAAATTTTTTAAGGAAACCCATTCTAGACATGATGGGAATAAAAAACAGAAAGGTGGAAAATATATCTGATTCTCTCCAATTTATATTCTAAAGAAAATAACACATGATCTGACATGGAAAGAGATTCTCAGGTGAGCGATTTTTGTCTTGCACTTTTTGAGTGTATGAGAGGATTTCTGGCTGAAGAAAAAAATGAGGTAAATAGATCATTTAAGAAAAGATGAACTAGAAAATTTAGTGATCTCCCAGGACGTTTTCACAGAGAAACACAGTACTTTTTACTTTTCATTGAGTATACCTATACAACTTCTTTGAAATTTCTATTCACTTCACTGGTACTTTTAGTGCATATGATATGCATGTATTTATTTTTTATCAATGCCTGAGCTGTATTTATACAAAAGAACTTCAAATGAAAAAGATTAGTGTTGTCATCTTATGCTTCTTTTTCCTAGAATACATCAGACACTTACATGACCATGCCAATCTTTTTTTCCCCTCTTCATTTTGAATACCCCCACAATTATCAGGCTTCTAGTGCATCCTTAGTGGATCCAGGTCCTGAAAACTTTTCTTTTTGTGATAGCTTATTATTATTTTAGTCTTGCTTTTTTCATATTTTAGCTCTTCATATTTTAGCCTTTTTTTCCCCAAGAGCTGAAGATTACTATATATTCAAAATTAAACTGCTTTCCTAGCATTTTCCCTTGTCATATTTCTCATTGATTTGAGGCTTTTTCTCTTCTTGAGTGACAGTGAGTATGGTTTAGCTACACATCTATAATAACCTGTTCTGAACAGAGAACTGTTCTCTTTGGAAATTAACATCCGCAGGCAATAATTCTATTTCATAAAATCATAAGATAGAATATGTGGCTTGAATTACAATGCTGGATTTAGGAGTTAAAAATATCCCTTCTTATTCATGTGGGTCCGACGCCTCAGAACACATGCAATATGAACTATGAGCTGCATCTCTGTAATATTGATCATCTGAACTAATGAAAACCAAAATATCAAGAGAGATACAGATTAGGATGTGCTTATTCTAATTCTTAACTTAGTTCAAGCTCTGCTTCAATTATTTCACAGAACTACTCAAAGAGTGAGATGAGAATAAAGATACTGGTACAGCAATCATCCTTGTTCAGGAAGTTTACCTTTCAGGAGGAGAAACACATCCAGCTCAGCTGTAAGAAAGGACAAAGAGAACAGAATTCAATACTTTGGTGCAGCTTCTAGATTGTGCTGACCCTTCTGGGCCAGATTGCTTGCAAATTGTTCTGCTACCCTTGGAGAACCTGGCATTGGGGAAATTGATATGAAGCATTTATTGCTCTTCCTCTTTCTCCCTTGACATCTCAGGCAAAACTTGATAATCCGTGTTCTGATATTTACAACTTCACATCAAAAGTAAATTGTGACATTAAAATTTACAGATTGATGAAACAAATTGATTGTACAGATAAAGAATAACCCCAAGTGAAGCAGGGGTACTCTCAATTGTAGCTTTTAAAGGCTTGGTGTTTGTTGTACGTGGCAAAGATACAGATTTATGAGGTATATTCTCTCCCTCCTCTTGAAGACCCAGGTTAAACTCTCACAGCATCCCTGCTGAAGCTGGTTCAACACCCAATCTAAGGTTCACAGTTTTCAGTAATTGCCAGTCTATAGCTTTGTAAAAGCACTCCTTTTGTTCTCCACTGGTGGTGCACACAGGCTTCATTAGATAAATATTTCTGCCAGCCAGGTTTTCTTGGAACTCTGGCCTGCTATGCTATGCCAAGTAATTTGCTAAAAAATTTTACTCTTTGTTTAAGTGACATTGTTCACTCTAAATATGACATTAAAAAAAGATAAAATCCTTAAGTGGTTACAGATACTTTTACCTCAAACTTCTTTTGACATTTCAACAAGTGTATTCCTTTACCATGGTACTTTCCACCTCTTTTTTTCTATCATCTGTCCTTTGCTTCTGTTTTTCCTCAAAAAGCTGTTTATGGCAGAAAGCAGTCAGTTGCTTACCTTCTTTATCCTTCTTTTTCATTATTCTCAATTTCTTGGTGGACATAACTAATATGGTTCCCAGAAAAACATTTTCATGTCACAGTTGTACCACTCATTCTGAAAGGTACTGAGAAATATAAATCTTACATATTGCAAACTGTAGTGATGATCACTGCCTCTGACTAGAGAAAATGTTACACTTTACCTATGTTTAGGGGTTGTTTTCTGATAACTGCTAAGGATTTTCCTGACAGCACAACACTCGAAATTTTTGTGTGCTTTAACATTTTTCCAGCTGTAAAGAAGGAGAGATGGCTGCACTTCCCCCTGTGTGATGCATTTTGTACATCAGTAAAAGTTGTGNTCAGTGCAGCAGGAACATGTAGAGGTCAGCTTGGAGAGCTGAGTAGGAGTGTAAGCTGAGGACACAGAAAAGTAGCCTGGATCTTTAATAAACGCAAACTGTCAAAGCATCAGGTTTATATCCAGTTTGAATGATGGCTTTGTTGGAGAACTAAGCCCTCAATGCCATCTTGGGACATTGCTGATTTGAGATGAGGAGCATCGCTTCTAAATCACTGAATGCTCATTTCCTTGAGTTCAGATCCATGCTGACTCCTTTAAGTTTATGAGATCACAACCCAATGTGACCTGGCTGCAGGCCAGCGAGCACAATAGTGTTCCACGTCTTTCTGACTGCAAATTGAATTACTCCTCTTGACATTAAAGTCAAAGCAAAGTCTCATCAGAACAGCACAGCCAAGGCAGTTCTAGTGTGACATGTTAACATATGCCTGAAATTTGTGATTCAAATACTGAATATTTTTGTTCTTGCTGTGCAAATACAGGACATGAATGTGAACAATTAGGAATGCAAGCAGTATCAGAAGTATCTTGGGATTAGGGAATTCTGAACTCCTGTTCTTTTACTGACTTTTATCTTCTTGAAAGTGTATCCTTGTCAATTTGCAGGATTATTTTGAGACCTCTGAAAACCGGTAGCAATCTACTTAGAAACCTAATCTCTTCACAGTCAGTCCATCCCCTTGGATACCACACTGGTCCATCTTTTAATATTCACTTTATTCATTTAATATCCAGTTTCTAAGTGCAGCTTATGTAGAAACCTTCTACCTTTCTGCCTATAGACATTATTTAATCACTGCTTTATATTGTGCTTTAGCTCTCCATTTCTGTGACAAGGAATCAACTTTTTACCTTTTTTCCCCCTTTGTTTGAGGATTAATTAGTAATGCATCTTTGTTCTGAAGATGCAAGACAGCTAATTTGAAATGAAGCAATTGAAACAATGTCTGCCATTTACATTGTTGCCTAGCAAATAGTATACCATGTGGAGTTTGTGGAGTGCATGTTGCTAGTGACTTTGAAATATATACTTGTAGCCTGGGGATAAAGATGACAGTCAAATCTGAGATGTGAGAGTAACCAGAAGGTCACCTGGAACAAACAGCATAAATGTAATCTTCTAATCAGACAACCCCTTTTCACCTCGGTGCTGGTCACAGTGGAACATCAAGTACCGGAAGAACAAAATGTAAAATATGTCAAAAAATAAACAGCCTGAGAATCTGGGTTATATATCTCTGTGCAGTTAACTTCTTCCTCTTTCCAAATGTTCAAAGTGTATTTTTGGCTCTGAGAATGAGAAGAACGCATGGAACTTTTTGTCTTGGTTTTAGTTCCTTCTATAACAACAACCACAGTAATATTGGGGTTAGATTGTGTCAGAATCTATTGCTTCAGCACAGAGAACAATGTTTCTCAGACACAATCTGAACAGAAAGAAGAAATACTTCACTCAAGTATTATTTTCCAAGCATTCAAGTAGTGGTTTCCATTGCCACATGCCTTGGTTTTAATGGATTGCAGTCTGAAAGCAGGATTTTTGTCTTTGTGGTTTTACGTAAAATCTAGATGTAATTTTTAGCAGATAATGACTCCACCCAATCTTAGTTTAAGGCAGTCAATATATTTATCATTCTAGAGTATTTTCCTTTCCATAACAGTCTCCCTTGGTGAAAGCTTTGCTGACAGTGAAGAACCCTTTCCTGCACTTCAGGATACTCCCTCACTCCTACCTTTACTTCATGGCATCATACAGCAAATTCTCTTTCTAAACAAGCACAGGAAGGACAGAACCCTTATGAAACTGCCTCAAGAAGAGAACTGGACATGAGCACACAGCAGCACTTCAGTAAGCCATATCCCAGGAAGCTGGAGCTCCCCAGGTGTCCCACAGTGCTGACACATCCTCCGGGCTCCTCCCTGGCTGCTGCTGACTGAAGCTCCAGGTGCTGAAACTCACCCAGCCAAGGCTCTGAGTTGTGCCAGGTTTTTCCAGCAAGTGATAAAGGATGGAAGTACCACACTGAGGGTGAGTCATTTGAGCTGTTCCAGTGGAGTCACCTTAGTGAAAACATGGAGAAGAGCCAACCTGAAAACTGTTTCATCTTTCCTGCCCAAGCTTGCAGTGCCTGCTCTAATACTGCTGCTTCTCTTTCTGGAGAAAGTTGTGTTTGTCAGCTTTCTTTTAAATGTTGATGGTATTACAGGATTGAATGCTTCTTGTGAGGATTTAGCAGCTTCATTTGGCAGCACTCAAGCAGTTAACAAAGCATTTTAAAATTAAGTAAAACAAATCCTTGCCTTCAATCCTCTGTGAGGATAGTTTAGTTTCCAGAACTCAGGCATGACATAACTGAGATACATACAGTAACCAAGTCAAATAAATTCTGTTTAAAAACTCACACTGAGCTATAACAAGAAAAAAAAAAATTAGCGTTTTTATATGGCTCTAAGAAATGAAGTGGATAATTAAGTTAAAGAGAGCAAATTGAATTACAATGTTTTCTGTTGTGTGAGTTTTTATGTGGTGTATAGGAAGAACTATAGATTTAATTACACAAATAAGTCCTTAATGAATTCCTTTGAATTCCTGACTCTTTTTCTCTGTAAAATACAAGCTTTAGTAATTTTATTACTTAATATTTTGCTTTTGAATAAGTATTTTGAAATTTTTAAAATATATTTTACTTTAATTATTTTAGGTTTTGAGCTTAAGATGAGGGTTTTTTCCCAAGGCTGCTTACATATCATCAGAAGAGGATAAAGAGTTAAGAATGGGGATTGAAACCTTTAAAGCAAAAGGTTTGGAATTAAGTGCAGTTTTCAGAGTTCAGGCTGATAATCTGCAGAACCTGAAAAGAAAACCAAAATCTATATATAGTGACTTTACAAAAGAATTTAAGGGTATTACTTGCCCACAAATAGAAGCCTAAGGAGACATAAATCCACAAGCTGGACACCAGTTATTCTGGATAAAGCTGTGTCAAACTCAAGGGAAGGCCAAATAAGACTGTAGCTCTGTGGTCTGTCTGGTGCAGGCTGCAGAGGAATGGTAGCAGGTGAAAAGCAGAATGTGTGGGAGGTACAGGGTGTGTCAGCTCTGCTGTGACCCCAAAGGTCACCTGTGTCTGTGCCTCATGTGACCACTGAGCCTGCAAAGAGAATTCTTTCTAACAGCTGTCAGACAAGCCACAGGCAGAGCCACAGCTTCACACAAACAAGGATCGTCACCTATTTAATATTTCTGGTGCTCCTCTAACCCCTTCTGAGGAACTCACTGGCTTTGAGCTGAATTACTAATATGCAGTTCTGGTAGATTTTTCAGCTTGTGTTGTGCCCTACGACTCAAAGATATGAAACCCATTTTACCTGGACAAGACAAAATAATTTCTTTAGCTGTGTTTTGCACAGTTCTTCAGACTTTCATTTCCAAGTGCAAAAACCACTTTTTCCTCAAAAAAAAAAAAACAAAACCAAAACCCAAAAAAACCACAAAAACCTCAACAACAACAACAAAAGTCCCTGAACAAACAAACAAGAAAACCCTCAAAAACAAAACAAAACAAAACCCCACCAAATGAAACATCCCAAACTTTCTATCCAATTCAGAAGACCTTTCTTCATTTTGCAGCTGGAACAGAACACATTTGCACTGCTCTATTTTCAGTGATGTGTGTCACTTCAATCTCAGAGTTACCTTAGTTTGAAAGAAAACAGCAACTGACAACCAAGTTTTTAATTAAATGGGTCAATTCCGTTGTACAAAATGCTATCTCCAAACTCATCTATTTTAGACAACTTTTTCAATTTGAGCTTCCTTCCAGGAACTGTGAATGAAGAACTAATTTCCGTTTCAAAGAACCAATTATTCTGTTTGGTACTGAATTATGCTAAAAGGCAGATGCCTATTTTCTCTTAAATTCAAGCAGCATGTCTAGCCAGTGGCGCCTTTCTTGATAGCATATCTGCAACAAGATAAAACACATCTTCCCATTCTCTTCCACTCCTCAGACAATTTCAATTCACCTTCCAGTGCAGTTAGACTAATGAAAAGGCAAGTATCAAGCTGGGAATAAATGTCTGTGTTTATTTACTTCTTCCACTGCAACTTTGGCCATGCACTGGGGTAGTTGCCAGGTGTGTGGGAAGAACACCAATCCTCTCACCAAAAGGCAGGTTTGCAGGAGCTTCATGGGGAAGCAAAACCTTGAGGGTATTCTTTGCCACAAGTCTGAACAGTTTGTCCTTTGCAGGGGTTAAACAGTGTATTTAACCCCCAGACTCTGTGTCTCTGAAGGCAGAGCCTGTGCCACCATGAAACACAACCACCTTGTCCTCCACCAGGGAAGTTCTGTGGGCTCCTCTACGAGCAGCACTTGTCCCATCCCTGCCCATCTCATGGAAGTGCTTCAGAATGAGAAGCACAAAATGCAAGGGTAAATACATGGATGGAAAAAGCAAAGTTTCTTCCCGGGAGCAAAATTTCTCCTCGCCTTCCGGAACTAAAAATAGTTTATCCTGGGATGGACATGTGGATTTTTCTGTACAATAAAAATGACTAATGCAACCAAAGAGGGGATGTTTTTATTTCAGGTAGGGAGCAGAGGGAAGTATGGGAAGTCCTGGTCTATAACCTTCGGAAAATTCTGTTTGATATTTTAATTTTAACATAAATCTCAACAGGAATAGGTTCAGAGAAAGACTACAACTATGACCACAATAACTGAATCCTTGTCTCTTGGTATTAGAGCAAAATAATTTGAGTTCATTTTGCAAGTCAAAACAATTCAGAGGGGAGTTTTGAGGATCACCAGAAATAAGGAGATGTAGTTCAGCTGAAGGGCAGTGCTGTACAAAGAGCAATGGGCCTGTAACTGGCAGTGAACTCAGGCTGGGAATGTGTTCTGTCATCTGAGGGTAAAGAACCTTTTACTTTCTCTGTGCTAATAATGAATAAACTTTATTTAGGGTGATTCACAGTTCTTTTATATATACACTACATAATATGATTGTCTTACAGCGGAGAAGGAGACAGGAAATTACAGAGGAGAACTTCTGTTTAGTTTTAAATTCCTTTACTGCCTAATGACTTGTCTATGTTATTTGTTCTCCAAAGTTAATAAAAGTACCTCAACCACTAGGCTGACCTGTTGCAGGTATAGGAGATGTAGCAGACAATGCACTTTTCCTTGTCTTTGTCTTTTTGTCTTTTCTTAAGCAGTGGACTCCAACTTTGCACAGAATTGCCACATCAAGTCTGACTCTGGTTTCAAGAAGAGATGGGTTTTTATGAAGGGAAAGGACAGGTGAATGCAATCGTGTTTTCCCTAAGAGGCACCTCTCCTGCAAATCCTACAGAGTTCTTTGCTCCCACATGTAGATGGCTGCTTGAAAGGAAAACCTCTCTGCTTCTCTGGGCAATGAATACTTCCACATCCTTCACCAGAAAAAAAACCCGCTCTATTTGCTTGAAACAAACCCAGGTAAGAAAAGGAAGTCCTGAGAGACACGGAAACTTCAAGACTGGGAATTTTTTGCAATTGCTCAGTTCCATTTAGGATTGCTAAATGTCAGTGCCAAGGGAAAAAAAATAATAATTATAATAAAAATTAAAAAAAAAAAACAACAACAACAACAAAAAAACCCACTCAATAGCTTGTTGATCATTAAAGAATACAATAGGTAGTGTGAAAAACATGGAGTGAGTTAGAAAAAAAATCATATAAGCCTACATAATCACTGCTACTTCTTTCTATATGTCAGTCTCTGAGGATGGTGTGTCTCCACCTCCCAATGAACATAGTATTTGAGCTGTCACTGTACTGAATAGAAATTCTGAAGAAGGTGTCAAAGCACAGTGTTGAAAAATCTATTTTGCAACTGAGAAGGAATGATTTCTGTAGATGTAGAGTAAAAAAATTACTCTTCAGTCAATTCACACACAACCTAGTTTCGAAAACACTATAGTAAAAGGTGTGTATTGTTACAGGTAAAGGAATTCCTGTTCTCTACCACAACTTTCCTTGGCTGAGCATTAATTGAGAAGAATATGTATGATTATGATTAAATGTGCACACACACACAAACAAGAAAAGAAGCATTACAGTATCTTAGAACAGAGGTCATTTGCTGACTCCAATGAACTGTCTGAGCCACATGGTCAAAATCATTTGCATGCCATAAAAAATACTCTAAACAAATGCAGAATATGTATATTAAATGAATACATATTCCCAGCAGCTCAAAACATATCACACTGCTGTCTTTCAAAGCTCCATTACTGTGAAATGGACATAGAAGCATGCTAAAAGCATTGTCCTGACTGGTTCCCTCTGCAGAACTCAGCTAAAAGTTTATTGCCCAGGTAGTAGAGAAAGATCAAGCCCAAAGTGTAGGACATGAACATGACTTTTCTCCCTCTCCTGAGCCAGAGAGAAAGATCAAATTCTTTTATTTCCAGTAAAGGTGGTTCAACACAGACTGCGACTTCTCTCTTTGTGCATAGATTTTTCTGCTTCTGTCACAAAGCAGAATGTGGCAGGACTAAACATTTGAAAGAAAGGAATTTTTCAAGTTGTAAGAAAGAGTGCATTCAGTCCCAGCAGTCTTTAATGTCACACATCTCTGGCTTGACTGGTCAGGATTGTTTTATGTCCCAGTAGTTTTCAGGAAATACCAGGTCTGACCTTACTGCAGCTCCCATTTGCACTGACAAACTCCTCCCAGGACATAACCTGATTTCTGTGTAGTAGGAAGCAAAATAAACTGCATCTGGACCAAGGTAGTAGGTGTGTTGTCAGTTTATTTAAAACTAACCTTTGGCCCTTGGCAGGAGTTTCTCAGGCTCTGAGGAGTTATATCAGGAAGGGACTTCTATAAAGCAAAAGGAAAGTAATTTAGAAATATGGCAGTGTCATGGTGCTGGCCAGGTTCTGAAGCCACAACTGCATTTGGAATATTGTGCCCTGAATTAACAAACTCTCTGTCAGCTGGGCTATTGAAGGTGATTTACAGCTGTTTTATGGGTTGTCTGCCTCATTCAGGGCATGTGTGTGCTGAGGGGCTGCTGAAGTGATGCAGGAGAATAAATAAAGTCTCTGGGACTGAGGAAGAAAACATCCTCTGTTGTGTTTTAAGGGAACGTGAAAATCATGTAACATTTTCATCAATTACTTTAAACGTACTTCAGAAGAATTAAAATGCCCACCCTTTAAAGTGGTCTTTAGTGTGACAAATATAATGACATGGCAATAAACCAGAAAATTGTGACTTTGTTGTTCTGCTGTTTTATCATTCAGGAGAGAAAATGCTGATGAGCACAAGAATGCATAAAAGAGACTGGTGAACCTTGGCTGAGCCTCCATTCATAAAGCTTTATTGAAATACGAACATGTCACAGGAGTACAAAGCCAGCCAAAATATCTCACAGCTAAATCAGGTAGACTGGGACAAAGTCATTTCACTGGATATTATCTAGCACTGCTAACTCACATGGCTAAAGAATTAGAGTTTCAGTTCACCTGCACAGAGGAGTAACTTGCTCTCCTCTCTTACTGGGGGCCTGTCAGCCATGCAATGAAAATTACTTGAACTGCCAAGATTCCTAAACACAGCTTCTCTGGTTTTGTTCTTTTCCTCACTTACTCTTCAATAAAAGTAAGGCTGAAATTGGGCAGGGGGAATCAGTTGTTAACAAATGGGTTTTATTCAAGAATTTATTTCTTAAAGGTAAGTTTCTATGTTTTTTTCCTAGTTTCTCTTCTTTCAGTGTAAGATGCTGACATCTGTTACTCCTATCTTAGACTTCGAAAAAAAAAAACCCCTAATATTCTGTAAAGAATTTTTATTTACTGTAATTTGCACTTAAGCAATCAGCTTCTTATAAAAGATTGCATTTTATTGTCAGGAAGCCGAAATCATTCTTTTTTTTTTCCTTAGAAATACAGACAGATTCAAGCTAAAGATATTTTAGGGAAAATGCATCCTCTTTCTTCTCTTGTCCAGTTTGATGCTGTGGGTGAGATATGCTGCCAACTGTCCTTTTCTTTTTGAATTTTTTTTAGCATTTCTAATTATAAAAAATATATGCACATATTAGCCAACCTAGATAGAAATATAATCACTGTAAATTTCACAGTCTGCCCTATTTTTTTAAGAAATCTAATCCAAAAATCCTCAATTTATTCATCCCATTTATCCCATTGCATGTGGGATAAACTCCTGCAATTCCCACATTCTTGACAGGAGAAGTCCCTTTTACACGATTTATTTTTTTTATTTGTTTTGCTCTGATTTCATTTCAAAGGATGAGAAATCAGTAGCACAAAGGACTTAAATAGTTCTCTCTTCTTTGTGTGGGTAAAAAGTATCTCTCAAGAGGCAGTGGCTGTTCAGTGTCAAGGCATAGCTGGAGTTCAGTCGCAGCATAAAGCAAATTTCTGTTTGACACTGAACATCTCATGGGACAGAACCAAAACCAGACTGTGAACACAGTCTGAGCAAAAGCAGAGTAGTGGGAATCTTCATCAGGGCTGAAACTGTCCCTGGGATGCAGGGAACAGCAGAGGAGTGTGCTTCACCCTGTGGATATGGCTGTATGAAAGGGTATCTCATTGTGCCTCAGCCTGGAAGCTCATGACTTTCTCTTTGCCTGACTGTCTGTTTGCTTGTGGTTTTTATCACAATATTTGGGAAATTCCTCTCTGTGTGCCTGCTGGAACTCCAGTGAGGTAACACAGCCAGTTGAAAACACTGTGGGATTTCCTTTTGCCAAAGGAAACAGCCTTCCTGGGAACTGGCCTGGAGTGTGTTACAGGACAGCTTGCCTTGCTTCCACAGCCTACAAAGAAGAACATTGCTTAAGACCTTTGGGATGGAAATTGTGGCAGTTATCCATAGTGTGTACATTTATTGACCCCAGGTGACATGCAATTAAATATGACAGTAAAAAGCAGCTGTATAGCCACTGGAGGAGCTCTTCTGATAGCAGTGAAGTGTGACTGAGTCTGTGTCTCACCCAAGGAGCTTAGGGACACGTAGAGAGCTGAAGGACAGTTATACAAAAACACTCAAGTAAATAATCTCAGCATTAATGACAAAACCTTTCTTGCTCCCTGTAATGCTATTTTCTACACTGAGACTGTGCAGCACATGGTCCTGGCTGACTCCAGGACTTGGCAATATCTGCTGAGGTTGTTAAAATGTAGTTTATTTTATGTGCAATACATCTAATGCTTTTGTGGGTACAGCTTTATTAATGTTAAGAGTTGTTAAAAAAGAAAATTACTGAACTGGAAAATTATATTGTTGCAGACTCACTCTTGTTAGTTGAGTGAATGTAAATATAATATGGCCCATTGCATGTGACAATGAAAAATTATATTGATTCATACTGAAATGTAGTCCATTCTCATATGTCATGATAATGTTGAAAATATTTTCGTTTAAGAAACAGGCAATAAAGGTTTGTTCTTGCACAACTTCTTAGACAATTTCTTCCACCTTTTTGTTGCAACGAAGTATTTGGAATTCTTATGGATTTTACAGAATATCTTGATTTTAATCTTTGTATGCACACATACAGGTATATTTACTTACTCTGGGAAACTTCTGACTGATTTTGAAAGGAGTCATTTTCCTCTAAGAAAAGAAGCCAGGTCACAAAATTGCCCCAGAAACATTCTAACAGTTTAAGAAATTATGATCTTTCCTGTAATAATGATCTAGCAGTTTATATAAATGTTCCTAACCTATTTCACTGCAAAACCACATAACAAAGTCTAACCATCTGGGTTTCCCAAGAGATCTTGTGATAATATTCCAAATCATGTGTGTTTTTTCTTCTGGAGAAACTCTGTAGGGTTTGACCACGAATCTAGAAAAGTTCTTAGATGGTTTCAGAACTCGTTTCTTTCTGGTAGCTGCTGTCAGTGTACAACACTGACTTTACATATACATTCTAACATTCTAACTCGAATGACTAGGCTTACTTTTAAAAATCAAAATTATGGATACCTTAGTTGACTTCTGTCTTTAATTTCTTGTGATAATATAGCAAATGCCATGATAATAGAGCAAAGGCTTGGTTGAAAACCAATAAAAGTCAGTCAGTATCTGCCCTCTGCCTCCAAGTACACTGCAGCAAAGCCAGACTGTTTAAATACTTAATGATTTTCTAACTTAAGTGGTTTCTGAAAGCAATCTTTAAAATTCTATAAAATTCTATTCAATAAAATTCTCTTATAAGAGATATAAATAATTTAGGTGGAAATATGCTTTCCTAACTGAGCTTCACTCTGTCTGGCAAGAGGACAACTGTCCTTGCCATGAAAGGGGTGAATGTATGCTTTCAGAATATGTCATGTCTTCTTGCACAGGTGAAAATGCACCTAACCATGAGGCAGAAGTTTATCTCCCAACAGAAGCATGAAATATTGTCTCAACTGTTAATAAATTAATTCCTGTAAAATCCTGGGAAGACCTAAAATTTAGGTTGAAAGCCAAAAAAATGGGGGGAAAAAAAGTGAAGTAGCTCTATAAAATTCTAATGTCTCTGAAAATCATAAGACTTACACTGAACACTGCTGAAACTTGCAGTCATATAGAGAGAAAAGTGCAGGAATGACCATAATTAGAGGATGAGTGTGTGGAAGCAGCACAAGGCTAAGCTGAGAAGGGATGATCTGCACTGCAAATCAGGGCTGAAAAGCTGCTTTCCAGTGGGGTTGCAGATGGTGTGCAAAGCTCTGATGTACTAAGAAAAGAAAACCTAGTAGCGAGTAGAGAAAGCTGATACTCCAAGATCTAAGGAATTCCCTGACAGGGAAATTTGAGGCAGTGCTCTCTGGAATTGGTGCTATACTTAGTTAATTAACTAAACTTGTCTCACTCCCCTTGCTGTGGCTATCCCGTTATAAATCCTGTCACAGAGCACCTGCTGGGCTGCAGCTCTGGTGAGCTGGTCTGAGAAGGGCAATTGAGCAATTTGTATTGCTTTGGTGATTGTGGGCTCTTGTGTAGCTGTGCTAATTTATGCCATTGCCCTTGGAGAAAAGCAGAATAAGGAGAAACAGAAACTGTTTTGTTCCTTCGTCCTTTGGGCTTTCAGAAGCTTAATGTGCACCGTGTGCAAGAATTATTTTGTGGTGACAAAGACATAGGAGGGAACTATCTCAAAGGCCCTGTGAATAGTTGGGGGATGTTAAAGCACAGTGAAAGATGTTAATGGCATATTAAGTATTCAGACACCATTTATTTACATTTCATTCTTTCGTCTCTTTGAGAAGCGCTTTCTAAGGACAAGTGTTACAAGGAACAATTTGTGTTTCCTTAAATTAGGATATGTTTAAAAAGGCTTATCAGGAGTGCAATTTTTAATGTGACTTTAATGTGACTTTTTGCTTGTGTAACAACCTCAAAAGCTGGATTTAGGCATTGTGCTTATGTAGGTCTGAAGCCATCAGAAAACAAGTTACATAGTAAGATGTTTTTGTTCCTGCAGAAAGCAGAAATAATAATATATTCATCGATTGTGTCCAGCTCTGGCCAATTCAGCTCAGCAAGCAAATCATCAGAAAGGAAAAACTAATTATTCAAGGCAGGAAAAAAAATCACATCACAGCACTTGACAAACTTACATAATTTAGATAATAGAGTAAATTTAAAAAGGGACAATAGGAAGATATGTGAATGCTCTGAATGAGTCCCATGTGAGTCATGACATGGGTTGGATTGCTCTGTGGTTAATATAAACAATATATACTTATACTAGTATTAATACCACTTTATTTTGAAAGGAATAAAGCCAGTTACATTTCCACTTACATTTCTGGGAATAGCTAGTTTATATCTGAAAAGAGTTAAGTATAAATCTACCTTGGAAACATAAGTAACTTCTATTAGGTTCAGTCTCACAATTGAAAAATTATTCCGAAAACAGGGCAAAAGATATTTTGCTGATTATGTTTTTAAGGTATTCTTTTTAATAGATGGATCACAGATCAATGCAGAGTTGCTGATTTAGGTAGTTAATGGCTTCCATTATCACAGAGTGCACTAAAATTCTTGATACTTGCCCATATGAGAGGCAAGGAATTACTCCATTGCATAAACAGGAAGCGAAAGATTTGGATAAATATTCAAGTGACTTACCAAGGTCATGTAAGGATTTGGGCAGCCTGGGGACTCAGTGTCACAGACTTTTGCCTCACCAACTTGTTTCTTTATCCAGTGGACTACCTAGAGCTGGTGTGAGAGTGATTGTTGGAAGCTCCCAGTTTTCACTGTCAGAAATTCTGGGACGGCCACAACACTCAATCCCAGACCTTACCCTGAATCTCTGGAAAGTTTCTTTAACTTTCCATGTGGCAACATGAAGACTTTGCAGGGAGCACATGAGCTCAGGCAGGGACGCAGCTCCCTGCAGAATGCCAGGACATGGCAGGGGGACGTTCCCATGGAGAACCACTGCAGTTTGTCTTGAAAGCTCTGCCTGAGGAACCAGAGCTCTTTTTATCCTCATCTCTCCCTCTCTATAGATAAATAAATAAATAAATAAATAAATATTTTTATATATAAATATATCATCTACAAATGCGCCCCTGCATGAACAAGGGTGAAGACACTGATTTAGTTTGTGATTATAGATCGTAAATTTCACAAAAATACATGGAAAACTCTGGAAACCCTTCTTATAAGCACAAATAAATTACTTTTTAAAAAGCTGCTTGTTGATACAAGGAAATGGAAAGGCAAAGAAACAAAAAAACTATTACAAGGATTTATGCGTGTAGAAATTCCAGAAGTAGCTTTCAAAATTTGAAGTTAGCCAGAAAACCAATAGAGTGAATTCAGGTTTCTAAACAACCACCCAAACCAAGTTTTGAAGTAGCACAGGAGGGTTGAGAACTCTTTCAAAGAATTACCTAGTGCTCATTTAATTGTTTTTTCATGAATTGCAATTATGTGTGTCTCTAAAGACAGTTTTAGTAGGTGCAGCATCAAGAAATTAGGAATACTTTTATTTTCCTCTGTAATTATTTTAGAGATGTAGAGTGTTCTGTTTTCTGCAACTACTGGGAAAATAAGATGAAAGTGACCTTTGGAGAATCAATTTTTGTAAGCTTTGTGTTGGTCTTCAGAAGTATAGCTCTTTGGAATAGATATTCAAGGACTCTGTTTTTCAGTTAATTGAATTCAACATATTATTTTCAAAGGTTTTCTGATTTGAGGCATTTCTGGGATTTTTTTGTCTATTGATTCTAAATGTGTGTGCAGTGTGCAAAAATGTTGCAGCCCATGTGGATACAGGATAATACGGGTGGAAAGTGAAAATGAAGTAGAGGTCAGAAAACTGAACAGGAAAAAACTGAAAACCTAAGAAGAATGCAAATGCAACCACACTCCTGGTACAGCTCAGGGGGTGCCAGATAAACCTGACCTGTGTGCACCTTGTTTCTGTGTGTCTCTGTTCTGGGATGATTTTGGTATTTCTCTGCATACTTAGGTTTTATTTAAGAAAAAACCAGAGCAGAGGAGGAGCTGTGGTGCACACAAATAAGGGCTCTCTGATTTCAGAGCACAGGGGTGCAAAGGATAGGCCCCACTCATGCCACAGGTGAGTTCAGCTGTAGCTCTGCAGGTCTCAGGTGCTGGTGCTCATTGGAGTGGTTCACCTGATGATTGTGGGTGCAGCCCTCTGGCACTGGTAGAAGAAACAGCAAAAGGCAGGAAAGTGCTTCATCACTAGCAATGAACATGTGATTTAATCCCACTAAAGGCAAAGGGAATAATGTGATTAAGCTCCAGACAGAAATTTAAGCATGTGTTTATGTATCTCCTGGAAGAATTTCAGTAGGCAAGTTGATGTATTTTAAATCTGAGTCACACAGTCTTTCTGTATTAGAGCAGAGACAATCTGCTTTATTTTATTTAATTTAGCTGCAGACCTGGAGACCTGGCCCATTGCCAATCAAGCCTTTCAGCAAAGTTGAAGAGTCCCTGTATGATAAAAATTTGAATAGAGCAAAGAATGGACAGGAAAGAATTTCAGGCTTAAATATTTGAAGTAAAGAACAAATGGACAAAATTTTTTTCTTTATGACAAGTCAGAAACAAGTGGTTTTTTTCTTTAACACCTTACTGTCTTCTGTTTTTCACAGCTAGAGGAGAGAAGCATGAAGATTTTGAATAAATATGACTAAGGAAACATTTTAAAATATTGAACGAAAATAAACCTGTCCCATTTCCATAATTGCTGCAATGTAAATTTACTAGATCAGGTAGTATTTGGTTTTTTATTGAGTGATTGCTAAGTATCAGGCTCACCAAGACTGTTCTGTTATCTCCATTACTTCCAAATATCTCCAAAATACTTTTGTGATCTGAAACAGCAGAGATTTCTATCTTTTTCTTTTAAATTTTTTTCTGTGAAATCCATGTCTATAGTTGCTCATGAAAAAGAGATTTTACAGCCTCTGAGAATGCCAAGCTTAGTAAAAAATGCATCCAAATTACTCTGTATAGCAGTGTTTGTATTATCTTTTTAAAGGCATGAGAAATTATAATGGTCTAGGCCTCATTTCTAATTTTGTTTCCTTAAGCACATTCTCTTGTGCACACTCCTGATAGGAATTTTGAAGACTCTGGTAATGAGTTAGCTTGTGCTCAGTTAGAGAGGAATGCCACAGTTGCTGTTTGTATGGGAACAGCCCTGTGGCATAACTTTGCCCTCTGATTTCCACATTCATTAGGAGATCTTTCGAAGCAGGCACAAGGAATAAAGAATTTGTATGACAGAAACTTGAAATCCAAGGAAATAGCCTTCATTTCCATTTCTGAAGTGGCCCTGATTTTCAGAGATCCTGACAGTGAAGCTTTTGTGGCTTTATTGGTTCAATTGCAACATGGAAAATTGGGCATTTGGAATTTTATTCTTATTTGTCTTTAAAAAAAAAAAAAAGAATGCAAGACGATAAAGACATTTTAATAATATTTATCTTGTTTAAGCAGGAGAACATACATGAAATCCCCTTTTATTACACATGTGCTGCCACATAGAGATACTGAGAGAGAATCTCTGTCTAAAAGGGTGATTCACAATTAGGCCTTTAGATTCTCACAATTAGGCCTGAACTGATCAATATATTCCTGATTAAAAGTGCATGAAAGGGCAGTTACATCAGTCTTCAGATTCATAACCACAAAAATAAAATTACTTTCTTACCACACACATGCTACACTAAATGTGAATTTTCTTCATTTCAGTTCTCCTGGTGGTGGTTTTTCCTTTCTTCCATCTTTCCTAGTTTTTCCCCTGTTATCTAGTGCATCAGATTCCAAGAACAAAATCTTTTCATTATGAAAGGAACAGGGTGCTTAGAAGTTCACAGACTTGAAGAAGCACAGGCAGGAGGAGGACTTGCCTGTTTCCCTGCAGCACCTTGCTTTATGACCTGAATAGCATCATTGAAAGTCTTCTGAAAGAAGGAAGAAAATAACACTGTGCTTCTGTTTTTCAAATTGTGGCCTTGAAGACATCTTTCAGTGCTTAGATAACTGTTGCTTTCTATTCTTAACCATTGTGGTGTCTAGCAGAGTTAAGGTATGTCAAATTTCATGCAGAGATGGTCTTGAGCTCCTACGCAATTTTTTAATACTTGTCAGCAATGCTTTTTCTCCATTTTTTTTCCTCAAGTGACATTTCCTTAATATCTCCCACTCATATTTCACAAGAATATATACTCATAGCACAAGCAGACACAAAATAACATCTAGCAATTTTGAAAGTATCTGTACAACACTAAAAATTACACCACAAAGAGAACAATAATAAGCAAGTCTTTCTTCTTCATTTAGATGAAGAAAACACCCTGCTGAGGGTTAATTCAGATTTTAAAGCTCAGTGCACGTTTGAACTAATTTAAGCATGGTCTTATGGTCTGCTGTCATTAATGAGTGGTTTCAGCCACTTAAAGAATTGCCATCCAAGATATTGGCAAAAAGCAGGTTTTAATATGAATTTGTGAAGTGCAGCTTTAACAGAGTTTAGTGTTGAAGTTCACTTTATTACTTAATGCATGGATGAAGCATACAAAGGAAAATCATATGAGAGTCAATTTAGAATATTTACCTGGTAAAGAAAAGAGTAAGGTTGAAAATACAAAAGGCAAGCATTTAATCATTCACTAATTTAATAATAGTAAAGTGATTAAATAGGATTTACTACAGTTATAACAATGACATATTATAGATTCATGATAACAACAGGCCATCAGGGATGGCTGATTATCCTTTGTTCCCCATCTTGCCTGGGCAGTTGATGTTCCTGTTACACTCAGTGTTGTTCCCACCTGTGTCATGGAAGAGCGCCTGGTACAGTCAGAGATGCTTCATCCCCCAGCTGGTCTGGTCAAGGCTCATCAGGAACTCCTGACATCCTAGACAGGCCCAAGGGATTGTGGAGGAATTGTTGTGGAGGGGTTGTGGAGGGATGCATCACCACGTCTTGTGTTTTAAAGATGTGAAATTACTCTTTTTTACATTTCTCTTTTTCTATCTTTACTTTCCTGTAAAAAACATTCCTGATCTTACTGAAACATGAGATCTCAAAGCTGTTTAGTTTTGACAAACTAAATGAAACTGTTGGCCAAAGATAATGAAGAGATCACTTTATGTGCCCTCAAAGAGGGAAAAGCAGAAATGCCAGTATGTGCTTTATTTGACATCTATGAGCCAACACTGGAAACCATCACCCATCACTTGGCTTCAGGATCAAAGCCTGCTTTGCTTCTTGAAAAACACTCTGGAGGAAAGATAGAAAAAAATTCTACTTGTACAAAGGTGCTGTAGAGCTGGAGCAAAGCATTTTCAACTATCAGTTCTCAAGGCTTGAAAACAGCTTGTTTAATCAGGTAACATTTTCTACTTGATGTAACTGTTAAGATTAGAGGCTCTTTAAAAAATGCATGCAGACACTGAGAAATGCAATTTTACAAATGTAAGAAGCATTTCTGTTAAAAGTCAGAGTATATCTTTTATTGGTGCTGCCAGTTTCATGAAGAAAGAAATTAATTTCTTTTGTGCCATATCTAAATACATTAAAGGAGTATGTTTTAAAAGACTTGGCTCATTTTTCACTCTACTCGGGAGATGAAATTTAAGATGCTAATAGTTTGGAAAATATCACTTCAAGAACATATGACTTTAATCACTTCTGGTCTTGGCTTGTGCTTAGGGAATTTTAACTGAAAAGCTTGATTGTTCTCTGGCAGATTTTTATACTTATTTCTGGGGGTTTTTTTCCACATCAGTCCTGTGGCTTTGATTTGCATTTCAGACCTTGGTTTTCTGATTTACGCGTGCTTTGGTCCAATCAAATGTTGTACTTACCTGTCAATGCTATTCATCATTCGTATTCACAAAAACTGTATCTGCTAGAAAACTCTAAAAAAACCCCAACAACTTTTGTTTCTCTAACTGAAGTGTGTGAGATACAGGAGAGCTCATTCTGTGTCATGGACTGGTAGCCACAACACTCTGAAGTGAAAGGTAGCTCAGGTATAGATAAAAGCTGTGGCACATTCAAGAAAAAATGCCTTTAAACTTAAGAGTCCCGTGCTGCAAAGCCAGAGTTGGTCTAAAACTATAGCACATTTTTTCTTTCAGAGCTGTAAAATTGTTAGGTCATTGCACTAAGGTGCTTTGGACTGCACAGGATCTCTGAAGTGAGCAAAACCTGCCACCACAAATAATGCACAATACAGTGCCTTTCCTAATCTTACAGAGGACAGTATTTTAAATGACTAGGGACTTGCTTTGGCTCTTTTCAAATCTTCATTGTTGGCTACTGGAAAGCTGTTCTTTCTACATCCCAAATATCCAAAACACTAAGAATTAGAAGCCTTTTCATTTCAGTAAATTGCTCTTAAAAACATTTTATTTATCTTTTGAATATTAAAATTATTACTTTTTTAATATATCTTCTGTCTTGTTAATTTTTTTGCAATTATATATATATATATTTGGTAGGTAAATGTAAAAATATTAAACAAAATCTAATCACTGTAAATAGCTCAAGTCTAATATCTTCCCTTCAGTCCCAGCAGTTACATGTTACAGGCCTTTGCTTTAACACTTCCTTGCCTGCTTTTAATTAATTGCTTGCATCTTCCTCAATTGGACCAATATTTGAAAAATTTTCACTAGATCAAATATGTAGAAAATACAGAGATGGAAGAAATTAAAAATTTGAATCAAGTTTCCTTCAGTTAAACTATGTTACATTTAGGTGAATTGTGTTACATTTCACTCTCATTTCCCCTTTACATCTCAGTTTGCAAATTTCCTCCAAAATTTATTCGAAAAATATACATACTTTGGACACCAGATTCCCAGATGTAATAATTTGTCAATCTCTTCATCCTTTCTTTATTGGTTTGAATAGTTTCCCCTTTTATATCCACTAATCCCAAATTTCAGTTAGTTGAGATTTTTGTTACCAGAATTAACATTTGTTTCGCTGCACCTTTCAGGTTTCTGTAGAGTTCCTGGAGGTTTCCTTTCAGTTCTAACATGGTCATTTCAACACCTCTGTTTTAATTTTGCATCTCACCTTTATATCTTTGAAGCTTTCGTAATGAAAACTGAGAGTAGTAACTGAACTTATCACTCTCTACAACTGCCTGAAAGGTGGTTGTAGCCAGGTGGAGCTGGTCTCTTTCTCCAGGGAAATACAGGTTGGTTATTAAGAAAAAGTTCTTTATGGAAACAATGATAAAGTACTGGAATGGTCTGCCTGGGGAGGTGCTGGAGTCACCATCCCTGGATGTGTTTAAAACAAAGACTGGATGTGGCACTTGGTGCCGTGGTTTAGTTGAGGTGTTTGGGCTGGGTTGGACTCGATCTTGAAGGTCTCTTCCAACCCAGTGATTCTGTGATTCTGTGACTTTGGAGACTTGCTTAGATCATCCCTGCTGATCCTATGCTTCGGAACTCCAATTTTTATCATCTAATTTTGTTTAACTGTTTCTTTTATTTCCTTGTAAGGTCTCAGCTCTCAGCTTGACTTCTGGCAAATCTTGCTTAAGCCCTACATTACTAAGATATAGCTTGCTAATGATAGCTAAGATATAGCTTGCTAATTGTTCTTTTCCTGTTCATAAACCTAAAGCTTATTCCTGGTATCTCTATTGGTGTGATTGGCTGAGTGTTCTTTCCTCATCCCTTTTTGTTCTCCTTTGCTGACATACAGAATCTTGATAGCCTTAAATCTTGGAGACTTCAAAAGTCATGGAGATTTCAGTTTTCCTTTTTGTGTACTGGTTTGTCAGTTGCCTCTTGTCCTATTGCTCAGCAGCACCAAAAAAGCCTGGCTCCAGCTTCTTAACACTCTCCCTCCAAATACTTACATACATTTCTTTGTAAAATTTAACTTTTTCAGAGTACCAAATGTATCTTCCTTTATATTTCAAACTGAGCCAAGTCACAATGCACCTACCAAAACTTAAAATGCCTACTGTACGTTTTTGAGTCTCCTCAGTATTTATGAATTTAAAGGAAAACAATAATTTATTTTTTTAGTGAGAATTTAGGGAAAATCTGGCTTTTTTTTACTTCAGAGAATGGCTGATTTTATAATCATTAGATAAACCCTGTTGGCTTCATGTTGTTCAAACTTCAACCCTATTCAAGACAGGACAGCAATGGTAAGGCATGCTACAGCATTCCTGCTTTAGAGACAATCAGCAACCCACTAATACAGTTCTCCAGTTTCATTACTATTATTCTTCAGTACAAAGGAGAGAGGAAAATAGCCAGACAACAGGAACCAAATGTCTAATATATTTTCATCCAAACTCCTTTGCAGAAGATGCACAAACTATATTTGTGAATATAAGGGAACAAAGAAAGTAGCTTTATCCTTATTAACAACAATATCTTCCACTATTTAATCCACCGAGTGTGCAATAACAATAATTTTAAACTTATACTCCCTTATACCTATTCACCCTCCACTTGTAAAAATTCTTCTTTTTCTTTCCTTATAATATAATGTTATCCATATTCCTCTTTTCTGAAAAAAAAGAGGTATGTCATCTTCTGTCTTTTTCCACATCTTCAGATGCTTTTCAAAGAAAGGACTTTTAAAAATAATTACTTCCTCTTTTAATTAAAAGTCAACACCTATTGAAGTCAGCTTGTTCTGCAAACCTTCAGTTCTGTTCTATTACAGCAGTGCCAATTGCTTCCCTGTTCTATTTTGTTTGTTTCAAATCCAGCTAAATATTTAGTTATACTTTCCTGGCTGGCAGTCGTCCAGAATAACAGCAATGCTCCAAAATTGATTGAATACCTCTGTCATTCCAGAGAGCAAATTAAATCAGAAATGCACCTTTCTAACTGTTGCACCCTTAATTTCCTTAATCTGCAACCACTGCACAGGAAACAGTTCCCAGTCCAATTACCTGAAACACTGAGATCTTTAAAAAATGCGCAAGGAGCTCAGGGGACACTCAGCTTGTGGCACTGCTGAGTGGCCCAAGCCAAAACAAACATCCCTGCAAGATGTTTAATGCATGAAACTAACCAAGTAGAATTAAAGTCAAAAATCTGACAGTCTGTTTTTAATGTTTTGATTAGGAAATTAACAAGTTGACTAAAAATGCTTAATGGAGCTCAATTACATGAATATTAGAAGAGTAAGAGACATTACACAAACCTCATGACACTAATTACAGGGCGATGGCATCATTAACATTATTTAGCTATTGTAAGCTGTCAATCAGTAGCTCAAAACTTAGCAGTTACCCTGTTTTGGCACATTTTGGGTGCTGAGCATTGGCCAAGGCTGTACTGACCATGTACTGATAGATGCTTCCTGCAGGGGAAAAGTGTGGGTGACACATCCCCAGATGGTCAGGCTGCTGCTCTTGAGTGACAGCACCAGGGTTGACAGAGTGTCCCAGAGGGGACACCTGCCCTTGTCACCTGGTACACACCCACCCAGCCCCAAATGTCAGCAAGAGGGGTACTCTTTAGATTCCTGCAAGGTTTTATGATTAAGACTCAAACAGAGTGATTCTGTTTAGTAGATCTTAGAAGTCCTTCTGGGTGAAGTACTCTTCCCAGCTGTGTCAGTGAGACATAAAAGGAAAAATCCCAAATGGTGAGGAGAGTCTAAGAATCCAGTGTGGTAAGTCCTTAACATCCACATCATCATACCACTGTTTACAACTTCTTCCACTTTCAAAATATGGTATTAGAATAAATGCACAGTATCTCGTGGGTTTAAAGGATGAATATATACCCATCAACATGTATAGAGACTTTTTCTATATAAAGAATACTGCTCAATGTTTATTAACTTCTTTGTTTTGCCTGTTTGAAGTCTGTGAGTCTGAGTTTGTTAAGAGTAGAACTTCTGGGATATTTTTCCCTTTCTTTTTCCTGCACTTCATATATAGATCTCAATGTCTTCTGATTGGAGAGACTCTAGTCCCATACTGGCTGATAAATTAGAGTAAGAGATTTATTTCTGTCCCCTTCCAAGGAAAGTTCAATAGTCTTCTCCCCACAGCTCTTCTTTTGAATCATACCAACTTTGTGATATAAAAGGTATATTGTATTTATAACATTTTATTTCATGCCTCTAGCTTATTTCAAATTCAGTTTTACTTTTTTTTTTTTTCCTCTCCTTTCATAGATGAGAAAACGTTGTAAGTGGATGCATTTACAGTACTTCACAATACTGAGGTCAAAAGTCCTGAAATTCCACTCTGCCTTAGGAAGGGAAATTTTTTCTGGAGCATCAGTTTACCATGCATGTTTTCATGTTTTTGTTCAAAATTGGTAAATACACATATGCCTCTGAGTAACAAAGGTAAGAAAATAGAATGTAAAACAACCATGAAGATAACAAGAGTCTCACTGCCTCCCAGGAGACTTAACTTTCATCTGTTATGAAGAATGCTCTGTTTTTCAGCAGTTTCAGCAAAATAACCTCAATGAGGGTTGGAGGGGAAATGTCATTTGCTTGAATCAGTCTGTAAGGCAGTCCTTTGAACTGTTGTAGTTGAATGCACTGGTATTGCTGCAGTGCAGCATGTCTTTGTTTTATATGTTTGCCTACTGTTCAGTTCATGTAATAATTCAACATCTCCATGTAGTCCTGTTCAGGAATAATCCGTGCAGAAAAGGCTGAAATAATTTTACCTCTAATTCAACAGGTGAACTGGGATATTGGGTATTTTAGGTTGGATATTGAGAAAAGGTTCTTCCCCTAGAGGGTGGCTGGGCACTGGAACAGGCTCCCCAGGACCCTGGGGAGCAGCACCAGCCTGGCAGAGCTCATGAAGCATTGGGACAACACTGTCAAGCTCATTGTGGGATTATTGGGGCTGTTCTGTGTGGGGCCATGTCATATGAACATATTATATATTTTTCCCTGCAGAGAAATATTCTCTGGGAAAGCAGAAAATTGCAGAGCACAAGTTCTTGTAAACAATCTCTGTCCTGTGTCTCTATCTCAGGAGATGTGGATTTGTTTCTCTTTCTTAACCAATGGGTGAAGTTCTGTTATCTCTCGGGTATGGGAGGCAGTGTGGGGAGATTGTTGAGGACGGATGAGGGAAGAAGCAGCTCACTCTGTACATGGGGCAGAAATAGCCCAAGCTTGAACGATGGAGTCAACTTTAATAAATCTTATTAAGCCTTCTGATATGGAGTCCATGAGTCCTGTTTCACCGCTCTCATCACGACCATAAATGGTGACCCCGAGACCACAGGGCCAGGAGTTAGACTTCAATGCTCCTTGTGGGTCCCTTCCAACTCAGGATATTCTATGATTATGTGATAGAAAAGAGCATCAGAATGAGGAGTTTCCTCCCCATGTAATCTGAAAATATCACCTGTCTGCCTTTTACTTTCTCTCCCTCTTTTATAGGAATTAGGTAACAGCACAGCAAGCTGGTTTTTAAGCCTGTCATTCAGCAGTGTGCTCTTCCCCATGCAAGGTCATGCGCTGACATTTCTGGCATTTTCTAAGGAGAAAAAAAGAAATAGAATAATTTTAGACAAAGTTTATGTTTCTTTTTTTTCTTTTTTTGTGAAGAACTATAAAGTAAAACAATGTATTTCAATTATTTTGAGAGCAAGGTGAATTTGGGAACATCCACTGAAGCTGATTGGTGTGCCAGCCCCCAGTGGCCTTAGTGTGAATTGTACATGCTGATCAGTGACAGCACACCTTTCAGAATTGCCTTTTAGAATTAAAGGGAAACAAATTGCAAGG
The DNA here is from genome assembly GCA_013397195.1 of Hylia prasina. Classification (NCBI taxonomy): domain Eukaryota; kingdom Metazoa; phylum Chordata; class Aves; order Passeriformes; family Sylviidae; genus Hylia; species Hylia prasina. The sequence goes on from VYXD01007170.1 coordinate 154,515, forward strand.
AGGCAAAGTGTTTCACCTCATGTACAGCCCTTCTGACTACTTCAGAAAGTTCAAACAGTTCTGGCAATGTTGGAAACACAATCTCATTACTCTGAAACTCCTCACAGCTTAGGAAACTCTACAATTCTCCTGTCCTAAACCTGACATTTCATTAAATGAAGATAAACTACACACACATTAGCAGCTTGTATGAGCATTACTTTACCAGCCTGTTTCAATTAAAATAAAGATCAGACACAAGACATTTCAGAGAGTGTTTTTGGTGACACACTAAAATTCTCAGATTAGAGGCAAAAATACAGTGCCCAGTGTACTTTTGCAGAAAAATAAATAATCATCTCTATTCATGAAAAACAAGGAGAGTCTGGTAGAGGGGAGATATAGTCCACTCCAATGAACTAGACTATAAAATTTTATATGGCCTTTCATCATGCATTTTTATTCATTTTCTTCATCAATGTAGAACAGCGAGGTGATTTCAATAAGATGCATTTCTTATTTATCTGGGCCATAGCCACATACTGGTAGGTGCAATGTTTTGTAGTTTAAAAATCATTTATAGATATACTTTTCTGCAATTTTATTTTATGTGTTTCAAACTACAATTAAGAGAAAATAAATAATTCTTAATTTTAAAAATCACTAATCAGGAAAATATATTTCTGGGTAAGTATATATTATTTTCTTCACACATATGCACAGGCTGTAATGTGTATTTTGAAAAAGAGCATTTATGTGTGCATCCACAAGTCACAGCATTTTCAAATGTACAAGGTCCTTCTAAATTTTAACTCGTCTACTTTGTCTTTCAATTTGTCTTTTCAAAGAACAACAGAAGATATTAATGCTTCTCTTTGCTAAGTTCACACAACAGTAACTACATTTAGGTTTTGGATGTGAATCTCGAAAATGAAATAGAAATGAAATGCATTATGGAGTATGTGTTTACAACCTGTATTTTATGTTGCACTACAAGCTCTCTGTTTTATTTAATGACTAATTATGTAATGAAATTCTGACATTCCTTTCCCCAAATAGGGCATTTTCTATACTTGAATAGGTTTAAGATTCTGGTATCTCTCTTCGATTAGAAGTGAATATCTTATTTATGAAATGCTTCCTTGAACACTGAATTCCTTCGCTCTGTAAAGTTTATTTTTACATGCAGAGTTCTTCAGGAGCACTGCAGTCTCAGCTGTACTTGGTGTACACCCAACCAAGGCTGCAGATACTCTGACTTCAGAGAAAACTGCAGAATGTTTCTTATTGCCTTATTTTCATGACAAAACCTTCATTGTAAAATGAAATATGTTATTTTCAGGTGTGCTTGAAAAGCAGTAGGAGTTGAGAGCTGAGTGGTCAAGCCCTGTCAGTGGCAGAGCTGTTCCATGGTCCCAAATCAGGAGGTTCAAGACTGAGGAGACAATGATTACAGCACCCAGCATGGGGCTGGATGCCATTCCAGCCACTCTCCATTGTCCTGACCTGGGAATTGTGGTCATTTGTGACTGTGGTCATTTTTGACTGTGGTCATTTGGCAACCTCTTGACAGGATTTAAAAGAAAGGTAAGGAAAAAACACTTCAGAGGGAAATGTCTGACCTCACCCTTCAGTATGAGAGCTAAGAACCAAGAGATACTCAGGACAAAAGTCGTCATACCCTGTGGGTAGGAGAGTACTCAAAATCCGTACATACTTGATTTAAAGTAAAATCCAGTGTAGACACAACTAAAACAATAATTATAGTTATAGCAAATTTATTTCAATATGTGAAGAAAAAGTATTATTACATTAGTCTGTAGCAGATATAGAATATATTTACATAATTTAATAGTGATCTATTTTATAATATTTANTAATTATGTATTCTTATACATGCACAAAGGGGACAAAAAGCCAAAGCAAAAAATAGTCTATTTTTGTATATTTTGATTGCCCCAAAACCAGCTGGAGAAGAGATCATCTTTTAGAAATTCCTTCAGGCAAAAGAGTATGGGAGAGGAAATGGTGTTGAATCAGTTCTATTTCTGGTATCTGAAAGTTTTATCCCAGTCAGTCTCCACACTTAGACATGTCTTTACTTTAATCTTGAAACATGTTGGGAGAAATAGAGTTTTTGTCAACTTTTCTTAGTCTTGAGAATGAAGATTTTCCTTTGTGGGATGTCAAGTCTTGTGAAAATCCTAAAAATTAGGGGGCAAAACTTTTCCTCCCAGGAGTCTATGGCAAAAAAACCCAAACAGTGAATTATTATCTATGAACTCTGTGAGGAGAAAAGGTGTCCTCCAAACCTTCCTCATTATTTTCACCTTCTGTTGCCTGTTGCTACCTCCCTGCTCCTCTCAAAGAGCCTCTGGGAATGTATTGTACAAAATATGTTTCAAACACCATACATCAGGATATACCATTTAAAAATGATGCACTTAAAGTACAGCTTTCAAAAATAAGAAAAGAGCAAGGTCGTGGACTTTCAAAATGGAGATTCTCTTACCAGTGCTATTTGACCCTGATAATCTTATTCAGGACTCACAGGAGTTTGAACAGCTCACAGCTAATTTCCTACATGGGGAACACCCACAAGTTGAGCAAACCTTAATAGATCACAGAATCATAAAATCGTAAATGTTGAAAAAGACCTCCAAGATCATCAAATTCAACAAATGCTTCAACAAATACCGTATATTGCATGGGACAGAGCAGAAAGGAGATAAAGTTTCCCCTGCAGGTAGTTTAACAAAGGGAAGCACAGAGGACCTACCTTCCAGAGAACAGGGCATTTCCTCCCTCTCTTCTTGCCTTCAGGAGGGTGACTCCTGCAGTGAGGGCACTGCAGTGGTGTGCAGGCTGTGGGTCCCCAGGGGTTACCAGTCTTTCCACATCAATAGAACTTCTCCACTTTCTCTCCCTAACCTGCAGCTCCCTGGCAGTCCCTTCTCTCTTCAGCAGAATGACCCCACCAGCATGTAGTATCTTATTCTGGAGGTGCACAGAAACACAGCAGCCAAGTTAATTCTGTTTCAAAAGATATTCAAGAGGGCCGAGAGGAGTTCTGTTTCTCTGCACACCACAGAAAGTATTTACTGCTCACTTTATTTAGGTTTCTATTTCCCTGCTTACAAGAATTGGAAGTGAGATAAATTAAGACAGCTCATAATCTCTTCTGGCCTGAAGTCAACAGGGAAAGGATTGGCCTTTGGATGCCCAGTCTAAACTTCAGCATTTTTGTTTTTTTCAGGTGAATATAATCTGGTTTCAACATGCCCTTCTTCATTACACGGACAGATGGTGCTTCGGCACAGCAGATGATCACCTGTGTCACCCTTCCTATTTAGCCTGGCATGAATATATTAAACACCAGCTCTTGAAAAAGCTCAGCTCCTGGGTTAAAGGTGCCTTTGACATTTACTTTCTCCCAGGAGCTTGGAGAGCTGGCATAATAGTGCCAGACAAATAACTGACAGTTATTCACCACATCATCAGCTGAGTCATTCTGTGTTGTGACTCCTTCTGACCTCATCAGGTGAGGGAGACTGAGTATTACTTGAAGAGAAACTTCTAGCAAACACCTTGAACACTCCCAGAGTGGCACAATTTAGTACATTCCTGTTGTTACCAGACCACTCCATAACTGTGCTTTGAAGATCAATGTTTCTGAGCTACCCAGGAGGTATAAAATGAGGTTTATATGGAGCTTGTCAGCAGATAGACACAAGGAAGAAATAATATTGTTAGTTGTAGGTCAAATCTTTTAGAGGCTGTAGAGATCAAACACAGTTGGGATCCCAAGGGAATGTGAGAATCTAGTATTTTATAGATCTTTGAAGGGCCTCATCTACTGCGATCTCCAGTAAAACACATGTTGTGTTTCATAGAATCATAGAATAGCTTAAATAGGGTTGCTATTCTAATATGCTATTCTAATAGCATAGAACAGGGTTGAAAGGGACCTTAAAGCTCATATAGCCCAAGAAACCCTGCCATGGGCAGGGATGGCACCCGCTGGATTATGTTGCCCAGGACCCCACTCAGCCTGGCATTGAACACTTCCAGGGAATGTATCATTTCCTTTTCTGATTGGTTTTTGTTTGTGTTTGTTTGTTTGTTTGTTTAAAAGGCACAAAACCCAAACATGAATTGTCAATCCCTTCTTAGGAGACCAGGGTCCCTCTTGCCATGGTATTTCCACATTTCTTTTCACTGTGTCACCAAACTATGCAAACCAGTAAGACTGGATTTATCAAACCAAAGTGCACTGAGGCTGTGGTGGGTTTACCCCCAAAGGGAGAGGTTTACTCCAGAGTCACTCTGGTATCCTTCCGTGGATTGAAACCCCATTATCATGTTATGGTTATCTCGGACCAAATTAGGTAAACTTCCAGGACACAGTTTCCAGTTTAGTCTCATTCAAAAAGGAGCAGATACCCCTTCCCACTGAGACTCCTACTGCAGCAGGTGAGGATAAACGACTTTAGCAGTCCTCTCCTGATCCAAAAGAGGCCCTGCAGGTGCCAGCAGTGAGCAGCACCACAGCAAAGCTGCCTTTTTGGTGATGCAAAGGCTGGGTTATGCACAGTGGGTGGTGGTGCTGGTTGCTCCTTGCTCCCCCTGAGGAAGCCAGGATGTACAGAAACATCAGTGATGTACAGAAACAGAGTGAAGCCAAAACACTTGCTGTTTTTCTTTTAGCATGTGCAAACGAAACTTTACTAATGACATTTTTGAATGAGTACTTTTGGGGCTTTCAGGGAAAAAGCAGCAGGGCCAAGCTACAATGCCCTTACTGAGCAAGAATAGCATGACTGCACTGATGAATCCAGATCTCTTATGATTTCTGTGGAGATTATTTTTTGCTGCACATATGTTCCATGCCATGCTGTTTCATCCTGAAATAATTATTTATCAGAAAGTGTAAAATATACCTGCAGAGTATAATGGTATTAATGGGATTAAACACTGTAAATCTTCCTGCAGGAACTTCTGGGGAAACCCAAAGATTATCTCTCAGGCCATATTTCTTTCCAGATTGCAAGCCTATCCTAGACCTGCCTAGCGGGGAACACTAAAAGCTGCTTCTATTCCCCATCTCCAGATGTGTCTGAAGCCAGGGATTAAAGTAAGAGCAATTAAAGCAAATGTTTCCTTTCAAAACATATTGAGGAGTATGAGGTGCCTGAGGCTGAAAAAAGCTTGAAGAAAACTGGTGTGTGGCCCTGAAATAAGTCTAAATAAGAGTGTCTGAGTGCACAATATGGACTGGGGGACAGAATTGGAAAAATCACCTAAACTGTCACAATGTGCTTATTTCAAGGGACCAATTTACTTAGTTTGAAAAGGCCAATCTACCATCACTATAATGACAAGCTGTAATCTGAGTCAATATTATCAGTCAGCTGTCAGAATTATGAAATTCCCCTAGCTCGTCATAGTGCTTTAATCTAGGCATGGTACTTCTCTTATTATATATTGCCTTGCTTTCTGGTACAGATAAAAAAACCATTTTGTTGAACAGCAGTTTGTGGAAAAAAACAAATATCTTTCCAATTTTCATGCCCAGAGTCTTGTGGATAAAACTGTAATTCATACCATTTGATGTAAAATCCCTACAGTATACACTAGAATAACTGTTATTTTGCCTAAGAAGAAGCTGTCTTAAAATTTCCATTTAGAATTTTAATCAGACTTCATTTTAAAACATTTTAAGGTACTACACTAAAGAATTTATTATCAAATATACCTGCATTTATATCTGCATAGATATCAGAAATCAATTTATGTAATTGAAAATTTATTGGGGAATTTGATGTTATCAATATATGTATATATATGTGCGTGTCTAATTACTAAAATTGTGTGTATATACATACATATAATCAGCATAATTTTATGGAAAACAGAGTCATATTGGAAAAACGTTGAATGATTACCTTCCCTTTATTGTTCATAACATTATATCAGGAAAAATTTATTCTCTAGAAGGAGTGATTAGATACTGGAATTAGATACAGGGAGATGGTGGGTGGTGGAATCACCATTCCTGGAGGGGTTTAAGGAAAGGCTGGATGTGGCACTCCATGACAACATAGTGCTCAATCAAAGGTTAGACTCAGTGATCTGGGAGTTCTTTTCCAACCTCATTGATCCTGTGATTTTGTGATTCTATTAGCAATAACCCTGCATGGCAATCCTGGTTGTATTAGCAACAAATCTGTATTAAACCAAAACTTTTTACTTTCCTGCTGCAAATACTGAAATTCTTATTCTGCCCATATACGCAATGGTCTCTCTTACACTGTGCTTGCCAGCGGTGCATTAAGTAATGTGTTTACAGGTTTCCCACACACTGCTTGTATTTTCATCATTCTATTTCCCTTGTCCCCTCAGAGTATGTAAAGAATGTGTTGTTTTGGTAAGGAGGTCCTTTTCAGTGCACTAGATGCTCTCACTGTATGTGTTGAGCAATATCACAAACCTTTACTCACCATTTCTTTTATTTTACAGCTCCTGCAGGAACTGATTGGCAGTCTCAGACTCCTCTCTCTACCTTAAGATAAACTCTGGCATATTATTTAGTAATAAAAAGTTCAGCTGTGCCAGTATAAGATTATTAAAGGCATTATTCAACTTGGACCTTCAGATATGTGCTAAACTCCTTTATATTTAAAGGCTGGCAAATGTTAGTTAATAAGAAAATTAGGTCAGGTTGGTATATTCCTGTTCATGCAATTTCCTAATGAACTCATAGGCAAGTTTATCATTGAAAAGTGATACTGAAATGATGAATAAAGCCAGATATGTTAGGATAGCATGGTGCTTTGTAACCATACCAGCATTTGGTATTAGTGTGACCATTACAGAGTTTTTAGAACTGCAAGAACCCTGACTACAAGTGGCATGTATTTTCAAACAAGACTATGGTTTCTTTAAAGTTTCCCTTGAGCTATAGCCTTTATCCTTGTTTCTAACCTCAGCAACCTGGTTTTCATTTATGAACCCATCATATAAAGAAACAGGTCCTGGTAACAGTGGGATGATTTTACACGGAGGTGCATTGGCAGAGCTATATAATACCCAGCAGATGTTTACTTTCATGCTTTTTATCTGACTAGGCTCACACAATGTCACCAGTTCTTCCCCTCTCCACAGGATCTCGTTTTATGCCCCATGCAGTAAGGCTATAGCACTGGAGGTACAGCTGGCTGTCACTGCTTCTTTTGTGTGCTCCTGAAAAAACATTCTGATACATTATGCATGGGTTTTTTCTCTGTGTCAGATCACACTAGGTCATCCTGAAATAGTGTTTCTAAATGCTGCAGAAATGTCCAACAGGATAAAAATATCCACTGTCCTTAATGAATAGGAAGAAATTATCTACATCATTATTTTTACTTTCCAAAGCTGACTGAATGCAAATTGTTCTCAGCCTAGAAGAATAAGATGAGCTTTAATTTGCTTTATGAATATGTTCATTGGTGTTATGTTACCTAAAAATTGAAGCTGGATGTATTTGTTGGCTAGAACTGGCAGAACTCGGGTAAGTAGAATGAATATTGCACCACAGCCGAGGAACCGTGGGCATAACACTTTTATATATAAGTTATATATATAACTTTCTCTCTGTGAATTTGCAGTGCTCATGGGTCACTTTGCCAATCCAGAAGAGAGGGATGTGTGATTTAATCTCTTCCTTTTGAAATGGAAGCTCCAAGAGGGCAGATGAGCTATTTATGAATGGCTCTGGATTAGGCACGTGCCTGCTGTTTGGTAGAGACCATGCCATGGGTGTGTAGAGGTGCATTTCAGCCTCCTTCTAGCTCCTTTTTGCTCTCTTCCATGTTGTTTTCTCTATAGTTTTCCATATGATATAAAAAGCCAAAAAGAGTCATGTGGGTAATGAGGAGGAGAAGCTGTTGGTCGGGTTGTTGGTTGGGCTGTTCAGAGGTGAACACCCATCTAATGGCTCATTTTAGAAATGCTGAAATGCTTTATTCCAGCCTTTTGTAAAAACAGCTTTTAGCATATTCTGCTTACATTTTAGCAGTTAACTACAATGTTATAAAATGCCCCAAAAAATGGTTCCTTTAGTTTATAGATCACTGAACTGCTTCAATGAGCAGATCTTTTTCAAAAATTTTAAGTATTATTCTTAATTTGACAAAAGTAAATAAAAGAAAAAGAGTGTATTACCATTGGCTTTGAATTCTCGTTTAAACTATTTACAAGGTAGCTTCACTTCCTTATTTGCTTAACTTATTTTTTAATAACTCAAGTTAGATGACTGATTTTTAACACATTTGATTTAAAACTAAAACTACTCACTTGACCTTCTAGGCAGGAATTACAATTTAATTCTTCTTTCAGTTATTTTAATTTATTGTCTGTGGCTACACTGCAGCTTTTTGCAGATGTTATAGCCTTGAATTAGGATAACTAAAGCTGCCTCCTTTGATCTTCTAGTCCAGGTGTGAATAAGAATGCATTGGTTTTCTAAACACATTTTCATCTCAGTCATTCATATGTAGTTTAGAAACCATCATAAAGTTATGCTCATTTAAATTCTTTACAGTCCAAAAAATGTATTTCCTCCTCTATCAGGGTTATGAAGAGAGGTATAATCTATAAATCAACTTTGGAGTTTTTTATTTGAGGATTTTCTGGTCTCTCCCTCTGAGGATTAAAAATCATGTCTCAAGGCAGGCCATTAAGTATCATCTGTCTACGAGAGACTTCTAGGAGCAAGAAAAATGTGGTTAAACTTGATCAAGGAAAGAACTACAGAAAAAGAAACTCAAATTCTCTCATTTCTGTTCTGCTGGTAGCTAGTCACTGGTGTAGTTTTCATTTAAACTTAAATACACTGCATTTCACCATATGAATCATAACATTTAGTGTATCTTTATGATAAATTGGGAAGCAGAACAGAGCATGGCAATGTGCTTTCACAACTTGAAAATAGTTTCTTTTTTGACTGGCTTAAAGTAGAAGATGGGAAGCAAAGCTTCTCTAGATTAGCAGTGTTTTGTTGGCAAGGCAGACCTAATAATAAAATTGAGGTTGTCAAAACCAGCAGTTTTAGATGCTAAGAAGTGCTTGATGTGGACACTACTAGCACCTAAGCAAACGCTTCCTAACTTTGCTAGGGGTGAACAGGAAATTATAAATACATAGGAAGAAAAATACATAGAAAGAAGAAAAAAAACAGGATTCGGAGGTTTTTTTAAAAAGTCTCAGCAATCTGTAAGAATTATTAAATATTTATCTCCACTCTTCTTTATACAAGTGAGACTAAAAGACAAGAATGGGACTTCTACTGCACAAGCTTTGTAATGATGCAAAACAAAAGACTGTGTCCAGAATATGTGCAAAGTGACAACTCAGAGTCACAGCTGGGTCAGAAATGAAAAAAAGTTAAAATTAGTTTTATTAAACTTTCTAAAGGCAGACACAGTGTATGAAACAAGTAATATACATAGTGAAATTTTATTTTACAGATGTCTGTAAGGTGCATCTTCAGCTACTAAATCTCCATATTCAAATGAGTTCTCACAGCATTGCCAAATATCAGCAGTATTATCAAGCATTGTATTTGTGTTTCAAAAACTATTTTGAGCTCAATATTCAACCCCTTCCTGCTACCTAGTATTAGCTGATGGCTTCTGACATTCTAGTGTCTGCAGAAAAACAAATACAGGAATTTCCATATACAGCATTCTCAGTAGTGTCCTAATTGTGTTTAAGTTATATCAATATAAAAGGTATGATTTCATTATGAGTTCATTGTGAAGCTTTTAGAGTCTTGGGGAATGAGCTGAGAAATGAGCCTCTGGGTGTGAAGTGAGGCTTAGCATTTTGTTCAACATGAGAATTTGGAGAATCTGTCAGAGGGAGAGCAGTGCTGAGTTATTGGTACCACCAGCCAGCTCTGCGTTTCTTCCCCAGGATGGCAGAGTGCAGGTTCAGCAGTACTTGGTGAGAGTGAAGGAGATGTTCTGACACTGTCTGTTTTCTGCTCGAGCAGCAGGATCACAGCTTTCTCCCAGAAGCAGTGCAGACTGCCCTGCAGCTGCACCGTGTTGTGTGCAGCGACCATCCAAGGCTCAGGATGCTCCAGAGGCTGTGCCAGTGTGACCTTTGCTGTAACCTGTGGTCCCACCTGGCATCCCTGTTTTATAGAGAGCACCATGAGGTGCAGGCTCAGCTCTGACTCCTGCAACACCTCCCAGGCTTCAGCTCCTTGGGCATTCTCAGAATGCTCCAGGAAGAGAGAAGCTGTCAAGGGGTCATGTGGATGTGGGGGCCAGATATGCTTTGGGTATAGGCTGTTTGGCTTTTTCCAGTCTTGTGTTGGCTTTCAGGAGCTCTAAACTTCTGCTGGATCACCAAGCATCTTACAAGGGACATTCCAGCTGTCAGCTGGCTGGGGACTGCTGCTGCAGAAAAGGAAAAATTACAAGCATGCTTTCTTGCTTTATATTAATTGAAAATTTGACATCTAATTTACTTTCAAGGAGACGGTTTTCTTAACAAATGAAATGTGGATTTCCCTTTAGCAGGGAGAGAGAAAAAGAATTTGCATATTGGATACTTACCTCTCAATCTAGTGCTGAGTTATCCCTCCTCGTTTCTTTCAGAAACAATCAGCAAGATCAGGCTTTGGGTGGAAAAGAAAGACAGGTCTTCCTGGAAGGCATAATAAGAAGTGCTTAAGTAGCCATGTGGTATAGAGAATTGACTTTTTTTTGTCTTTTTTTTTTCTTTCACAAATGTACAGCAGGGTATAGAAAACAAACAAAATTAAACTGCATTGCTTCTGTGAACAGCTGCCTGTTAGTGTGTCTGTTTGTTGGCTCAGATCATTAAAATGCAAGATTAATTTAATCTAGATTAGAATCAGAAGTAGGCATGACACCTCTTAATGTTAACAAAAAGTTTCATTTCCGTTCTTGCTATATGATTCACAATCAGCAGTAGTTATCTACTTATACATACTTTGTCCTGACATATGTCAACTTGGATGGTTTTAATTATGTTTATTTTGGTATGATTATATTTGGAATAGACTAGGTTGTAAACTTATTACATTGATTAACAAATTGTATGAATATATTCATTTAATACTGGTCCAATTTTGCTCAGATGATCTTTCTTAATAATAGAAGAAAATTATTATAGTGAAGAACTGTAATGTTGGCATCAGTCCTTGATGATCACTGATGCATTAAAAGTGTTGATAGGCCAGCTTGGAGGTTGATTTTTACAATGTGGAAGGACAAAAGATTTCCAGTCCAGGGTCATCAGAACTCTGTGATATTTCTGAGACCACAGCTTCTTATTTTAACTAATATTGTCCAACTCATTTTGCCAGTGGTACTTGGAGAGTCCCTTTGCCTTATCTATCTATTATCTCCTGCAATTTCTTGGGGAAGAAGTCAGTCTCTCTGTTCTATGACTGTGGAATGGTTTAGTGCAATGAGGTCCTGACCTATGGAAAACTGTTAGATGCTCAGAAACACAGATGAGTAAAGCCACTCTTAGCACCTGCTCACCCCTGAATGCAGAGAGTAGATTTATGCATCTACCTTCTTGGTTTTGTCTTCTTGAGCAGAAAAAGGGATCTGAGTGTTCACATGGTATCAGCTGTGGATGGCCTCTCATTCTGCACAAAGCCTCGAGTTTCCCTGTTGCCCTCACACGGAGCAGCAGCAGCAGACAGAGTAGGGTTTTCAGCTTATAAATGATGTATTATGGACAGGGAGGGGTTGCATGAGGGACCATGCATGAGAAGCACTTCACCCTATAGGTCTCTAGGAGTATCTAATCAATCCTTTCTGCTTCCTCCTGGCTCAAAAATCTGCCTTTACTCCCTGTTTCAGAATAACAGTTTCCAGTCTCACCTTCAGTCTTGCACTTGTGTTTAGCTCTGGATGTCCCTCCAAATGAGCCATTTGCTCTTGCAGAAAAGCCCAGAAGCAGTGCTTCCTGTCAGTCACATATAGCAGACTGTCAGAGTTTTGCTGTTAGACAAATCCTTTCCTAGGTTTGGCGTCCATTTTACATGAATTTAAATGAAGGCAGAGAAGTTGCTAGGATGCTAAGTATTTCCTTACACTGTGCTCTAGGAGTATCGTGTAATGTAAGGCAATAATCAGCTTTTCCTTTATTAGATGTGACTGATCAGACCCATTAATACTTAATGGAAATAGGATTGTTGTATAGTTTATCCAGATGTGTAATGGTTCTCCAGAGCATTATAAATTGCTTTGGAACCTGGATTCTTCCAAGTTCAGCAGTATTTCTGCACTTGACCATAATGATTGAAATTGACAGAGGTACTCACCCTAATTGCTGCCTAATCAACTTTGAAAATACTTTTTCAAGGATGTAAGATCATCTCTGAGACTTGCTTCCTTCTCTTTGGACTATCACTGTCAAAAATTGTTGGCCTTCTGGTTGCTCAGCAAATTTCATTTGTTGTCCCAAGCTGCTTTATTGGAAACTGAAGTAATGAATTGATTGGTGTGAAGGTCTTATGATTAGTGTACTGAGGATTTAACATCTCAGCTATGTATATCCATATCTATCTACCTATCTATCTAATACATGTGTGTGTGTACTTTTTCTTCTGCTCTGTAGTTTTTATAAAAATTTATCCCTTGATTTTACATCTTGGAAGTCTTCTGTTAGATGTGTCTTTAATTCACTGTGAATGAAGAAAAATAGATCTCTGGATAAACTGTACTTCTGAAGCTGAAATCATATGGCTACTTGAAAAATGTTCTTTTTCATGGAAGAAAAGCTGAAGAGTTTTATTAGAGCTTGAAGCCAGTTAAGAAAAAACAGAAAGTATTAGACTTGCATTCCTGTTTTTATTGCTTCCTCTTGCCAGCAGGTCTGCTCTTCCTTAGCATTGCTGTATCGACTTGCAGCTAATTCCATCACAGTCATCACATAGCTCCTTGGCTGTTCTGTGCTTCAGTCTCTCTCATCAACATCTGCGTTATGGGTCTGAAGGACTTGTCACAGGACTGAGGGTAAGAAATACAGCACTGCTGGCATGGCAGTCTGGACAGTCTTCCTAAGCCTATCCATGCTTTACAAGAAAGTAGGAGCAAAGTGACAATGCCCAGCCATTGCAGCCAGCACAGCTGAGCAGTTACATTTGATACGCCCCTGTGTCTCTAACAGGACCATGATGACTGATCAAACAGCTTAACTCAGTCTGAGCTAGCTGAGCTGGGTGGACTGTGGGACCCGGGAGATCTCCCGTCCCTGTGGCAAAGCTGAGGTTGCTCGTTTCATCCCAGACCCCAGCTCCAGCCACTCCTGACCCTGACACCCATCTTCAGGGAAGGAAAAACCCCTCTCAAAGCTCTTCTGTCTCCCACTTGCCTGCTGCTCTGACTTGAAGCTCTCCAGCTGCTCACACACTCACATCCACATGGCTGTGGGTGGTTGCAGGAGCCCTCTCCTGTGCCCTCACACCAAGGAGCTCATGTCCCGCCCCACCTCAAGGTCCCTGGCAGTCTGCACCTGCCCCTGCCTTGAATGGGGGCATGCTCATCTAGTACTGAGTTAGAAGTAGGATTTAATAAGCAAATAGAACAGGCTGTAACCATCAAACATGATGTTCTGCCAAATAAACTGCTCAGCTCCCTGCTTACATGGGAGTGCCCCCTTTGATCTTCCTTCCTGACACTTTTCCTATACTTGTTCCTTCCTCATCTCATCTGATCTCTCCCTTTATCATCCTACCTTCCATCCCCTAAGCATCCAACGATTTTGCATGATTCTAAATGTCTCATCAGATCCATCCCACAATTATTTTTTGCCCTGCATCTCACCAATGAACAGATACTGCTTTAAAAGGAACTGGCTTAATGTGTCAGGCAGAGAGATTCTTTGGTGGGTTTTACACCAAGGACAACGGTGTAATCATTTCTTGCTGTGCAAATACTTGGTATTTTCTGTTCTTCACTAGTCTGATAGCTTGGGTTCCCACACCTGGCAAAGTGGGACTGCAAGCCTGTAGATGTTTGGGAAGAAAAGTCTGTAGGTTCCCAAACCATAATCATTTGCAAGGTGATGCATTTCCAGCATTATTTGTATTACCATTTTCAAATACGATTTTGAGTGGCATGAAGAGGAAAGATAGATGGAAAGCCAGGAAGGCAGTGCTAGGCAAAAGTGCTGTGCATATGCAATAGCCTGGGAAGTATACATGTTTTCTTGGCTGTCTGGTTTTGAACAGATTGGTGGTATGCTCTTGATTTTTATTTTTTTACTGCACTGTAAATCTGCTAAAATCCTGTGTTTTGCAGAAGTTTAAGCACCTCTGAATTTGCACAGTTTGGAATGGAATTTGCAATGCAAGGGAGGGGGGAAATGTTGCATACACAAAAGACAGAATTTTATTTATGGAGACCCATAATAATGCACTGTAGGTTACTGAAGTATGCAGGATGAACAACCGTTATAATAATAACATCATAAATTTCTAAATTGCTGTTAGGGAGTAAGGCTTGGGAAGGCTGGTAGCTAAAGTACAAGCATTTTCCTGTAATTGCTCTATAGGCATGTAAGTCAGAGTCTTTTCTTCTTTTTTTTTCCTTATATTTTTTCCTCTGTGAGCAATGCCAGTTCCTTCAAGCCAGCTTTTCTTGCCTTTAACTTTCCTGTTGCCTGTGCAAAAAACTGTGTAAAATACTTCATGTCTATGTGTGCAGGTACACATATATTGCTATTATTTGGAAAATAATTATCTGGAAAAGCCTAAGAAATGTTTTTTGTTTTGAGAAAATTGAACATGAGACTTGAAATACATGCCGCTTGTACTGTCACAGCACAAGGCTTCCCTGTTCATAAAATGGGATTGTCAAAACTCAGGAAAAATTTGTGCTTCTGCCTTGTTGCTGTGAATCGAGAAAATTGAATCAAAGAATTTTTTTTTTTTCAAGTATATGGTGAATAGGAACTACTGGCAATAACAGTCTCAACAGTTTGTAAGCCTCACACTCGTGTACCTACCCTCCATACACACCTTGATCATACACCTCGTGGCTCCTTCATTTTTCTTTTTCCTCCTCTTTCCCCAGATCACTTTCTTTTTTCTCTTCTTTTGTGTACAGCTATTCTCTTTTCCAGGCTGTCTTTCCAGAAGGAGAAGCCTCAGAGGACAACACATTCTGCTGGTGATGGTGTTTGTTGAGGCGGGTGGTGACGCGGGTGAGCTGATAGTTCTGCAACTGGAAAATGTATGCAAGGCCACGATCAGTCCACATTTCCCTCCACAAGTCAGCACCAGAAATGGATTTATGAATCACATATTAGTCAATAGCCTCTTCAGCATTAAAGAAGGCACAATCTCCTAGCAGTTTTCAAGGGACTGTACTGAAGGGCATTTTCTTGCACATTGAAGGGTCAACTGAGAAACAGTTTTTTAAATTATGTAATGTGCCAGGCCTTTAAACTCTGTGCATCTGACCTATATGCCTCCACATTGGTATTGAGTGTATCCTTGTCAATTGTTTGGTGCTAGGACTAGTTTTCTGGATCACCATTTCTTCAAATTTAAAAACTTTTTTAATAGCACAATTCTGACTTTTTCCTTTCCATACTCAGTGCATCTTAAAACAGTATTTGACTTCTGAGATATCCAAAACTGACATAGAGTTTAAATGCAAGAAAAATGCAGTAAAACCTACTGCAAATGGTTTTTATGGGCACATATAATTCAAAGAGCTTCTGGCTGCTGTAATAGCTTTTTTCAATCAAACCTACAGCTTTTCTATATGTGGTAAACCAGTGTGTAATGAAGATAACCTTGACAAAGTATTGAAATAATAAGGCAAGTTCTATCGAGTTTGCATTCCTAAATTATGCAGAGATTGTAAAAATGTACATTGAAATATTTTGTGCTTCAATAAAAGTGCCCCTGTGCTATTCCTTTCTTTTTAGTGGATGCAATGGTTTTGAAACCACATTCTCAGGCGATTCTCTCATTTATACAGGACAAAGGCTTTTTGTCATTGTTTGTCACTTCACGGTCTCCTAAGGACACTTTGGAGGTCAGACTTGGCAGCTGTCCCTGGCACATGGGTGCAGGTGAGCCTGCAGACCCCAGCTGGGGTGTCAGGCTGGCCTGGCTGGCACACAGCCTGTGCCTTGGAGTGCTGGGTGCCAGCACAGGGACACCTCCTCTGACACTGGCCTCTGCCCCAGCTGCTCCTGCCGGCCTCTGGGGCCAGCCTGGATTACTGTCACCTCAACGTGTGGCTGTGGCGAATCTCAAATTACTGAAATCTGTCCACAGCTGGGGTCCCTGTGGGATCGGGACCAAGGCGCCCCATCGCTCTGCAGCGGCCACAGAGCCGAGCCCAGGGTCCCTCAGCCCGGCGCTGGCAGAGCCCAGTGGTCTCACCACAGGCAGGATGGACAACTGTAGCACATTTCTACATTCTGTTAGGGACTAAGGCCTGGTTTAACAAAGCTTTACGTGTATAGGCCCGGAGCAGTGCTCCTGTTCTCACTTTAAGCCTTGCTCCTGCAGCGGATCCATGTCCCCCATGCAGGGAGACCCAAGCTGATGGACATGGAGATCCTGGAGTGCAAACAAGCACCTGTGTTCGTTGAAGCTCCAATTACCTCTTGGGTTAATGTCAACCCCCAGAAGAGATGTTAGGTAACAGAACAGAGGCCTAGACACCATTTCTGAAGAGTCTGAAAAGTACCTCTGCCTAAGTGATCACTGTGACAAATCAATGTGTTTTACTGTTGCCTTCAGAAGAACTACAATTTGACCCACAGAAAAGAAAAAAATTAGAGTACTGAATATCCAGAGGCTTATAAGAAACTATGGCAAAGCAATGAGAACTATGAAAGTCCCCACATCTACATTGAAGACAGGTTTAACCGGTAGGTCAGCTGGGAGGCTGAGTTAAGGTGAAGAAAGAAAGAATATTACTGGAATGGCAAATTATTTTAAAGTACATAATGATTTCATATATCAATACACTGGATAAAAATGTCCCTTTGCCATTGATAAATATATAAAGACCTTACTTAAAGCTGCCATTTAGTCTCTGTTATTCTACTTCTTAGCTGTGAATAGGCAAAGGTAATATCTAGTTAAATGAATTAGGGCTTCTGAAAATTAATTTTGTTTTACTGGTGTCTGAAAATGCTATTATTATGCTATTATTATTCCTGATACAGTAAACCCAGCCCTATATAATACAGAGAAATATAGGAAGATAGTTCAAGTTCCCAAAAGTTTATGCTCTAAGGATAGTATGAACTGTAATATGCATACAGGATGTTACTGTGCAACTGCCATGGTGAATACTGTCTTTTTAAATTCACATGGGAGGAAGGAAAAAACAGTGATGTAGCATAAAAACATACAGACAAAACAAAACAAAGAAGGAAAAAGAGGTTATTCAGGAGAAAAGAATATGAAGAGATTAATGGAGAAAATGTGTTAGTGTTGACATGAGGAAACAGAAGGAATAGCTGGAGGTAGCAGCTAAGCAGAAAGACAAACAGCATTCAGAGTAAATACTATAGAAAACAGCTTTGTCTCCTTATCAGTGTTGAAGGTCAAGGTCTAAAATGTTTCTTCAGCTGTTCTTGCCAATGTAAGTATCTGGCTGCTTCTATTCAAAATAAATCCCAGATGCTATTTAAGTGATGGCTGGCATATACATTTCAGAATTCAGGGAATGCTAAGCTTTCTTCAGACATCATCTTCCAAAGTGATTTACCATGGAATTGAGCTTTTAGTGACTCACCTGGTGGGATTATAGTCTTATTTCTCAGTAGTAATTATGGCAGAATGATTAAACAACAACTAGATTAAAGTAGTGCGTGCATTTCCTTATTATATTTCCTACACATATTTTAATTTATTATTATTATTTTGTTGTGGTGCTTTCCAGAAAGATAAAATGCTTATAAAAACTCCAAAGGCTCACTTTTTTGAAGGCAGTAAAAAGTCTCTGTCCAATGAGCCTTCAGCTGGGGGTATGACAGACATATGGCAGCAAATTGTGTCTGTAAAAGTAAATCTAATCTAGCAAATGCCTCCACTGCAGTCACTTCTCCTCTGCTATCAGTGTCAGCATTAGATTGTTTAAAGCAAAATCATATATGCATAAATTAGTTGCCATCTCAGTAATGCCTTTAGGACAGACAGTCACCACAGACTGAGACAGTCAAGCCAGATGGTTGAGGATCCCTCAGCTGACAGGCAGGAAGAAGAACAGATCGTGACTTGACATTCAGGCAGTGGGGTTTGGCCAGCTTTGTGGGCTGCAGCAATTCAGGGTTGAGACTGGCAATGGAGTCCCAGCACAGAAACACTGGTTTGTCCTGTGCCCCATGATGTTCTTCGAGACCTTTCTTTCTTCTGCCCTTCCTACATAAAACTCAGAAAGAAAGAATCTCATCTGCTTTGCGTTTTGTTTCCTCATACTGTGGAAATGAGGGTTATCTCTTTTGCTCCTGTTTGACTCTATGGAAAACCTCTGTGCGGGTACCTGAGTGTTCAGCCCTTTCCCCACAGGCTTGAGAAAGCCCAGCCACACATATCACTCAGCCAGCACATTCATATCTCCCTTAGATGTGATCAGCAAACCTCAGCTGGGAGCCAGACTGCCTGAAGGCAGCAGGCAAGCCCTGCAGGGACACCAGGGTTGACAAAACTGCAGCAGGAGTCCCCCTGATTTAGGGATGAAAGTTGAGAGGAAACCTCCAGGTGCTCACAGCTGAGAGCATCTCTCAGGTCTCCTGAATGCAGACAGAGAATCTCTCTCATGCACAGACTGCTTCAACAAAGCCATTTTTACCATGTTGTCATATTTACTATCTCACTGGAATTATAAAACTGTTGCAGTACCAGAAAACTGGGAGCCCTAGAGACAGGCTATTCTTTGCTGACTAATATATAAGAAAACTTCTTTATTCTGCTTTACTCTGTTCTCCCGTCTTTCCAAGCAATTGTGAAAACTTTGCAGCTTCCAAAATTGCAGAGGGATTTTTTGTCTGTAACTTTTGCTTCACTGATTGGCAGAAGTAAGAAAAAAAGAAAAAGAAAATTCTTCCTAACAATTAGAGAGTTTTCTAACAGCCAGTCCCACAAGCCTGTAAGGTCATTTTTTTTGCCTTGACATAGGAGATGAATACTGTTCACTTTAAAACAGAAGAAAAGCAATCAGCCACTCTGATAAATTCCTGTAAATAAATAAACTGCCTCAGCAATTTAATTTCAAAAAGTCCAACTCTTATAGCTTCATCCTCCTTTAGTTTTGCTCCATTAACCCAAAAAACCAATTTGACTCCACTGACCATAGCTCACTGGTTTCAAGCAAGGTCTAGTATGGCTGTGATTTATGTTCTGGACCTCCAGGTCATAGCACTTCGTGCTCACCCTCCTATGGATTTGTTCTTGCCTGCTGAAGTCATGGCCTAACAGCTCCTCTTTAGAGGTACTTTCTCAGATATCTGTTGTTGGTTGTTCTCTTTCCTTTCCAACTGACCAAGCTTCACTTGGTCTAAAGATGCGAAAATGCAGCTTCTCACCTCCAATGCCACGTGTTCTTTCTTCACACATAAGAATAAGTTAAAAAATGGCTGCCCTAATAGAAGACTGACCTAGAGTATCTTAATTAGAGTGAGAATTGGTAGAAGATGCAGAAAGCCTTTCCATTTTGTCTGTTTGCTGCTTGATTGAGAACTTGCAAATCCATTCTGTTCCCAGCAAGGTAAGAAACACTCTTTTCTTTTTCCTTATTTTTCCCTTTTTTTGTCATTTGATTGAGTGATAGATAGAATATTCCATGTCTTTCACTTTCATGCACAAACCATCTGCTTTGGCTGCGATGTTCCCTCAAATGCAGGACTCAGGGAATTCCAGGGATCCCTGCAATTACTTTAAGAGGCACTGAGTACCCCAGCTACGAATATGTCTTGTGTTCAATTGGTGTTTGCTAAAGTGTGTGTGTTCCTAAACAGTTTGCCAGTCATTCTGATATCATAATGGGTATCACATATGCTAGCTGTCAAAACATCAGAATTTACTATAAAATATAACTTAGAATCAGGCACATAATTTTTAACCCATGTATTGTGTCTGTGACCAAGTCATTTAAGAAAAGCAGAGAAAATTAGCTTCTTAAAACCATGACAAAAAGACCGTAGAAAACCTGAGGCTTACCTTAGAAGCCTGATCTAGAAAATGAGCTATCAATTTGTTTGCAGGTGGTCCTGACAGCAGATCTGACAATATGTTGGCTGCTGTGACATATATTAAGCTTCAGTGCAACCCCCTAAAGGTTTAGAACATGAATGATTTCTAAATAAGGGAGGCACATTATACTTTGAATAATTACCCCTGCAGCCTGTGGTCTGCATAGGCAAAAAAAGAAAGGCAGAGTTTTGAGAAGGAAAAGTCTGGTGTAAAGGGTAACTTTAATCTGTAGTGGCTCCTACGCAGCTATGGCTTTCTAGTCAATAACTATGGCACATTTCCTTGACTGTAATTATGAGATTAATTTACTGTAATTTAAAAAATAAACATTTTTTTATGTAAAAGGCCATCTAAAAATATACCTTGAATACCCTTAAATATGGCTTAAACGTACTGTCATTTTTGCAGTATCTATTTCAAAGATTTGTAGGAATATTTTTCCTCTTGGGAATCTTGAAATTCAATCAGATTGTTTTCACCTGTATTGAGGAAAGTAAAACATTTTTTCCTCCCACTATATTTCAAGAATGTTTCTATCCTTCCTGTCTATTACTAGTATTAGCCAGCACTTACTCACTCAAAACAAGGAGAAGGAAAGAAATGTTTGACAAACCTACTGACTAGGAGAAGAATTAAGGTTTTTGGACTCATTTTTATATTGCTTACATTAAATCCCACTGCTTCTGGATATCCTGTGACCTTAATATTCATTGTACAAAGTTGAGAGCTGCTAAAATAACAACACCTCATGTTGCATTTGGAGAAAACTCATAAAGCTTTCATCTACTTTTTGTTTTGTTCTGTTTTTGAGAAAGAGTTTTGAAAAGAAGCACAGACATTAATCCAACTAACCCAGCTCTGTCTATGCTCAAGGAAGGAAATTTTTTTATCCACCTGGGTTTTTTTGCAATGCACCTTAATTCAGCTCTAAACCTCTCAACATAACTGTGCAGTCTCCTCCCTCAGCTACTTTGTAGGTTGCAGCAGTTTATAAACCATTCCAAAGTTGCTTTCAATTTCTTGGAACTCTGAGATACAAAACACAGGCCTCAGGTTTTGCAATTTGTTTTCTGTACAATAACAAGTGAAACAGTATTTGCTACTTCTGAAATTTCTGTCACTTCTGTGTGATTTTAGTACTTAGGATAATCTTTTTCTTTTACAAAACAAGTTCCCTAGAAGCATAGTGGGCAGCTGGCCAGAAATATCCATAAATGCTTTTTCAGCAGTGTGAAACTTCTGAAACTTCTGAAATGAAAGACAGATGTGGTACAGTGCCTGGGAAAGGGAGAGTTGACGATGGGTCCTGCAGAAATACAGGAGATGGATATAAATCAATGGAGGAATGCAATGTGCAGCTATAAATTTTCAGAAAGGCAGACTAAGCCCCAGAGATACAGGGCCTGCTGAGAAACTTTGATTCTGGATGCCAGAGGCTGAGGTGGACACATCTGAGCTGGGCACATCTAAGATGGAAAGGACTAGGAAGTAAAATCTGTATTTGTGCTGCAAAAGTATTTGTGCTGTTCTATACACAGACCTGGAAAAAGGTGTGAATGAAACTGTAGATGGAGAGTAGAAGCTAAAAAAAAAAAATATAGAGATTGTGTTTATGTGACCAAGATTTACAGAATACAATAATTGAAGATGTCTTTTAAAGTCTCAATGTTGAATCACTGGTTTCAATGGGATGGCAAAACTCTTATTTATTAAACACTGAAAAATTGTCAACTCTTGCTTTTGATTAATCATGCAGTCATCAGCTAAGCAGGGGTGACATGCTAGATTACAGCCTGTATGAATTATTTGTGAGCAGAAGCAAGTAATATATTCTTATACCCGAGCTAGTCACTATTAGCATTTGTGAAATTTACTTCCTCAGTTCATATCATCTCACCAAGTCACATATGAAGTGAAATTAGAAACAAAAAGTCAGACTATCATCATCCAGGCATTTGTCTTTTGAAAACATACACAATAATGTTTGTAATGGGGTTTGCAGTTCTTGAACATTTAAAAGACTCATGTACAGATACTGAAAAAGTTCTGTACATAAAAGGAACATGCAGAAAAATCTAATTTACTGCCCCTGGACATTTTTATTTTTCTCCTACTTTTGTAGTACCCATTGGATTGTATGGAAAAGGTTTCTGGTTCACTGTTGCATTGAAAAGTTTCTGTACCCAGTTTTGTCATTCGCATTTAAACTTGCAATATGGGAACAATAGCAAAATTCATATTAATACTTTCTTAAAATCACATTCCCTCCTTTCTTTTGGTAATAAAACACTTCATTGAATGTAAATTTTCTGGTCTGTATAATTTATGCTTTCTCATCTCAGTAGTTCAGTTTTTCAATGGAAAGGAATAACAGTTAATTTTTTGATGTTAACGCTATATAATGAACATGAAATGAATCAAAGAATGAGTGGAAACTAATCAAGCTTATACCTCACAATAATCCTGGTTGAGAAAAGGCTTTTTCATTAATTATACCTGGACTTGCTACCATGAAGTTTTAATGAAAAGAAAAAGGTGACTAAAACTATGAAGGGTTTTGATTAATTCTGAGTCTGTTATTTCCAGCTGATCTATGCTTCTGGCCTTAACAGGGACACCACTGATGATCTGAAAGCACACATAAGGCTGTGCCTACATTAGCAAGTGGGTGGCTCAGCAGGAGCGTAGCACCAGATCAAAGCAGTTGCTGCTGGAGAGCTCCAATATTTAATGCAATTTGCACCTTTTACTTGAGGTTACATTTAGTCTGGCCTGCAGAATTGCGTGCCCTCACCAGGTGAGGAAATGTGGTTTGGAAACATCCTGAGCCCACATCACTGGTTAAGGCCCATTATGGTGTGTAGTGCATTAAACCTGCACCTGAATCAGGGTTTCCTGCCCAATTTCACCTGAAAGAAATCGAGTTCTCTTGTGCCTGAATTGCTCTGCAAAATGGTCCAAAATGCTAATGCAGACACAGCCTGTACCAGCCAACAATATGTATACTTTTTTACTACCTTCCTGCAAATATCATGTTGACTGGAAAACTTCACAAGCTTCTAATTTAAATTTACAAACCCAAAGATATTTCAAATTATGTTATTTTATGAATACAACTTGAGCTAGCAGTATTATGCATAGATATTCTATGCATAAATTGTAGACCAAAATCATATTGCCTCCATATCATAACTAAAGGGTGGATTCATTTAGTACAAAACACATAGTCAAGGGGTTGGTATTAACAATCAGTGCAATACAGCTCCAAAGACTCACTTTAAATGCACATAGAGAAAGCTATTTATGGAGTGGCTGAGAGAGTTTTGAATGCAGTGCAAGATTGTATATTGTCATTTTCATGGAAGTTATTTGCTTCTTGATATTATAGCCATCTGAATATTTTCCTTATTGTGCTTACATTTTTTTTTCCTTCAAATAATGGATATTCTCTTGCACCTCTATAAAGATTTAGCAGACTATTTTAAGTGATGACCACTTTTATTTGTATGCCTAGATCTACTAATATGTTCCTAAATTCTCCAGCTCTTGAATCATCCATATCAAACTTTCAATTGTGTATGTTTGTGCTTTTAAAAGTGTTTTTCTTCATTGAAGTCTGAGATACATAATTTTATAAAAACAGTGCAGATATATGACGTAAAAAATACCCTTTTTTAATGTGATAATGGGTTAGATACACTGCAAGAGGCCACATAAATTGTCATTTAAATAAACAGCAGTTGGAGGTAGTTGGCATGACACAGAATTGAGGCAATTCTATTGGAAAGTGCTTCCCTTAGTAGTGTGTAGCATTCCTAGATTCACACTATGGAAAGTACTTTTTGGGCATATTTAAACCAAACACATGGAAGAATCTGCAAGTGTCCCTTATTTCTTAGTTAATCTCTTTCTTTACACCCTGAAGTATACTATGAAACATTTTTGTCATTTTAGTGTTGTCTTAGGAATTAAAATGTTTATAAAGAAAAAAAAAAGGTAACACAAATGCAATGGCCAGATGAATTACCTCAGAGATAAAAACTGTTTACCAGACAAAAATATAGTTCACTTCTGTTAGGACATGCAATACATTCAAAACAATTAAGAAACACCATCTCAGTTTAGGGTATTTGCCTACACATTGCCTATAAAATGTAGCTGTTGAACTGGGACAAAAAATGCATGTGCTCAGCAAGGACTACTTCTAATAGAGAAAACCTTTCCTTTTAAGTCAGCAGACACTTCTGAAGGCTTTCGTTCTAGACTCTAGCTTTTCCCATATGCTCTCAGCTGTAACCAATAAATCTAAACACATATTCACTCTGCATGCTCTACCACGCTGATTTTAGGAGCATACAGGAGTTCTAACAAGTGTATGAATAGGCAATAAACCAGGACCCTTTTGAAAACAAATCACTTTTCCCTTTCTTAAAAATTACTACATGCTGTCAAGATAGATGAAGAAATAGAGGATCAATATAAGGTATTAATCTCTTCAAAATTACAATTATACATAGTCCTTTAAGCACATGCCTAGAGCTAGTGAATTATTGCATTTGAAGTCAAACTGCAGATTAAACTTGGAGCATGCAGAGGAGGCAGACAAAGAGAGGGAGAGAGATGAATCTATATAAGGGGGAGGGGGTGACATTTTGATTTGACACATTACAATCTTTATATTACTTTTCTGCAAGTAAAGAGCCTCTCTGGAGGTGTATGAAAGATTTTGCACTTAACATAAACTGGAAAAATAATCTTCTTTGCTGTGTAGATTAATGTTAGGAAATTTTCCTTTACTTGTCTTGGTCAGTTCTGATTCTCTCTGCACACATTTAAAATTTTTTTTGATTTTTCCTATCTTCCCTAGGTTTGGCTTCCTGAAATGTGCTAGTCACTCTGTGAGGGAGTAAAACAAGCAGAGGTTTGTAGGCTGTTTTTTTTTCTCTAATTGAAGCGCCTTCCACACTTGTCACAACCTCCAGACAAAAGGAAGAGGGAGGAAAAGGAGACTTTGTGTGTCAAGCAGCACATGAAAATTAAATAAATCAAGGTTCCAAAGAAACATTTGAGAACAAACTATTAAAGACTTGGTTTCTCTGCCTGTGTTTCTATCCATCCCCAGACTCACCTTCTTCTCCCAAACGATATAACTACTTATCATTATCTTGGAGATATTTTAATTATACACCATGCCAAGTCTTGGGTCCTTCCCTGTCAGAATTTGCACTCTCATAGTTCCATGTTTAAGCATCCCTGCTTTCACTGGGCACTGGTTCCTGACTTGGAGTGTTTTATGATTATCCTTTGATAATATTTCTATTGCTTTAGCAATCAATTTTAAAATTAATCTCCCTTCCACTCTTCACTTGCTGTTTCCCAGTTGTGGTTGCATTGGTGATGGCAAGTGCTGAGTGTCCTTCAGTTAGTGAAAAAAGCGAAGAAAATTTAACCACTCTTAACTCTGAACTCTTTTGACCTAGCCCCTCAGTCTTCTACAATTTGAACATATGAATCTGAGGAACCAGAAGAGCAGCTGAAATAAATTTTGGTTGCAGAAAGTACTTTTAGATCAAGAAAGTCTGTTTGCAGAATTAGTTACCACTGTTAAGAATGTAAAACCCAACCACTGGCAGATTTACTAGTTTAAAGACAAGTGCAAGCCAACAC
Organism: Hylia prasina; assembly: GCA_013397195.1. Classification (NCBI taxonomy): domain Eukaryota; kingdom Metazoa; phylum Chordata; class Aves; order Passeriformes; family Sylviidae; genus Hylia; species Hylia prasina. Next base: position 180,421 of record VYXD01007170.1, read on the forward strand.
AATGTTAAACCCCTTTCATCCCCATGCTTCTCTTTTCCTAGAATTAGTCATTATACTTTGGTACAATTATTAATTTCTTGTTTTCATAAAATGCAAGTCAGAGTCTCTAAATTCTCAGCCTTGATGACTTGCAGCACCAATGAGTTCCACAGTCTACTGAAAATACTCTGTACAGCTATTTCCACTTAGCTGTTGATAATATGCCATCTCTCATTTTCTTTGCATTTGCATTCTTCCTCCCTGAAGCAGTAGGAAAATTATTTAATACTGTTTGAAGCATAGGAAGAATCTAATTTTTTTTTTCCCAGGTGAATATTTTCTGTGCTTGAAATATATTGTACCTAATGAAATCTTCTGTGAGCTCAGCATCTGCTCTCCCTGAAGTTCCTTGCATTCCACTGCACTTCCATAACCTAAATAACTTCTGCAACCAGCTTACTTTGCTACTCCAAAGCATGACTATGCCAGAAAACCTTGGTCTCAGGTGTGATTTTGAGGCACTCTGTGTTTTCCCCCAACAAAAACTGACAGCTCAATTCTAGTCTTTGTTTTCTGTCCCTTAGAGGGTTTTGATCCACAGTAATACTTTTGTTCACAAATAATTACTTTCCTTACTAATTTCCTGTGCAGGACCTTGTCAGAGGACTGAATAAACTGCCTGCTATCTCTTGCTTTGGAAACACTCACTGAATTTTAGCATATCAGTGAGACTCTTCAGAAAACTCAGCAAGCTAGGCTTTATCACATCCTGGTCTTTCAGGTGCTTATTGTTTTCCTTTCCTGATATAGATGTAATGTTTATTCATCTGTAACTTTTTGGATCACTTATGAAGCCTTTCTAATTAGAGATACAAATTTTTCCACCCTCTAAGTTACTGATATAGTAGGCATTTTTAATTAAAGCCTGTGCTGTTTGTTAGCTGCTCTGCCCTGTCAAGGTTTGGAATTCTGTGATGTCTATCCTTCAGGCTTGTTGATTTGAAGCTTTTGAATTATCAATTTCTTTCAGCATCTTTCCTTATGGTAGCTCAATCATCACAGCTCATCATCCTCATTGACAGGCAAAGCAAGCCGTGAAATCCACTCATTCCCTGCAGCAGAGACTGCTGCAAACACCTATTGGAGGAGATGTCTGCATCCTCTTTATTTGCTCTTTCTATCAACAGGGGCCCAGGCTCAACCCAACCAGCAGCTGGGAATCTGAAGTTTCACACATGTCCATGCACTGAAATAAGACCTGGAATGTCCATTTATGCTGGTTTGAAAGCAAAACCAGTGAGAGACTCCAAGTCAGAAGTACAATTTAATAAGAGCAAAAGAAAAGCAGTAAAATAAAGTAAAATAAAATAAATTAAATAGTATAAAAATACCACTGACAAAGTCAGAATACAACCTGACACCCTGTTAGTTAGGGTGGTAGTAGCAGTCCAGATGAAATGGTCTTGTCGAAGCAGTGGTCTTGTAGAAAGGTCTGGTAGCTCTTGTCCTCCATGAATCCAGTGGGGGAAAAAGCTGATTCTGCTGTCCAAAACTCAGGATTATATGCAGGTGGGAATGCTTGGCTCCTCCCCCTGGGTGGAGCATCTCACAATGGGCTGATATCATTCAATGAGTCATGTAATGGGTTCTTGATGGCCCATTGAACAGAAACGGCTTCCGGAGGGAGTTATCTATGAGTCATAGGGCAAGGCATTGATGGGCCATTAGCAGAAGATAAGGGAAACACTGCCCCACCTGGTTCCAACAGCTCATGAAAATGGTGATAGAATACATACTTTGGGCACATCTTACATTTTTAACCTAAGACACCATTCATGTCTCAAGTCTTTTCTCTAGTGATGCCCACACAAAGTGTAGGTGAGAACATTCCCCTCTCAACTTCTTGGGTTTGGAAGTTCATAACCTCAAAGTAAGGGCTTCTCCCATGGTTTTCTTTGTTCCTCCCAGCTGAAACACAAAATTAACAATGATGCATGAATTTCCACAATCTCTGATGCACTCTTTGAGGAAAGTTATACATATTTAGCTATACTGTGATTATGCTCATACGTTCTATCATAGACATAACAGAAAAATGCAGCATAAATGCAAAGTTTGTTCTAAATATATTTCAGAGAAAGAGAAAGCATATTGGTAATTCTATAGATGACAAAAAATGTTATTCTTTATTGAATTAAAATTCTGCCACCCATAAAATAATAATTCTTTTTTCATGTGAGAAAGACAGACTTTTCTGGTTACATTAATGTAATAACTGGCCCAAGGGGAACTGAGCCCTCAAAAGATAGAAAAATAATCCGACTCCAAAGTTATAAATTTCAGATCCCAAATACAGTCTGATTGCTAATTTCATGAGTAAGAATTCCCATTAAACTTCTCCTAGAAGTCACGCAGAATTGGTCTACTTTTAATATTTACAGCAAAGTAAAAGGCCTGTTAGTACATTGTCTAATAATGTGCAGCAGAAACTCTTGATGGAATATCACCATCTGTGCCTGTGCCGAAAATGGAGCTTACTTTTGAATATATGATTTAAATTATTCTTTACCAATTAAAGTACCAGAGTGCCAAAAATGATGACAAGATTTTTCCTGTCTTCTACTTGAAATTATGAGAGTCTTTTTTCATTTTTTCCCCCTATCCTCTAGAAGTTCATGGGAAGTAAATTTTCAAAGTAGTGACATTAATGGGACTCATGCAGTTAAATCCCTATGCATCACTTTGAAAATTTACTTGCTAGTGTACTAATGAAAATTTAGGTCCTTGAATATTTATGATCCTCTATGGGATATCATAAATGTAGCTCTTATTTAAATAAATAGGTGGAAAATCTGCCATGTGTGCATAGTTTACTGGTATTCATATAATTGCAATCAAACTGCATTGTCCAGCAGTATCAGATTAATTTCCATTGTTCCATTTGCTATTTGACCCTATCCCCCTTGATAATTGCAAATTTTCATCCAGATTCCATTTCCAGAACTTAATCTCCCACTTAGAAGGACAGTGAGATAAAGACAGTGAGCACGGGGAAGGAAAGCATTTTAATTGGAAAAGTGCATTTGAGGTGCTAAAAGCTTCTGGTTTCCTGGGAGCTGCACAGCTGATGTCTTCTTTGGTTGGCCTTGGAAATTTCCATCAGCTTCTTGCTGGCAAGGGACCTCCTGGATGGCTGCTGAAGGTGGGAAGAGAGGGACAGGGATGAGTGGTGTAAGATTGTAGAGGAAGATTGATTTAATCCTAAAATTTGGCACAGACAGCTACAAAGCTGTGATTACTTCTGGGCCTAGTCAATGTACACAGCTCTAGATGGCCCCTAATAAATTACTAGAAACAGCTTCTGCAGCAGGACTACCACAGTATCTTCCTGGTGCTGCATATTAATGACACTCTATGAGAAGAAAAACTTCAGGATCACTCTGACATGATTTATCTACATGATTTAGCCCCTTATACACATCACATCTTTGCAAGCCCAAGTCTCTCGCCTTGAGCTGCTTGTTTGGTGGGACAAGAGCCGTGCCCCATCATACGTGAGGGAGGATGATGCCCAAAGGGCTGTGTTCTGGGGATAATATCCAGAATCAAAGCACTCCTTCATAGGAAATTGTGAGTCTGTGCCTCAGGTGCCTGCTATATCTTCTGTTCAATACTCCAAGGACAGTGAAAGGGTTGTCTTTTTTTGCTAAACCATCTCCTTCTGCCCTAGAAATCACAAGTCAGGGTATTTCTACATCGATGTCATCATGTAGGCAGTTACAATGGCAGTTGCCATGTCTTCTTGCTGACCTAATTAGTTTTTTATTGCTTTTTGTGTCTGCAAGACTTCTAGAACAATAAAGTCCTTGGAGAATGAAATGTTTTTACAAAATGTTACCAGCTGAATAGTGGCACCAAAATAGAGCAATGACAGAGCATTTGTTCATCTAAGGATTCAGCGGAGGAGGAACCACGAGCCGAGCAAGCTATGGCAGCCTGACAGCTTGAATTGTCACACCAGCAGAGCTTAAGTCTTCATCATCTTTATCCTTTGAGAACACAATTAGATCTACCGATTAAAATGATATCTAATAAAATCAAAATTTTCATACTAATTACATAAAAGAATGAAGAAATAGCATATGACTAAGCAACATTGATTTTTGTCTTGTTACTCAATTACTTATCCACCCAGAAAACTGTCATTTTAACAATGCTTAATTGCATTTCTACTGATCTAGAAAGGACCTCACAGGGACAAAGAGGAAGTTTAATAAAGGGGGGAGGACAAGAGCGAGAAACAGAATCTGGGGAGCACAGCTGGTAAGTTCTCTCTTAAAATATTACACTAACAGCTACTTTTTATTATTATTTATTGTTATTGTTACCAGAGTGTTGTATCTTTTTTAAAATGAGTCCCAAATCAAAACTACAACCCATGATACCTTCATTGGTGTTTGTCCAATTTATACAACTTTATTGTAGACTAGTTCTTGTTCTTTTAAAGACTGGATTTCTCTCTCAAGATAGGCATGTGTGTATGCATATATGATTCATCCAAATTTTGGGGGATTTCTTTTATAAAAACACATCATAATTCAATTATTTTATACTGTTTCAAGACTGTTGAAGAAGTTTGTACTTCTTTGAAAATATGATAGTTCTTGTAATAATTTCTTGTTATTCCTTTAGGGAGCTGAAAATAAACTAATTCATGCTAGCTTTAAAGGTCCAACCTGTATCTATTATGTGTTAGCTAAAATGGAGCAAGTGTTTTGTGTATGTGTGCATGTGAAGAAAGAAAAGATAAACAGAAAGGAAAACCTCTAGAATATGTTGTAGTTCCTCTTTCCTTATCATGAAGCAAAAATGGCAAAAATAGGAGCATTGTTGCTATGCATCTCATGGTCCTTGCTCATGTCCCCATGGTAACTAGCAGAAGTCATTTGCATTCTGCAGAATGTGTGCAGCAGTTCAGAGGGGTGCATGGTCCAAAGGACGTGGTAAATATGGCCAGCTTTGCAAAAACCCCAAAAGGCCACCTCTGGAAGCTAACAGAACTCCTATTAATATGCAAACCTTGCCAAAACAAATTTTTATTTTAAGGATAATTTGCATCTTCAGTAAGGGGCAAAGCTCTGAAAGTTGTGGTGGTCTAAGACACAGTTCATGATGCAGGCCCTCAAATGTTATCGGTCAGTAAAACTCTTCTGAAAGTGGAGATGCAGATTTGTTTCAACTTTACATTTGGTCCTCGTTTTACTGCATTAAAAGGCTTAATTAATGTTTTCTTTCACTATTGCATGCCTGTTTTCCAGCTCCCAAAAATGTCCTTTTCTCTGTCGCAGATTTTCAAGATTTATAAAAATTTTTATCTATACAATGAATAATTATATTTTATTATAAATATAATATGTTCTTTAAATATATAAGGAATAATTATTATTCCTTATATATTTAATGAACTATATATATTTATAGAAGTATAAGTGTGTCAGTATATACTATAAATATTATATACTTATTAATATATTTCTTTGGAAAATGGCTGTTTTCATAGGAAATGTCACTGATAACTTTTATCTATATGTGTGTTGGGTTTGCACTATAAATTTTTCATAGCAGGAATGCTACTGAAGTGGATTCTCTAAGAAGTTGCCAGAAGCTTCCCCTGTGTCCAACAAAGCCACTGCCAGCCAGCTCCAAGACAGAGCTGATGCTGGCCAAGCCCATCAGTGATGGTGGGAGCAACTGTGGGGTGTGTTTAAAAAGGGTGGAGGTGGCCCTGCTCAACTGCAGCAGGAGAGAGGAGAATATGTGAGAGCAACAGCCCTGAAGAGCCCCAGGTGAGTGCAGAAGGAGGAGCAGGAGGTGCTCAGGTGCCAGAGCTGGGATTCCCCTGCAGCCCTTGGTGCAGACCACAGAGAGGCAGCTGTGCCCCTGCAGCCCCTGGGGGAGCAGAGATCCACCAGGAGCAGGTGGGAGCCCAAAGGATGCTGTGAACCCACGGGAAATCCATGCTGGAGCTGGCAGGATTTGTCACCCTGAAGGACACCCACTCTGGAGCAATTTATTCTTGAAGGACTGTACCTTCATGGGAGGGACCCATGCTGGAACAGTTTATGAAGAGCTGCAGCCCATGGGAAGGACTCAAGCTGGAGAGGTTGGTGGAGGACTCTCTCCTGTGGGGGGAACTCCACGCTGGAACGGAGTTTGAGGAGTCCTCCCTCTGAGGAGTAAGGAGCAGCAGAGACCACGAGAGATGATCTGCCTGCTGTCCCCATTTCCCATTTGCTTGCATTTTGCTGAGGGGGAAGAGGTAGAGAATTCAGGAGTGAACTTGAGTCCAGGGAGAAGAGAATAGTGTGGAGAAGATGTTTTAAGATATTATTTTATTCTTATAAGCCTGCTCTGATTAGATGGGTAATAATTAATTTCCCTGAGTCAAACCTGTTTTGCCTGTGATGGTAAATGATCTCTCCTTGTCCTTGCCTCAAACAACAAGTCTTTCAGAGTCTTTTCTCTCCCCTCTCCAGCTGCAGAGAAGAGTGAGAAAGTTTTGGTCAACAAACCACAGTATGCAATGATATCTCCTAAGAATCCTACTTGGAAAAAAAATCAGATGAAATGCAAGGAAAAAGAAACAAAGAAAGTAGCAAAAAAGTATTAAAGAAGAAAATAGCAAAATGTTGAGGAATTCTGACCTACATTCCACATGTTTTGTATGCAGTAGCTTAGATAAGTACTGAGAAAAGGCTGAATGTTTTATATTTCTTCTCTTTTTTTTTCAATCTACTTTCTTCTCTCCTGACTATTCTCGATGCTGAAATTCCAATTTCTTTTCTCTTTGAGGTCTTGAGGTCTAACTTCCTATTAGCCTTTAATGATGTTTCTCCCAGAAAATCCCACAAGACTGTCTCTCTCCAGTTTTTAAAAGCTGGATTTTTGAATCTAGCATGCTGCAGAGTACTTCACTCAATTGCAGATTATCTGTTAACATTGAATTACTGTTTCTAAGCAAGTGTGTATGTGTGTATATACATATATATGTATATCAATATATATGTCTCTTTTTTTTGCATGTACTTGTATGCACAACCTCACATACAGAGCTGGGATTTATTCTGTTTGTGCCCTGGAATGACTCTGTGAGGGGACAAGGCAACATGAGGGTTTCTCTAGAGAGAAGATGTGGCCTTTTGCCTCCAGCAGGTGGCCACAAGAATGGTGATTACCTGGTGATTCACCAGAGGTAATCATGAGGATTATCATTATAGAAAACCTTCTCCATGAAACGAACTCAGATGAGATGGGACGAAGCTGATGCTGCAATGCTTTAACATGAGGAATTAACCTACACCCTCACAGCCCACATATACCTATAGATTTGCCTAATAAAACCTGAGGCCATCTGCATCTAAGTCAAAAGATATCATTATATGGCAAATACAGCAAACACAGCAGTTCTTTTCAATATAGTAATATTTGAACATCAGAAATATTCATATAATAGGGATTAAGAAAGAGCAAAATAATTTTTGTAGTCTTTCTCAGGATTAGACATGCCTTAGCACACTGAGTTACCTAAGTTCTGCAAAGCAAACTTATCATTCAGGCCCACTTCCCTGGCTTAAAGCTTGCTAGAAAAACCAAGTTCACTGAACTTTACACAGAAACTTTGCGGAACTGAGCTGTATTCTGAGCTGCTTCCTTGCAGAGTTTGGAACTTTGATTTTCAGCATTTGTCTATCCAGTTCATACTCTGTGTGATCAAATCAACTTAGGCTGATATATTCAGACTTTACCTGCATGAGAACTAGAGTGAAGCACATTGCTTTGTAGAGTCGTGCAGAATATTTGCTCGTCAACATCACAAAAACAATGCACCTGATTTATCACCCTGCATTTCTGTTTTGCATGTGTTGGTGTGAAGAAAAAAATTAATGCTTTTTTGTGATGGATCAAACCCTCCCATATTATTGCAAAAATAGTTTCAAATATTGTATAATACTTTCAATAAAAACATTTATTTCTGCCACCTGTGGTTCGACAGTTCAGGCATTCTTGATAAGTACTTGAGGTAGGCTAAAAACCACTGTAAGGTGAAAGAAATGATCATGGGCTAGAAAATAAGGATTCCAGTGCTGTAAATCTCTTGGAGTGTGTCCTTGGACAAAAAACCATGAAGATAATGCAGAGCTACTGTGAGATTTCACTACCTAATGTTTACACAGCAGTTTGAACTAACAAAGCATTACAGTGCAAAACATTACTTTCAGCCACGGCACTTCAAGGATGTACAAAGGATCAAATATCCTTTTCACTTACACATTGAAGAGGACATCTGCTTTTGTTTTGAAGTTCTAACATCCTTTTGGCTTTTCATGTCACTCCAAGGTTGCTTCTTACCTCTTATTGACTCCTTACTTCAAATTCCTTTTTCTGCATCCTCGCCTTTGTTATAAAAATTGATTCAAGGCTTGCACGCAGCTGCTTAACTGGATGCTTGGAGGAAGGAATAATGCATCCTTAATATGAATGTTCCTTATTTCAGGAATATTTTACACTACAAGAATATCCTTGTCCAGTGTTCAGTTTCTATTATTTGAGTGGCACAACCTTGGCTAGCATTATCTTGAGTCTTCTATGTCAGAGTACAGAAAAGTTAAAAGGATTTGTATCTTAGCTAACTTACAGTGATATGTAGGCAGGTTTGCATCATTTGCTGCTTGAAATGAGTAAATCAATGTTTGCTTAAAAAAGGAACGTGATTTGTACGTGATTAGTTTTCAAAGTCTGTGTTTTAATAATTTGATTTTTTTCTTTTTGAAAGCAATTTGCAAAATTTATGAGAAGCAGAGGGTTTTTTATTTCCCAAATGATCCTCTGCTCTCATCAAAGAGTGTGTTCTAGCAAATAATTTCTGCAAGATGAAAGGATAAAGTTTCACCACATTGTACAGAAGAAGTGTAGTGAAATTTACTTGCTGCAATAATGAGATTTGATTTTGTTGTTTTTATTTCTATTTACTCAAGGTTTGCTATAGAGGGGCTAAAAAAATTTAAACACTGTGGGACAGTTTTGTTTCTTGATACTTCAGGGATGTTTCAAGGGTGTTTTCAGGGGTCCAAGCCATGCTTAAAAAAAATTTCACCAGTATCACCTGGTCAGTGAGATCATAAGCTTTTTTTTTTTCAAAATTGATCATGAACAATTTGACACAGTTATGAGCAGTTTAAGCAGGTTTTCATATATTCAACTTAGTTATTAATTTCATCCCATTTCCAAGCCTGAATTTTCAACAATCATTTCTCCATTTTCTGTCTTGTTGCTCTCCTCTCTATATCTCTGTATCTTTTCATGAGGAAAAATTACTCGCTACCACTACTACTATGCTATTGGTGTCATGGCACTATTTCAAGAAAATATGAGGACAAGTGACACAACTCAGCACTAAAAGGAAGGAGATACAGAGTCCCACAGCTGAAAAGACAGGAATCACAGGATCTCTGGAAGTACAATCGTCTGGAACAAAATACAGGGGCAGAAGATGCCAGGACAAATCTGGATGTACAGGGTGCTGAAGGGCTGAAATGAAATAACAGTCAAAATCAGATATCCAAGACACACAAAATCAGCAAAAGTATGAAAAAAAGTTCTTTTATACTGTTTTAAGCAAGGACTTGTGAGCAGAAGGAACACCAGGACACACACCACTGAATCCAGCTTGGACACATGAGATGCAACTCAGCTGAAGTGTACCCTAGTGACTTGTCTTTTTCCTGGAGTGCTGGCAGAAGGCACATTTTAACCACAGCAGGTTCAGTTATACAGAACTTCCTTTAGGGAAAACAGGTGCTGTAAGAAAACCAGCCTGGTATTCAAGAGGTTTTTTTCTGGGGGAAAAAAAAAAAGAGGAAAACCCACTTGTAGCAACCAGATAAAGTTTGGTCCATTGCATAGAACCAACTGTACTTGTATTTGTCTTGCCCCAATGATGCATTTGATAAAAACATTTAAGGATGAAATCTCTGTCACTTCTTGCTAAATGCATCCTTTTAACTTCTAGGAAACATTTCTTACTTTTGCTGTGGCACATTAATTATGTAAAAAGCAATGCCATGACTTTGGGTGTTACACAGCAGAATAGCTGTGCCTACAGAGGGGAGAAGTGCTAAAGACGTGTTTTAAAGGTGTCTGCTAAGATTGGAGTTGGACATTAACAGAACATTTTTGCCACTGTCTGTGCTGTTTTGGTAACTCCTAAAACAACAACTGGTTCTACATCTTTAAATGCTATTTTTATTTTGGTAAGGTTAGTCTGGTCCAGCACTTCTCACTGCAGAACATGGAGCTTACACTTGTCCCTTATGCTGTGCGTGGCAGAACTGATTTGACAGTGTAATAACTACAGACCATACTTGTTCCCATTTAACAGGAGGTATGACTATGATACTTCATACACTTAAATATTCACAATAACCTCATGGAAGATTTGTTTTCGACATACAAAAAGAAGCAGGAGGGAGAAAAAAAGAATTCTCCAATGCATCTCACCAAGTTTCTGTGTGGTATGGTGGGAAAGGTCACTGGGCTTTACAGCTGCTTCAAAAATATTACTGTGCTTAGATGTCTAACACCCTTGAAAATCCATTTCAGAAAAAAAAAAAAAAAGGAGACATGGCAGTATCAGATTTTTTGAAAAGATGGTAAATATGAGCTTTGTAAATGCTTTTCATTTTAATATCTGACTGGGCCTTAGCTTGGCTGGATGGGAAGACAGTGAAGTCCTTTCCCAAATAAAACAGCAGGAATTAACCTTTTGTATGCCCAAAGGTGCAGGTCTTCACAAGCAGCATTTAAATTTTATGAATTAATAGATATAAAGGTTGAAGAAAAGTTAAAAAAAAAAAAACAAAAAAAACAAACAAAACCAGACCTGTTTGTTTCTGTGAAAACATCTGAAGTTTCATGAGTTTTCAAACCTTGTACAGGAGATTAAGCCATGTACAGGGATATGGGAGTTATGGGAGTTTTCCCTTGCATTATCAGAGGCTTCTGGTCTCAGCTGTTGAACAGCTTTATCAACACTGTTCAACACTTTATTTTCATATCTAAAATTTTAGTTGCAGATATTAGTCCTATGCAGTTTGGTTATCAAGACCGGTAAAAGATTTCTTGAAAGTCCTACTTAATTGAGTTCTGTCTGTAAAAAATGTCTTACAGAGCCAGGATGTATTCCTACAATTCCAATTCCTTCTATTCATCTTGTCTTTTTCCTTTTCTCTTGGTTAGGGTACAACTTTGTGGCTTATACAACAGGAAAACATACTGAACAATGGTTTACACCTGTGGCATTGCATGTTTTCATTTGATATAAAAAGTTGTATTCTTATAACTTATGGATGTTTTCAAAAGAAGTGGTAGTTTTTCTTCCACAGAAGAATGTTACTAAATTAACATTTTCTAAGTCAGCTTACAATGGTCCTACCAGGAAAAATGCCTACGTGTAGAAATCCAGTAACTGGTAATCTATAAAATTTCCATTCATTCTTAACAATGTTAATTTCTTTAGGCATCTTCAATTAATTGTTGTTGAAACCTGGAAGAAAGTTTGGGGTAAGAGTTAGGTTACCACTGCGAAATTCACTCTTCTATATCATACTTTTCTAGTGGTAAATTAACAATATTTAGTGTTTTGCTGCTCCTTGCATGCTTTTCTTTTGTTCAAACAATACAATAAACATTTTTTTATTGAAAACTTTTCAGAATGCTTAACGACTGTTACTTAACTACAGTACCTTTCATTGCCATTATCCACATGACTGACTGCTTTTGTTAAGGAACAAGTAAAACTTATCAACTTATGGTGAGAAATTATGGCAAGCATCAGGGTCAGACACAATGCAAAGGGAAAGGTCTTCTAAAAGAAGCAATTTTCATTTGAAGAAATTAGAATATCTTGAAAATGTATTCTAAGTGTAATAGGCAGGCAAGAAGTAATTTCTAATAAATGCTAAAATAAATTAAAATATGATGTAGCTATGAGTGAGGCAAAATTAAACTAACAAAGTGAATCAAATATATAACCATATTTTCAATATTTCTGTGAATTAAGAAACATTAAAATTTCGCTGATTATATATTAGGTAGCAATATGTTTGACCATAGGTTTTCTTCCCTTAGAAAATAAAAAAAAGTCTGAATCCATAAGAAGTTTATAATGGCAAATCTAAAATTACAAAAAGAATAGATTTGTTTTTCTCCTTGGTTAAATTTCAAAACCTTTAAAATTATTCCACTCATCCCCAATGTTCTCTGTCAACAGGCTAAAAACCAAGACATAATCTTTCTAAATTCAATTTTAGTCTGATGTTTAGCAACCAGAGGCTCCTACTAGGACTGCATGAGTTATCTCTTTGACAAATATATCATCAAGAAA
>VYXD01007182.1:0-14950 GCA_013397195.1 Hylia prasina
CTATTTTTTTTTTTTTTGCTGATTCTTTTAAAACCATTATGATTTTATTTTTCGTTTCTGTGCAGTTAAAGTAAAAATAATGGTGGCAGATTGCCTACTGAGGGATGAATTGGAGTATAGGTACTGCTGCAAGCCCTCTGACAGGACTTCATCACGAGCATAAAATGTGATACTGATTTTGTGCCTCCCAGAGGTTTTTCGACAGCTGATATGGTTTGTTGTAGCAGTGTTTTAGTTTCTGTTTGAGATAAACTGCAACCATGATACGTCATTAAAACTAAGAAAAAGATTTCCTTGTCCAAACTGGAATAACAACCCATGTGCACAGGGCATTTCCTAAGCCATACCCTGGCAAGCACCTTTTCCCATGAGAGAAAATATGATTGCTGCTCCTGCAGCAACCCTCTGTGGTTGTGTACCCCTGCCTGGTGCCTTGTGCTCATACCCACATGACCTCAACACAGCCTTCCTCCTCAACACAACCTTCACCACCAGCAAATCATCTTGAGATCTTTTTTCAAAAATCTAACACAAAAAAAAAATACCCAGGGTACTCTTCCAGTTTCTTCTATTCATCTTTAAAATATCTACACAGTTTATTTTAATCCACTCCTTCACTTAATTCCGTGTCTCTAATCAAATTAGCCTGCTGTTAGCTGTTCTCTCAGCAATCCTCAAATAACCGTTTTCAAGCTAAGCTGATTTGTGACAAAGTCTACTCCACAAGCCTTAGTACTGGGGCCAGAGCTCTTGGCCTCCACCCTGACCCAGAGTTTCTAATGGCTTGAATGTTTCCTCTTGGGGTTGCTTTCCCTGAACCAGTCAAGACGATGCCACGCTGCTGAATTGCTCCACAAGGAAAGCCCATTTCAGAGGACTTCAGAGCCCATTTACAGCAGTTCTTGGCTTCCTCATATATTCCAGAAAAAAGGTGTCAAATGAAGTGAGGCAACCTACCAGCTGGGATGCTTTTTTCTTGCCACAGGAATGCCATTGTTGTTTGGTGGGGGAAAACCCAAGGGAAGGGAGATCAGTCTTCTGCTCCCCAGAATGGCTGATTGCTAATGAGCATCTCTCTGAGTCATTTTAGAAATCAAAAAAACAGCTTGTCCACAACCTAGTGGAGTACTCCCACCATGATGCTGCTACATACTTGAAATAAGGTTTTTCCAAATGAAAACTCTTGTTAGTATTATTGAAGTAGATAAATACTGTCTACCAGAGCTTACAAATAATTAAATAGATGCTACAGAAGGATTTAGAACCTTGGTCTCCTACATCCCCCAGTGAGAAACCTTAGCCATTGTGCCATCATATCCCTCCTAATTGCCTCTCATTGTTCTGGGCCAGTGAATGTTTAATTATTTCCACAGAGAAGAATAACTCCCACAAAAGAGGCTGGTATAGTGGAATCTGGTAATGATATTGCTTTGTTAAACATGGTGTGTGGTTATAACGCCACAACACACTTCCAGAAGTACTGTGTCCTTGGTCATTTCCTCTAGACACTGAAAGTGGAAGCTCCACAGCCACAGAACCTGGACAAAATGCTTCTTTTAAGAGGTTGGTGGTTTGTTGTTGTTGTTGTTGTTGTTGTTGTTTTCATGTGTGTGTCTAATTTTTTACTTTTCATTTTCTATGGATTGAGTGTTTTCTCATGCCTTTTCCCACCTCAAAGAAGCTCGTGGCAGAAATCTAAGGGATAAGGCTCTGCTAAAAGAGAGGAAAGAATAAATGTGACCAATTGCAACAACAAGCTTGCACTGGGTAATTTAATACACACTCACATGAATTCTGCTTGCCTAATATGCTGTGTTAGTTCAGTAATCAGATGGCCACAAGAAAAACAGAACAGAGGGAAAAAGAAAGAACCTGAGAAGGAAAGAACCTGCTCATATTCCCAGGGAGGGATGAGTAAACTTTTGGTATAAAATGTCTGTCTTATGTCTCCTTCCCAGAGTCATCTAGGCAAAAGGAGACAGGCTGATGAGAGCCATCAAGCTTTCCACAAGTAGCCTGGTCTGACAGAAAAAGTGTCCTCCCAATTAACTTCTATTAACATAAGGACAAAAATGAAGTAGAGTGGCTCTAAAGCTGCTGGGTGAGACTGAGGAATCGAGGATAGACAGTTTAACAGGCTCATGTAGCACAGTGGGTCCTCTGACAGAGCTTCATCTAGTGCCTGGAATGAATTCCAGATGTATCTGCATTCCACTGAACAGGAGGAGCTGCGAAATCTGCCTTGAAAATTATTCAGGATGATATAACTTTGTATTAGTATGACTCTTTATCTAAAAAAAGCTGGAGGAAAAAATTGGCTTGTCACTGTGTTAACCTGAAAGCTGTTACTTTTTTTTTAGCTTTGTCTAAATGAAGGGGTTTTAAGTTTTGTTTCTTTGTTATTGTTTTCTGTTAATTTTGGTTTTTGGTTTGTTTTTTGTACCTGCAGTGTATGGAAGTAGAAGGAGATTCTATTAATGACAAAGGAGACAAGGGGCAGGAGGGAATAAAAATTTAGAAATTCATCAAGTGGAAATGCAGACTAATCAACCATGATTTGGGGATTAATGGGCTGAATCCAGCACGATCTTAGGGCTTTTGTTTTCTCTCCTTCCACTTCGAGACAAAACTTTCCCTTATGGCTAAACATAGGGAAATAATGAGAAAAAAAATCCTCATATTTATCCTACTTGGTGTTTTCCAGAATGGAAAGGAGGAGGAAGGCCTGTTTGAATGACTGAAAATTTAAAGGACTAAATTACCAGGAAAATGTTTCTAACCAAGTAAACACTGTTTTCATCTAGTATGAGTTCTGAATAATGAGTAGGCAAATACTGAATCTATTATAGTCCACTCCATATTGGATGGCAGCTAATGAACTCTTAGCTTCAGCATGTTAGGATAGAGTAGTACCTTAATAATTCTTCCCCTTCCTGTTAATGGGAAGAACAGCAGCTGGGAGGAACATTTGCTGTGGGCAGAGTGTAGACTGCATTAAGGATCAAACATTTAAGCAGAACATTTCAACAGGGATACAGAACCCATTTAGATTTCAGCTGTGAACATGTTATATCTTGTTTAAAACTGAGCCTCTTAGAATGCCTCTGCAAAAGCTGCGAAATGTTAGAAATTATGATTGCATTTACCCTTGAAGCAAAAGGTCATAAGAATAAAAAAGAATATCACCTTGGTTTTTTATGTTAACAAATACATGGTGTGATTTTTGTACTTGTAGTTATGGTACTGCACACTCCAGAGTCTGAAAGTGAGTCGCACGGACTCTTGTAGAAATGACATTCCTACAGATTTTTTCAGACCTTTTGTTAAATCAGTCATGATCTCCAGGAGATTTAGGGGAAAAAAAAAAAGAAAAAAAAAAAAAAGTATTCTAAATGTGAACCAAAATTCCAGAAAACATGCAAAACATAACAAGACCTGACATTTCTGAATGTAGAACAATATGATCATTGTAGGTGATGCTATAAAGGGTCTAACTTCCAAAGCCTTTGAAAATTTGGTATCTAGGTCTGAATTATTTCAATTTTTTTTATTATATACTTGATTATTCCTTGTGTAATAGCTTCTCTGGTTTATCATTACTTCAGTTCTACCTGAAGTCTAAGGATTTTACTGCCTGTAGTTGGAGCAGCAGTTTTTTGTTCAGTTCTCCTGCTGTATTGGTCTGCAACAAATTTGTATAATCCCTCAGTATTCATGGTTTCCTAGTTAAAGAATTTCACAATTCATCTACATATTATTTGTACTCATGTATTTTAAATTAACCACCTGTTAAGTTTGTTTGATGCCTTTGGACCTTGTGCTCTAAGAAGCAGTAACTAAATTTTCTCTGTTTGCCTTCTCTCTTGTCTTTCACAAGTGGTTGTACCTATCACACCTCCTTATCAGCCTCTTTTCTGAACTAAAAGTACCCTAGTCGAGCTTATGTCCTCTTTCAGGCAAGCTATGCCACAACTTTGACCACATTTGTCATGCTATCTCTACTTTTTCTAGCTTTTTGATCTGCTTTTCTTCACAGACAACAACCACATGTAGTCAAAGACTCCAACTGTCTTTGAAACAGGTGAGTTGTTTATCAGCTTATGAACTGAGCCTCTTTGGGACGGGTATTATATAAAGGCTTTCTCACAGGTTCAGGTTTGATAAGGCAAAACTTAAGTGTGAAGTTCCACTGCCAGCCCAAGAAAAAAAAGGTGGGTCCATATGGGTCTTCAGGCTGATCATCCTTATGGTGCCAGGGGGGGCTCTTGTAGTGACATTTACTTGTCCTAGGTGCCTGAATAAACACTTACCAAAAAAACCCACAAAAAAACCAAACCAAAAGGCAAACAAACAAAAACAACCAAAACCCGATCAGCTTTTAGAAGCATCGCAATTTTAGAAGAGGAAGCATACCTCCCTTTGCCTTTATGACTAAAGAAAAAACCACTTCCTCGCCACACCCCACCCCAGCTATCTCCACCAAAGAAACAGAGAGAGAAATTGTTGAACCCTCCAAAACAAAGTAATCTCCAAGAGAATATTTTCCCACCAGCCCCTGAAATTTGCTCTCATACCAGCTGTTTGTCCCATCCTGAAAAGGTGGAGGTCCTGATGACCAGGTGAAACAAGCACCTGATCAGACTGTCAGTTTGCCCAATCTCCCTCTCTCCCACCAGTTTATTTTTCAGACAGGGAGATGAACATGCAGAAGAACTTAAAAAGAGAAAATCCATCTTGTGTGAACAATCTATAAACAAATTTTATAGTTCAAAGGACAAAGAGATCAAGAAATTTGGTCATCAGTAAGAACAGTCAAGCTCTCTATTTGGGAAAGACAACTTCTCTTTTCCATTGCAAATATTATTCAGGTGCAGTAGGTGCAATCACTCAGGCACAGAAGGAGAAAAGGTTTCTATGACACTAGTACAAAAGCAGTGCACAGGAACTTGTGACAGAAAAATTAAGTGAGAGAGATAACACATGTTTTCTCACTTACAAAAGCAGTATCATCAGATCTAGATAAATTATTGAAAAAGTTGTCAAATAAATAGCCTAATGGATATGATCACCATTTTGCTGGTTGAACTGCATTTGAACAAGCGCTACTCCAATAATCTGCAAAAGGGATTGTCTGACTGAAGTTTTAATGTGGCTTTTCTTCTGCTGAACTTTTTAAAATGAATACCCTTGAAGCAATTTTATCACTCACTCATAATTTTTGCACTTTGATACTGCTCCCTTGGAAATGATAGGAGTAGACTTCCTCCTAAATAGACTACGCATGTTTTCAAGGCTAGGGGGCCTGACCAGTGATTTTAGTTCAGCCACATTGAAAAATGTTGATAAAGGAAGCAGAAACCATTTAAAAATCTTTTAGTGCAGCAGGTAGGCAGGGCTAATCACTTTAATTTAACATCAAAAATAGTCACCTGAATGGCAGCCAGATCTACCTATAGGGTAGATAATTCTGGGGAGACATTGTGTGCTGAGATTAGATGGAATCAGTGAACCTAAAAAGATTTTTAGCACACAACTCCATCATGTATATTTGTCCATTTCTAGTTCACACCAATTTCTGTTGTGATTGGAGTAGATGGAGGGAAGGGGTCTGAAACAAATAGCAAAGGGTCTTTTCTAACTTGGAGTTTCCAATCAGTGTAATAGTTAGTTGTGCTTTATGGTTAGTCTTTCATACAGCCATAAAAGATTCTAACACATTCATTGGCCTTTTTTTTTAATTGCTGTGTTTAAATGTTCATGTTTCCAATCTAAAAGACTAGGCAGTATTGAGCTTTTTCAGTACGTCAGAACCCAGCCAAAAAACCTCTGATTTCTGAATGGTTGAGGTATGGTTATGAAAATTCCAGTCTGGTTTCTCTGTCATACTCAGATGTGGCTCGGTTTGGTTTCCTGTTCTGTTTTTAAGTTACATATATCCAAAGCTGAAGGTCTGTCATTTCTACAAATGCATGTGATGGTTTTTCATGGCAGAAAAATCTCCCAGACTTGGATACTTTGGCATCCAAAGCTAGACGCACATTGCAGATAAATTAAGCCTTAAAATGTGAATATTGACCTAAAAATAGTCCTGATCCAGATATCACTTCTTGAGCTGTAATACTCAGTAAAAACTGCCTATAAGAAAAACATCACCACCTTTATAACTATACAATTACCCATATCAACCAAAGCCTTCCTAGTTTTCCTGCTCTAGACATGCAGAAGTCATTGAAGCAGGGATGTAAATTTCATCTTCCCTGCTCTCTGCTGAGTGACATAATAACCAGGCATTATAAGCAGTTTTCTTTATCCAAATGAATTTTTTAATTTATTTTATTTTATTGGTGAAGTAAACCCATCAATTAATCAAAACTATTTCCATAGTGTGGCGGAAATAGCATAAAGCATTCACCCTAGAGCATCTTCTCCCTGATTTCAGCCTCTTCTCACTGAAGACTCTCTTAGATCTCACATGTGCTAAGTGAATACTAGGATGGTCACTGTTGGCTAACAGGCTATATTAGATGGAAAATGAAGTTTTGCTTTTAGTTTTGAACCTGCTTTTGAGCTGGACTTGCTGATCCTTGTGGATCCCTTTCAACTCAGAATATTCTGTGATTTGTAAAAGAGTTCTGCTGAATTCATAACCCTTGTAAAGATTTCATATTAAATAAATGAGGGTTTCTAAATAAGAATTTCCCTTGAAGAATGATTCTTGATCCACTCTAATATGTGCATACTGAGCCTTTTCTTTCTAGTCTCTTTCAAAGTTCATGATGAAATTATTTTCTAGGAAAGGATGGAGAATGATGACATATTGTTGCTGAGTGTGCAATTTATATGATACAGGAATATAACCTTGGATTATCAAATGCATCAGCACTAACAAACACACCAATAACTTTGAATTGATAAGGATGTTGGGCTGGAAAACTTAGTCCTCAATTATCTGCAGATCAAAATTAAAAAGATAAGTAATTCCAAGATTTTAGAAGAATGTGTGGTCATATTTTTGTGCCTTAACCCTTCTGCTTCCATTCAAGAACATCCACCAGGAATATAATCCACTGAAAATGGGTAGCTTGGGAAAACAATGGAAGAAAACTTTTTTTTTTTATGTCTTGTGGTCCTCCTCTCACAGTGGAAGCTAGTGCTCAAAGCCCCAGAGCTAGGTTTGCATCAGAAGCTTTAGAGGTAAAAAGGTAGATAAACTTAAGGTGTGAATTATGTGCTGGGACTCTGAAGATGTTGGCTCAAAGAAGAAAACACACGTGGAATTGGGCATGGTCACACATCAGTCAAGGGCTACCTATGTATTACCAGATGAGAGAGCACTTTCTTTGAGTTTCTGGATCGGGTATGTTTCTCACATGCATCCTGATTTCATATTAGGTCATAAGTCACCCACCACCTTCCCTCAGAGCTCTGTTGCCAGAGAAAACAACCCAGGTGCATGGGTGGGAGTAGCTTTGGCTGCTTCAGCTGGTTTCCCGATCAGCAGCCAGAACACTAAAATTTGAGAGCAGTCAAAAAGACCACGGCCCTTATTTTCTGACCGGAGATAAATATATCAGATCTGATCTAGAAATCATAAATATTTTCTTGGTTTGAAAGACAGGTGTCTGCCAAGGAATCTGGGAAGTTCCTTTGGAACAGAGAATATAACCCCCTTCCCCCCAAATTATTGTAACTTTGAAATTAAGGAGCTTTCAGGCAAAGATATGGGCAAAGGAGTAACAGTTCTTTACTAGTATGTATGTGTATAACAAGGCAAACAAACAACAGCAACGAGCAAAACCCCAGAAAACCCAACAAACACTCTCTTCCTTGCAGTTTAATGGATTTCCCCTTGGCTGCAGTTCTGCTCACAGCCATCAGGGGCACTGCTGGCCCCCGGCTGGGCAGGGTGGGCGTGATGATTCCTCCGCGGCTGCAGGGGGTGCTGTGCGCGAGCACAGGGACCGCACAGCAATGGCGGCTCAGCCGAGACGGGAAGGGATGGAAAAAAGGTTTTCTTTACAAATTCCAGTCGATCCTGGTGCCCCTCTGGATAGTGAAATGAGTTGTAGCAGGGACCTCGGAGCAGCAGCTGGAATGGCAGGGATGAGGAAAGTCCTGTAGTAGTAGATGAGATATATCAGAAACTCCACAGCTGTAGCTGGAACCACAGGAGGTCTCAGCAGGCACAGGGTGTGAGGCTGCAGTGCAGCAGAGAAAAATCCCAGAGCAGTGGCAGAGAAGCAGCGGGGCTGGGGGGTGGCAGCCTGGCTCCTGAACACCGCAGGGAGAGGCTCCCTTGGAGGGGAAGGGAGCTTGGGGATCCCAGGGTTTCCCCTGAGGCACCCCAGGAAATGGTGAAGGGTCCCCTGTCCAATAAGGTCCCAGTGCAATGGCTGCTCTTATGAGATGAGCTCTACTCAGGGTAGAAGGCAGCAGGAGATAGAACCCCGCAGAGGCAGCAAATTCTTCTGTGACCACAGCCTCTTTTGCCACCAAATTCTGAGAGAGAAAGACCAAGCTAGGAGCTGCACCCAGCCCCTTCCCCAGCCCCAATCCTGTGGATCTCTGCCCTTCCCAGGAGAATGTCCCTCAGGTACCATAGTAAAGCCAGCTGCACTGCTCCCCCTTCTCCACAGATAGTTCTTTCTCTTAAGCACCTATTGTTACTGGGTTTTGTCAAGAAAACAGTAGAAAATGCCCTAAGAGAAAGAAAACAAAAAAGTAAAAATCCTAACCTCCAACAAATATGTACAACAGGGATGGGATCTTTCAAGATCCACAAGTGTCTGTTCTGGAAAACCCCTGCAGCAAGGTGTTTCACTTGGGCAGCATGGTTACTTCTTTACTGAGGCATTGGCATGGGTTTCTTTGGCTTCTCCAGAGGCTTCTCCTCAATTTTATAACAATTTCAAATTATATTTGAATTTCAGAAATTTGAGGCGAGTGGTATTTTAAAAGGAAGACTATTCATTGACACAGCCTGGCTAAGACGCTGAACACATTTTTCATTAGTTAGCTTGTCTTCAGACCTGAGGTCCTGTTATTGGGTGTATTCCACCAAGAAATGTCAGGTGAGCCTCAGGTCATGGATATTACAGCCCTTGTGTCTCCAGCAGAGACATGCTGGGGGGAGCATGTGCATACACATTCATATAGTGAAAATAAGGGAGGACTTGTTCATGCAATTGCTGCAGCTAACTACCCTCCCCAGAAAAAGGAGGTCTCTTCAACCATCTTAATATAGAGTGTGCTCTTTGGTATGTAACACCAAAACAGAAATTCTTACGATCAAGGCTTTAATAGCAGTTCTTTTCTTTCCCTGTCTGCTCCCATACTCTGGAAATGGCTGTTTGGAGTCATTACTCAGGAGTTGCCTCACACAGCTGTCAGAATTGCGTCTGGTCTCTGGCCACACCCTGCTGGAAGCACATGTGGCCCAGAGAGATAAGAGGCATTTTTTTTCCACTGGAGAAGCATGGGCAAGACCTAGCTCATCGGTGCCTGCCAAGATTACAGTGTAAATTTGACAGACCATGAGAAGATTTCAATTTTAGTAACACAGTTATTGGTAATGAAGATCAAGGCATTTTGAAATATCAGTGTAATTTAATTGTATTTGTACACAGGTGGCTTTTTTTTTTTTTTTTTTTTTTTTCTTTTAATGAGTTTGCCCTCTCATTCTGTCTGAAATACAGCCCTGCAGGAAAGAGGCTGAACACATTCGCTCACAAACTATGTCACTTTGTTTTCGCCTAGGAGCATATATGCTTTTGTCCAGAAATCCACAGTGCCTGCCATAGAGAGGTGGAATGCTGTGAACCCACTCTGAGGATTTTTCTCACATATCCTGATGAATCCTGGTGCTCAATGGTTGTTTGTCAATCCCTGGCTTTCTTGTTTACATTGCTCTTATCAGTAGAGCAACAGGCTGTTTGCACAGCAGCTTCTCCTCTTTCATCTCAAGACTTCTGAAGCTTCTTCCCAAAATGTTCCTGCCTTTGACCTGACACTGGATCTGCTCTAGCCACTGAAGCTACTCAAGGTCTTATCTTCCATTTCATTGCATGGAGAAACTCCCCAGTCTGTCTGAGGGCTCTTCCCTGTACAACATTCTGCACTGAAAGGTTTGGTTTAGGTATGCACACACTCATGTACCCAAAAAACACCATAGGACCTGCCACCTTCTTGAATTTTTCATGTAGTTGATGCCTGGGGGATTTCACACAGCTCTCCTGCCCTGAGGTAGAACTCAGTCTGAGTTACCTGGGAAATAATTTGACTGAAGTCTTTCCTGTCTTAGTTTTACTATCACAACACCCTACCCTGTGGTCTTGGCTATGAACCAACTGGAAGGAAAGAAAGTCAAGTTCCCTGTGTACCCTTCTGACAGCTGGAAATATAGATGTGGTGACTAACAAACTGATCGTACTTGGAAAAAACATCTTCTTCATCCATGTCTTTTCAGTGACTACATGGCTGGCAAGAGACCAAATTATTCCTCAAAAGACAGGTCTGTAGCCCTCACAAAGACAGGCTGTTGGGAGGCACTGATAAGCCAGGTCTGAGACAGTGCCAGGTTTTTCCCTGAAGCAGTCAGGGAAGGTGGTAGTATCATGGCATTACTGCTTACCTGGATTCCCCTGTGTGGAGTCCAGCATTACATCTCCAAGGAAGATATGGGCCAGCATCTTTTTGAATCTGTTACCGTTGCAATTATTATGAAAACCCAGGTTCTATAAACAAATTGAAATTCCAGATCCAAATTAATTGTCCTTTATTGTTATGCCTGAGAGCAGAAGACATTGCAGCTGGTACTGGAAAGACAAAAACTGAACTGCCTATCAGCAGGGAAGAGACTGAGTTCATCTAACCTTAGCCACATTAAAAGTACACACCTAGCACAAGCCATTTGCCTGGGCTCTCCTTCCAGTCAATGGAACAATGCCACAGAGTGATTCACTGCATCCTAAGAATAATGCCTGAGGTAGGTGGGGTGAATCACTCTGGGGAATTGCCTGGCTCTCTCTGAAGAGACGTTTGCCAGAGAGCTTTGATGACAAGCCTTTATGTGCTTAAAATTAGATGAGATGAATCCCACCTCTAAATGTTCAAACGCACTGTCTTTCTGAACCAAGAAAGAGCTGCAAATTGCATGAGAATGCAAACAGCTGATGGCTTTAAGTGACAGCCTTTACACGAGCCCAGTCCTGCATGGATTTCATAGGGAGGGTGGAAGGCAACTGGATGGTGCAGTCTGGGTGCGAGGTGCTTTCTCAGTCTGCAGTGAGAGGTGTGAAACTGTCCCTCTTGCCTTTGCCCCCCTGGTCTGGCTCCAGTTCTGACACCTGCTGATTTGCATTCCTCTCTTATTTCCACATCATGCTCTATGAGGTCTCTACTCCCATTCAGCCATACAACAAACAAGCTGTTAAGAGCAGCTATACCTTTTAGATAGGTAAAGCTTACTGCTCATTGCCCTGAGTGCAGTGACAGGCATGAGGGCCCATGAAAGCCACCACCTGTATGAACCACTGTCATGGGTACTAGGCAGGCAGGGGTAATGGACCACCATGTTACACAAACAGGACACACTATTTCCTGCGGAGTTGACTCCAAACATTGACTCTCAGTGTGTTTGTTTCACCTAACACCCCATGGATGACTGCTGAAGGACTTCCGCCAGTTCCAACATGGAAAAAAGCTAAAAAGATGAATCCACCAATAGTTGTTTTATACCAAGCATAAGATGTGGGGGGAAAAAAGTAAACCATGTAGAAAACAAACATTTAGAGAGATGAAATGCTCTCAGGGATGCATTAATTATCTTTCTACTCAGGCTATGGTCTTCAAATGAGTTAGGAATACCAGACATATGACAGCGAAATCATCATCTGAATTAACTATATTCATGTCCATTTTTGTCAATATTTTTTGTTCAAAGACCTGAGAATGGCCTTAGATCCTTTTGTGTGCTCCTTGTTAAATTTTACTCCTGTCAATATTTGCACATTTAAATCAGTAGCCCCAAATGCCTCCATTTTTAGTATGCAAATTGCTAGTATCTAGTAATTTCGTCATAGAGGACAGAATGACACAAGTGGTGTCCTTGCAATGCCATTCTGGCAAAAAACGAGCCCTGGAACAGCCATGGATAAAACCCTGCCTTTTCAAAGAAGAGCATTTCTGGTTATCTGATTGCTCGATCAGAGGTCAAAAGGCTTGTCCCTGCAAAGATTATCCAAAGTTTAAATAGTGGATGATCAATTAATATCTGTTTATCTAGGAGGTCCCAACAGAATCTCTCTTTTTGGTGGTCTATGTATTTGAGGACATATGTCCTCCAAGGGATTAAAAGAAAGACACCAGAACCACACAGTGCTCCCACAGTTCCTGCTTTTTGTACCAGAGGCAATAGGGAAGGCCTGATGCATCTTGCACAGCCCACATCTGTCTGGAAGCATATCTGACCTCCCTCCCCCACAAACCGTCCTCCAGGGAAAGCAAACCCACTTATTTTTAGCCTTCTTTCCAGTCAGGGATACTGGCACATCCCTGCTGCTTGCTATTCTCTCAGTTTGCACCCTCTAAATGAGGGAATGGGGCCCCTGTGCTAAATGTTAGGTGTATCCTAACGGCAATCACCTCAAAAGAGTCCCCATATGGATAAGAGTGGCTCTTCCCCCACTGGAAGGGGAAGGATGATGGCTGGGAGGGCCATTATGGGCAGTGAGAGGTGGCCTAGAGGCTCAGAAGAACTGCTCTCCTTGCCCCTGCCCTTCTTGCAGCCCTGGGAGCACCTGTTGGTCCCTGCATGGGAATGACAACAGTGAATTTCAAAACTTTCCCTCCCCTTTTCGGCTTCACAACTCAGATAAAAGGATTTGTGTGCAGTTACTCGCACACAACTTTGCATGAGTCAAGCAACTTTGGGAGAAAAAGTCCCAACCCATGAGCATTCCCAAGCCTTTAAAAATATCACACACAAAAAAATATCTGCACAAAGATAAGGATTTTCCCCTATGATTCTGTGATCACCAAAGTTTAGCAAGAAAGCAGACAGGGAAAGTGGGGGAGTGTTTGTCTGCAGTCAGTAAAAATAGAATGGCATTTTTGCAAGCTACTATTCTAGTCTACCGAGAGTAATTTCTATACAATGTATGATACTGGCAAGAAATTTTAGATTTTTAAAAATCTTAGATTTTTCTGGATTATGATCCATCAGTCTTAATTTTTCTCCAATACATGATGATAGATGACATGATTCATCACCTAGCTCACCTTATTTTTCAATGATGACGCTGTGGCTGCAGAAGCCTCTGTGGTCCCCAACATTGGTTCAGGGGGCAGGAGCCAGATAAACTCAGTGTCAGTATAAAAGAATCAGCCTTCTGAGAAAAACTTCAACAGATGCAAGCACTGGAGATCAAGCCCCACTTGCTATTAAGCAGGCTAAAAATACAGTAATAGCCCGTAGTCCAAGTTTCTTGTAAGAATCTCTAAGGGCCTGTGACAGTGTTGTGGTTAAAAATTGTTCAAGTCTGAGCTGAATATCTCAGTCCAAGGTATTTCCACATTAGTGTGAGCAATATGTACGCAAATTTTAGAATGGAAACCTTGGACAGAATGGGAATAGGAATCTCTTTCTCCCTCCAGAGTAGCTGCCTGACTTTCCTGGAGGACCTCTCTTGGGGCAAGATATGAATGAGCTCGAAGAAGTCAGATACCATATACCAATAGTGAAGGGAAGCAAACAATATTCACAATTGGCCTTACCCAATCCCCTCCCCCCCATACTTCCCTCATCTTCTTCAGTCTTATGCTGGTTTTCACAATTATATGCAGACATGAGCTGGTAAATGACTTTTAGCTGCAAAGCTGACAGGCTGGCTTCATGGAAATCAGTGACAAAACTCACACTCTTTTCAGAAGAACCATAACTTTATCTGCACTGCAAGAACCAGATCACAGATCATGAGTATTGTACTGTTTTTGCAATAGTATGAGATAAGCAAAACTGTCATTTTGTCACTGTTTGACATGAGATTATTGTGGAGCTATTGAACTATCTCATTCAGTTCAAGACACAAAATGGCTGTGAGTCAGCTGAAACTATTTGCTCCCAAGTTCCTCTAATAATAAGAGCATTTGGGTATGATTTTCAAAGAAGGCCACATAGAGACAGGAAGAGTTAGGCAAGGATGCTGGTAAATAGACATCACATTCCTTATTGAAACATCAACAACTGAACTGCAGTTTCAAAACAACCTTTATTCTGCTTGAAGACTTATTACAATTTTTAAAGCAACTCAAAAACAAGACACAGCTCCATCAACTCTACAGCTTGAACAAAATTTTAAGGAGGCATGTTTTCACCGTTGCCTTGTAAAGGCAATTTACAATCTGCTTTACTCTCTACCTCCTCAACGACAATTTTAAAACAAAGTAATCTTAATGTTTTAAAGACATGTAACAGAACAGAGCTCTATTTTCAAAAAACAAGAATTAGAAAAAAAATAGCAGCATCCTGGGCAGCTAATGCAATCTCATCAGGACAAGTGCAGTGGAACCTTACCAACTCCTACAGTTTAGTCTCAACTGCAGTAAACAGAACATGATTCTACATAAAATGTTGCACTTCATAACCTTGTCCCATGGGAGGCATTATGCTTTGAGCTGCCCATTTCTAAAGTGACCCTGAAAAAAACAGTATCAGGATTCACTTTCCCAACTTAATACCATGCATAGCAAAAGCACTGTGTGAAAATCGGCAGTTTTCCCCATTAGAAGCATCTGAATGTTTTCCCAAGCATTATTATTTCATTGCCAATTACAAGACAAAGCCATTTTTTCACTACAGAACAGTTGACACCAAATAGAAAATCTGAAGATTTGGTTTTACAGATTGCTTGACAAGATAACGTAACCATAGAGACAAGCTTTTTTTTTTTTT
>VYXD01007182.1:26652-75486 GCA_013397195.1 Hylia prasina
ATATGACCATATATTCTTAGAAATTACACATTATTACATAAATTTTCTAATTCTCTAAGTGCAGTAGCAAAAAGAAATGGTTGCCGAATAGAGTTGTCGATCATTAACATTCTTTAAAATACACTACAGGAATCAAGAAATTTGAAAATAAAATAATTCAAAATAAAGTTATACTGTTTCAAAAAATGATGTTATCTTGCAATAATGTATTTTAAGGAAAATATAACACCATACTCAACTCCTGCTCCTTGAAGAAAACATTTGAGAAAAAAAAATTTTTGAAGTTTGCTTTTACCTTCTTTCACCATCTTTGGGTGAACACAAGTAATAAAACATGCCACTTTTTTTTTTTTTTAATCCTCCTATGTAACAATCTCAGAGAAATTTTGCTGTTTTCTTACCTAGATGCTGAGTAATAAAATATGCAAACCCATAGCAATACAGTATATTTGAAGCAAAATTGGGGGTTTGTGATCCTCAGCATTCTGTGCAATGATTTGCAAAAAAAACCAAAAAACCAAACCCAACAGTTTAAGAAACCATCTGTGACCCAAATATCCCTTGTGTTAATCTTAGCATTCTACAGAATAAATTGTGTTCCAAATGCCAGGACTGATTAAAAACACCCCCCCTCCCCCTTTTTCAATGTCAAAGCTGCATATGTATACCAGTGGGTGCCAGAGAAGATACTGCAGCACTGACTTAGTAACGAGGGAGACTACACTGGAATCAGGATTAAAAATCAACTCAGCTCTTTCAGTTCTCCAGTAAGTACATCATTCTTGTCCTGTATATCATGACCAGGCTCAAAAGACGATGTTTTTGAAGTTGCAAGGAATATCAGGATAGCATAATATTTTCATATGATATGAAATAAATGATGCTACAACAGGCATTCAATTAGTATTGCTAGATTTTAAAAATGTTTTTTCCTGAAACAGTCCAAGCCAATGATTTGGAATCACTGTTTCAGAAAATATGAGTGTTACTACAGCATCTCCTTTTAGGCACAGTGTGGAACAGAGAGAGCAAAAATAGTAATAAAAGAAATACAATTTTTACATGATAAAATAGCAGGATTAAAACTACATCTGACATAATAAAATTGAAACAGAAACAGGTCAATTCAGTAAAAATTCAATTAAGTAAGCAGTCAGGTATTTTAGTATGTTAAAATTCTAATAACTACAACCATGCACTAATCCACAATTTTATTCTAATTTATGAAAAAAGGAAAACTATTTGTATCAGTAACAAAGTAAAGAAATCCTACATATCCAGTATGAATTTTCCAGCAGCTATTGTAAACACCAAAACAAATTAAGTCTTCTATAATAAGACTGCAGTTTTACCTGGTGGATCCATTTCTATGTAAAACATCAAGTCTGTGCCACAATTTATATCTGTCTTAGGATATTCTATATCCAGTTCTTCCATATTCCAAACAGTATTGTACATTTGTATGAGTTTCACTGAGTAAGCTCAGATACAAGAAAAGAGTCAGGCTGTCTTTGTAATGGTGTCTTGGAATTCATTTTAAAACCTATAAGGGGCTGCACTGTAACCTATTACATCATAATCCTCAGCCAATCATGTCAAAATAATGTCACCAAACCACTCCTGCCTCCTCATTTTGTTCTACATTAATCCTAAAACAATTTCAGTTTTGGGAAGAATCTACATTTAGCAGAATTGCAATATAAAGCTAGTATTACACACAAAAGGAGCAAGTAGGCTCTCCTTGCCTGTGCTCCTGGCTCATTCTCCTGACTTTGCAGCATGGTACAGTCCAATCCTGGCAGGATGACAAAAGGCTGGTGTGCTGCAGCACGTAGCTCTTACACACAGGCGCACACAACACACACACACACACACACACACACAGGGCAGCTCCCTTCAGAAGCAGGTCGGTCACATCTCAGGTGCATTCTCCTGCTTGAATGCCTCAAGTTTGACATTCAAAAAGATTTAAAAGGATTCTAGAACTACTGCACATATTAGAGATGTGTCAGAGAAGAGCATAACTGTCTGCGTATATCCATTACACACTCATTTTACACAAACACACAGAGAGATGTATATATCCACACAATGAAATATGGACTACGTTTTTAAACTTTGCATATTTGTAGTATTTTTATGGGCACATAGGTCTGACAGAGTTTCTATTACTATATAAAGTGTGCTTACTGCAGAGATGTCTTCCTCTCTTACCGTTATGTAATACAACACAATTCAAATCAATCTACATTAATTAATTTTGAAAGCTAAATCCAAAATATTATAATCTTACAAAGAGATGATACATTCAAACAATGGAAGAAAGTCATAACTGAGCAAGACCTTCAAAAATGTTTTTGCTGAACATAAAAAAAGCTGTGAGGATACAATAAGATTTAGTCTGCCTTTTCACACAGTTTCTCTACCCTATTCTCAATGATATATTTATCAAGTCAATTGTTTTTCAAAGCAGGAGGCTCTTGTCAGTATCTCCTTCGCCCCTTGACTTTATGTCAGTAGCATCCTCTAACCATTTAAAAATATTCCATCCTAACTCGCCCCATCACTGACCACAACTCTCTCTGACCTCTTGGAAGAAACATGGACAGAATAGGGTATTAACTTCAGAGCAGAATGCTATGTAAAGCAATATGAATGCTTTATACCCACTATAATCTATGGGGGGAGAAAACCAGAGACCAAAAATAACTACAACAAAGACTAGCTGCAGCAACTATCTGTGCCTTACACCATAAGAAATTCTGGAACAGCTGAAATGTGCTCTGTCTCACAAATACTCATTAAAAAATTAGCACAATTTATATGATTTCCAGATATTTCACCCCTGCCCTCCCACCTCACCACCCCACTGTCTGTGTCCTTGAGCAGGTAACCCCTTTCAGACAAGCATCCACATACAAGAGGCACGTCTGGAGTACCAACATACACAAAATGATTAATGCTAGTTGCTTTGTACATTAAGAAGCTTCATTTTGAAGTAGACTTTTCCCTTCCTGTTGAGGTAGATATGCTCCAAAGATTCGTTCCATTTCCAAAATGAAATAGAATACTTAAAATCATCCCAGACGCAAGTCTAAACACTGAATTTAGAGGTTTAGCCCACCTGCTACCCAAACAGTTAATTTGCCGAGGTAATTATTCAAATCAAGTTACAAAGATTTCCTACAAACATTGCATTGCTGCTTTTAAGTCTCATGTGGGATCAGTAAATTTTTTTATTCCATTGAATAAAAATTACTTTCAGGAAAAATTACTCCCCTAGAGCTTCACTGATGGCCAAATTTAGGACTAAACAAACTTGCATAATCAGGTTAGTGCTCAGCTCAAACTAGCCTAGCCTGCAGGCAAGAAAAGACAGAGGAGGCAGATAGGCTATTACCCATTTTGTATATAACCTGGAGAGGTACTGAAATACTTCACTTAAATAACATATCTTAAGATTTTAAAGCTCTACCTGGTAATCAATTACAGTAAAATACTTCCACAAGATGATGAAAAAAACAACAGAAATTTAAAATCACTTACTTTGTAAATTATGCATCGCAAATGATCACCCTTGTAAAACAGTCGGAAATACAATCCCATATTGGTTTCCTCATATAAAAATCTTGCTTAAAAAGAAACCCTAAAACCTCTATTTACTAGGAAGCTTCTCTGAAGCAATGAAGAAAAAGAGCCTGCTCTGCTTTCCAACCAATGTTCCATAAAACCCCCTAAAAGAGTTGTAACTTGCAGTGAGAAAATCCAGGGCTTCTCTCTCAACTGCTTAAACCTCCGTGGTGTGCAGAAGGTATCCACTTACTCTGGTTCATCATTAAAAAGTGAACCTGACTTCAATACTGTGAAAAAAAAAAAGAAACCACCACCCTCAGTAGCTTGCACGTCTCTCTCAGATAAAGATCTCAGTTTCATGATTAACTTGGGTAGGTTCAAATATTTGCTGAGCCAGGGATTTCAGCTGGGGGATGGGAGCCAGATTCAAAGTAAAAGTTGTCATCAGCTTACAAGTGGCCAATGCAGGGCTAACTTTCTCATTTTAGCTAAGTAAATGAGAAGCCCATTGTAAGAGGCCTTAAAATAGTCCCTATCACTGGCTGCTGCATGCAGTATTGAAAGTGAGAAAAGCAGCATGAACAGTCAAATACAGCAAGTGGTGAACTGCAGGAAAAAAAAAACCAAAACAGAATAAAATTTTTCCTTGAAAAGAGCTGCATCTCTAGAAGCAGCCCCGTGCAAGCAAAACAGCCTGCTTGCAAGCACAGCATCACCTCATACATGCCCATGCTGGATCACAAGTACAGGTGCTGCTTCAAGAGCCTCAGTCTGAGGCTGTGAGCCTTTTTGTCAATTTCCTATATACTAAAAATATTTGAATAAACCACAGCCGCAGTGGTTTCCAGTATATCAGGATTGTTCATTTCTTGGGCAAGCAGATGGGTAAAGGAACTGTGCAGAGAGGGAGAAGCTTAGGTTAAATCTATTTTCCCTGCCTTAGTGTTTGGTGGAGATCAAACTTGCTAAAGAAACAGAGCAGCAACTGAAGAGCCTACTTCCCTCTGCCTACAGAGGTTATCTTCTTTGCCAGTTAAACTTCTCCAAGGAAATAAATTCAAAGTAAAAGGCGAAGCAGACACATCAAGAGAAGAAGAGAAGGGGATTTATATTTTCTTCCCACTTCTTGCAAACACTGAGAATGTCTTTGGGATCTACCTGTTGCTCTTCAAGGCAGTCAAATTGTATTGAAAAGTTTTTGCCTCCTTAATACTTCGCATACCAAAATCCTC
Organism: Hylia prasina; assembly: GCA_013397195.1. NCBI lineage: Eukaryota > Metazoa > Chordata > Aves > Passeriformes > Sylviidae > Hylia > Hylia prasina. The sequence goes on from VYXD01007182.1 coordinate 31,458, forward strand.
CTGTGCTGTGAAACACCACTTGCATCTAATAATGAAATATCAAATATCTGCAATAAATTTTTGATGTTTTGCACTTGATTGATTAGCTTCACCTACAACAATCCCTTGCTTCCCTAGTTTTAGCCTCTGCCTACTTGAATAATTGTCAGTTCTAAATATAATTTAAAGCAGCAGAGTCATAAAGGTACAGCCTCCTTCAAGTGGAGACGGAAATCTGTGTTTCTGAACTAATTCAGCTTCAGACTGTAGTTGATATACTTTTTTACTGTTAAAATTACAGAAGGGGTTGGGAACATTTCTTGGCTTGGAGGGTCACAACACAGATGTATAAGTTAAAGGAGAGAAGACAACCCAAACTTGGTTCGCTGAACTTTTTTATCAATTAAAAAAGCACAGATACCCACACAGAGATAATGAGTTCCTCATTATCCTGCAGGAGAGACTCCAGTGTCTTGTCAAAAAAAAGATGCTGGCATGCACACACCTGTATTTTCAAATATTGCCTTGTCTTTTTATCTAAATTTCAAAATCTTGAGTGGTGCTCATTTAATTTGCAGCCCACTATTCCTTGCAGTCATACTTACAGTATTCTCTATTAACATAGAATATTTTCTCTAAAAAATTATGTCTGAGGCAGGAAAAGAACTGATCAAGTTTGACATGCTTTCCATATGTTTTACACATACATACAAATACCTGCACATGGACATAACAATCTGTAAAAGAGGCTAAAAACGTTGCACGTATCGTTTCACTTTTATCAAATTCCTGCAACTAGGCATTGAGAAACACAAAGCACTGGCTTGTGTCAAAACCTAAACCAAGGATACGGCGTTCCGAAGTTCGGCGGTGAGCCAAGCTCTGTGGTTCCGCCGGGTCAGGGATAAATCCCGACTCCCATTAGCTTAGGAGGGGAGCCCTCTGCTGGGTAGGACACGGACGAACACGGTCCCACTGCCGAGGACGGTCCCGGGCACCCTTCTGCGTGCTCCAAAGCACGCTCGGCGCTGCTGCCAGCCCAGCCGAAGCTCTGACATGATGCGGGGAAGTTCTGACAACAGACAGCATTCCTACACATTTGTTTATGTCCCCAGGACACTACCGACAGGACTGCGAAAGGACTTCGGTCTCAGGCCGACGCCTGCAGCAACACAGGGTACCTTTGAGGAGGAATCAAATTCCGGGAGGAACTCGATCAGCCTTTATATTGCCCTGCTCTAACTGTTGTGCCACCACTGTTGTGAATATTTGTAGCTAAAAGCAAAGTGTCTTCAGCTTGGTGATGCTGCCGGGACCTGGACCTCATCCCCAACAAGTGAGCAGTTACACGTAAGGCAGCCGTGTTACCTCGCTCATTCTTACCTATGATGCTCTGAGTAATAAAAATTACCTTTTCAGGCTGCAGTATTTGAGTCTCAGCTGTTATTTACAGTGTTACGTACAATTCTGGGGAACAGGGAAAAACTGGGATAGACAGCCCAGGCAAAGCAGCCCAGCTCTAGCCAGTGCACAGGGTATTGGAGGCTTTGATTCATTGACAAAAGGCAGCTTTTTCCTTTGCTGTAGGTCTTCTTCTGCTCTTCACCAGCAATGCTACAAGCTCCCCACATCCCCTTGCTCCTGACACATCTTGCTTCCTCTTTGCCCTCCTAAGACAGACAATATTCTCATGCACCCCAGCTCCAGAAAGGACCCCTATCTCCCTAAACTCCCCACCCAAAATTACCTTCCAGTTTTCTCTGCCTTTGCAGCTGCAAGATCCAACCTGCCCTTGTTGCTCCGAGCACTTACTGCACCTGCTATGGGCAGCTTTGGGATCCGCATCCAGGCCAGGCAACCTCCAGACAGACAAACCAGGAGACTTTAAGATCCTTGACAATTAACTGAAAAACTACCCCAGTCTTCTATACTTATTAATATAGCCTATTTTCCACTATTGACTTGTGAAGGCAAACACAATTAAGGTATTTTAATAGTACTGTTTTGGATAGCACATTTAGAGACTTGTACTTTGTTTCTCACTGTAAAGTCTGTGCAGCTGTAGGTCAAGCTGGGATGCTCAGATGGGATGTAAAGATCACCTACCTTGCCCATGAACACCATCTTTTGTCTCTCCTACTGACAAACTTGAAGAATGTGGCAAGAACCACAAAACTGATCTCATTTTTTCCAGCCTTAATTCTCCTGCAACATTACTTTTGTCTTCATCTGCTACACAAATATATATATAGTTCTATTTATAGGTATTTATAGGTATTTTTGTGTAGGACTAAGCGCTATTTTAATCCACAAACTAGAATCTACAGTTTGCTGATGAACACCATGACAGACAAAAACCCCAATGCAACTGTTCCATGGTAAGTCAAGTAATGGTCTAGGAGTAACTCTTCTTTTTGTGTTATGACATGGAAAAAGCATCACTCTAGCTAAAAGATGTCCAACTGGAGATACCTAATTTAAGATACTAATTTTAAAACACAGTAAGATGTAAGGTCCAGCTGCTTACTTTCTAGTGTTTTCAGGTTAGAAGGATAATTAGTGGGTAATGTGGTAAGGAAAAAAACCCACAGCTTTGCAAAGATCTACTTGCTATTCAGATTGGTTATCTCTTAACACTGCATTTAATGTATTTATATACTGTGCAAGATAACCACTAGAACTTCATGCACAACTTGTTTCAGACAGAATGTTCTGATCGTAACAAAAAGAATTAAGAAGGAAAGAAGCCATCACTCCAGCCTGTGAAAAAGAGAAGAAACCTGGCAGTACTGGCTTCCCTGTTATCACTTAAGTTGTCATGATGCTATTTTCAATAAGTAAAATTTCTTTTGCTGAAGACCTCTCAAATTCTCCACTTGTAGTTCTCAAATTCTTCAGATTCTCAAAATACATACATGACAAATAAGATGTATTTTATTGGGATCTTCTTTTTATTACAGTCTATCTAAACAGTCTTTACGTAAAATCAAGCCACTAAAAGCAATAATCTTAAAGATGACAATTCTGAAAAACATATCTTAGAGGTTTTTTAATAGTTTATATGAGAACAAGAAAAATAAACCACTTCAGATGTTCAGGTCACTGAATGATATTGGTGCGGAAATGGACTCATGGCCTAATCGTGAAAACTTACAGAACATTTTATTAAGATTCAACTTTTGAAAATGATTCAAACGCTTCACAGGCCTGAGGGCAGAGACTAGCTAACCAGACACTGCAAACCCTGAAAACTTGTATCTGAGGTTTTTTTCCAGCATATTAGTACATGTGCAAATATTCTACTAAGAAACAGTCTAGTAGACAGGATGGACTTTGAAATGCACAGGGAAGGAATTCTATTTTCATAACAGATCACATGAAAAATCCTAGAAGGACTGTCAAAGTAAACTATTGCATCATGCTATATTAATTGATGAAGAAGTAATATCAAAACCAATCAGATATTCATTTATAATTATTAATGTAGTGTCAAATCATATGAATCTGATGGATACAACAGCATTTCTTCAAGCACCCTAATGACATTCTCAAAATGACTAGATTCCTTGTCCTCATTACTAGTTCTAACATCAACACCTTTCACTTTTATACTTTCCTCACCTGAAGCAACTTGGGCAGATATGCAAACTAGTGATCTCTTAAATGCAACTTAAAAAGTTCTTGCTTTGACACTGAAGAAACCTATTGACCTTACCTTTGTAACCTAACAACCAGTGTTTCTAGACATATATATTTACATAGTCCAAAGCATTTGCAAACGTGTAACTGTAAAATATGCTATTAGCATTAGACTATTTGAATCTGGTTTTGCTTTTTAAGGCTTGTAACATGTGACAAAGAAAATAATTCTTTAACAATTAGCAGCTGGTTTTTAGTAAATTTTGCTGATTCTTAGTAAAATAGGACAATACTGTAAGTTTGGACTCTCCTAGTTTTTACAAAGTGTTAGGCAAAAAAATACACAGGGATTCTGGAAATCCCTGCTTAACTACTTCACCAAAATTGAACAAAACTAAATAGCAAGCTGAAAATAGATGTACAGAAAATGTTAGGGAAAGTTTCCTAACTAACAGAGCTGGCAAGATTAGAAAAGCCTTTCAAACAGAGCATTAGGAACAAAAATTTTAGCCATTTTAAATTAATCTTCATTAGCTGATGAAGAGGATTATACAACGTGCCTGCCTGAAACACAGGAAATAAAGCACTTTTCTGCTGTGTTCTAGCTCTTCAGATCTTAAGTAACCCTACAAATCCTACTGCCAAGAACTTTATTTCACTTTGACTACAGAGGTGGGAAATTTATAGGATGTCCAGTGTTTTGTTCACCCTTTCCTTTGTTAGGATACTCTCTACTAACAAGCTGTGAAAGGAATTGCTTTCAGCTAATTTGTAAAGTTCCCTGCATTAATAATTTCCTTTGCACATAGTTAGCAACTCTGCCTTGCTTCTACATAAATTTTGCATAAATTAGAGGTGTACTTCACTAGTTGTTGACTTAATTAGATGTTTATAGAAGCAATACAAGTAGGATCTATCTTTCCTGGATGGGGTCTTAATATTTTTCATATTATTTATTGATATTGATAAATAAATATTTTGCATATCTGGATTAAAAAATACTTGTATGTAAATAATGTCTTCATAGTGTACAGCAAATCTAAGAAAATTTGCCTAGGAGTAAATTTAGAGTTCAATAAAACCTTGAGAATTTGCTCCCCAGCACTGTATGATATCATTCTATTGGTTTACAGGTCTTAAAAACTCACAAAATCCTATTTGCCATTTACTGAAAGAGAACAAAAGTTCTAAGGCTGTAAAGACTATTGGCACTAAAATGATTTTAAAGAAAAAGATTATTTCTTATAAAACAAACATTGCACACCACTATAAAGCATATAACTTCTGCTTAGCTCTGTAATTGTGCACTTTTGTTATGCATTGGGTTTGATTTAAATAGAAAAAATGCAAGCATTTACAGTCCTTAAGTTGAATTTTAATATTTAAGAGAACATATAATTTTTTAAATTAAAAAGATTTTTACCTGGTACAGGCTGTCTCTCATTCCATTCACTTGTGATTAAAACCTCTAGGATTTTTATGTGGTGTTCTGTATTATCAGAGCTGCAAGAGATCGATTAGGCAGTAAGAACGAGGAGAAATACAAAAGTTTACTTTAAGTCATTAAAAAAAAAATTGAAAGAATTTACTACAATGCCCTCACATCAGAAATAAGGTCAGAAAATTATTTAATTAATCTTATTTGGTATATAACTTATTCATATTTACAGTACAAAAATGGTAAAGATGACCCACATACCTTGCTATCTGGAATTTGAAAAGCAGAGGGCTGAAAATTTCAGCCAGAGACCTTGCATTCAAGAGATTTTTGCTGGAGGCTTGACAAACTCTGAGGAAATGTTTGAGCAAATACTGGAGTGTGAGCCAATACTGGGGAGGTATATTTGGAGATCTGATCAGTTTCTTCAGCAACTGAGCATATTCCTCTGAGCTCTGCACTTCTGCAAGCAAACAGATAAATGGTTCTTGAAACCAGCACAGGACCACTCAAGTAAAATGAAACTATATGTGACTTCTTTAGAAACACCAATTTTACAGAAAAAAAAAATTCTGTCCTTCTGTTCTTCCTTTCTTCTTCTAAAAGAATCGAAATGCTCAGGGAAGAGTAAAGAACAAGTATTTAAAAGTCAAATGGAAACAGATATGCATTTTGGTAAAAACCACAATGTGTTCAGAGTGTACTGGTAGAAGTCTGTCTTGTGTTTAGCGTCACACACGATTGGGTAATTCTGAGATGCACTAGATAAGTCTCACAGGTGCTGTTCTAACTTTGAAGGTTACCAGTAACAATATCCTGCCCTGAGATATATAACAGAATACTTGGCCCATGTGCTGAAAGCCTATAAGCTGTACTTGTTTGAAATGACCACTGTAGATGACGAATCTCACATGCATGTATTTCTCACTTCATAATCTGCAACCCCAATGTAACACAGCACTACATGACCTCTAATACATTTACTTTGTCAGCACTGATAAAAAAGTTAAAAATTAGCTTTCTGTATACAGGTAAGTCCTTGATTTTTTCCCCCCAGTTCTTCGATAGTTTTTTAAGTTACTCAAATGAAGAGAACTGTGTTATCCCTTATATTTTACATGATGTTTACCTAAATAAGTAACCAAATAATGCAGAATAATGTCTAGATCTGAACTGAAACAGCTTTTATTGAAAGGGGTAAAGGTATATTTACGGCTTCTGAGATGCTGCCAGGTTGTGTAGAATTTTTGCTGTTCTGTTCATGACAGCTGAACCACCAGTTATTCAGAATTCTAGTAAAAGCCTTTTTGTTTGACATTTGAAATAATGCAATAATCATACCTTGAGCTACAGAAATCATGTCACTGTAAACAGCTGCTGGAATGATGGGATTTGGCAGGTCCAGGATATACCTCTTGAGAGCATCTGATAAAGTGTGAACATCAAATGTCTCTAAGTCTAATGAAGAGGCATCTAAAGGGAAAGAGCAACATGCTTTTTAGACTTCAGAAAGTGGAGAAAATATACAAGCTCATAAAAAACCAAAATTCCTAACTTACATCTGGTTCATGGGGAACGATTCACAAGAATGTAAGACACCAAGAAACATCTTTGAGATGAAGAACACACAGAGTTCAACACCATGCCCAGTCCCTTGGCATCTGATGAACCAAATGGTTTCCATAACTGTGTGTGGCCTTCTGTCACATACAATTCAGGGCTGAACTCAGAGTAAGGGAAATGATTTGCTGCATCTTGGCAATGTTATGGAACATCAGAATATTTTTAACAGGTCTCTGTTTTATGTGTAAATATTTTGTGTTAGAAGTAAGTACTAATCAAAGGTTTGGTCAAATGCAGCTTCTTTACAGGGAGCTACTTCTACTATGACTGGAAGTTTGATTAACATCTTGGGGATCCAAGTCTGCAAATATTTATGTAAGTAAGTCGAAACAAATATACACGTGCAGAACTGTGTGCTTGGTGTTTTATGCAGCTGTTGGGATTTATCTTGTAAAACTTGATACCCTTCCAGGATAGCTATGACTTGGGATAAGGTTTGGGAGTGTCACATAAAGGACTACTTGTTAGTGTTGGAGCAAAGAATATTGGCAGCAAAAATAAAAATGTGATAATACTGAAATCCTTAGTTAGTGAAAGCAAGATTAGGGTTCATCCTGTAACATGAAACTCTGGCACAGTATAGTCCTAAGTGCATACAAAAAGATCCATATTTTGTACAAGAATTTAGAAGCGTTAATGCTTCTACCTAGCAAGGTCCCTGGTAAAATAACTATTCAATCCATTTGTTCAATTTAAACAAAGGCAACAGGGAGGTAGAGGACTCAGATAAATGGTGTGTCTAACAATACTGTGAAATAAGGCAGCCAAGAGGGGGGTAGTGAGAAATTTAGTACTCCTCCACCTCCTTTGTTTTTCCCAACAAAAAGCTTGCAGCATGAGCTCAAATCTTATCAGACACCAAAGAATTTGCATGACAGAAAAGGCATAATTAATGTCTCAGATGATATAAAACTTGCAGTGTGGGAATGATTTCTGCAAGAGCAATTATGTGTCAGAGAATCCACAAATTCTTAAAGAAATAGCTTTTATTAGTTTTGCTGCTCACTGACTGTTTTTTATTTCCTAAGCCAAGTTAAATCATACCTCTTCAGTGTTGACCATTTCTCTGAAGTATGTCCCAAATTACTATAATGAATATATGAGTAAGAATATACTTACTCTGCAACTCTCTGGGTGTAATATCATAAACAGACCTGAACCCCATCTGCTGAGCTGACAAGATGTAAATCAGCTTTGATTTTGAAGCTAGATAGTATTGTGTTGATGCTAACTGACAGTTATCCAATTAAAAAATGGAGAGCATTTTAACCACTAGCAGAACAGCACACTAATGCAAGTTCACAACTTTGAGATCAAAGCTGACTTTGCCCTCTAAATTAGCATTCTTCTAATTCAAAGAAAGCAGGCAGAGGAAATGAGATCTGTCTCTATCCCTGCACCTGGATACTCACTGCACCAGCTCTGTCCTGCAAGATCCTAATTCTATTTTAAAGATAATTAAGAGACACTCTTACTAAAGGGAAAAGTTCTGTTTCTGTTACTCAAATCTAATTACATTTTCAGTAAAAATACATGTAAACCATGAGTTTTTCATCTCAAGAGACAGATAAACCTTTCATAAAAGTATAGCTCAGTTTAGAGACTTAGGATTCAGATAAATTAAGAGACACAATCATATTGATGCTACAGAAAATCTGGATTTATCTGGACTGAAAAACATAAATACAACACTAAAAATGTGACTGCTATAATGAGGCTGCTAGCACCACATGCCTATCTTCTCTGCTGCTTATACACATACACTTCCTCACTCCTAGCACAATCAGCATAGGACAGGGTGCTATTTTGTTTGAAAAAAAGAGACAACTCAGAGTATCATCCCTTATTCACTTTGTTAATGTTTGCAATTATTAAAAATGAGGAGACTAAATCACTGTGTGAGATTGCTTTCTTTGTCCCTTTGGCAACAAGGCATGTAGCCATTTTCGTTTTCTACCCCTTGTATTTTTGCACTCTTTTAAGCAAACGGAAGCTCATACCACACATTGCACCCCAGTGTGCCAACTCGTGGTCAAACTCTCCTCCTACTCTCATACTGAAACAGTGCTGCCATGCCAGGATATTCTGGCCTGAAGAAGAAATTAAGTATACCAAAAAAGAGGAAATACATTTCAGGAAACTTGAATGGGTATGTGGTGTTAGTGGAGTAGTTGCATTTTACTGTCTGAGAACTCAGCCTACAATATAAATTCAATTGTCTCTTTCACTTCAATATCACTCTGCAGCAGCTAGATAATGGACTGCTACTGACACCCCACCTACTGGACTAAAAAAATGCACCACAGAACTGTATATAAACAAATGGCCATTTGTTTACAAAATAATAACCTGCAGCCTTTCAGGAATGATGTATCTTTACCTTGATTCTGAACAAAACATCTTGTTTTATTCTGTACAGCTAGACTGTCAGTCTTTGAACAAGAGAGACAACAACAGATTAAAATAAATACTCTTAGGAAAAAAAAAAAAGGTGCAGTGGAGCCATGAAAAAAAGACAACTTGTAAAAGTGAAAACTATTTTTCGTATCAAGTGTAGAAGTTAGAAAACTTTTTTTACTTATATATATCTTTTTAATAGTACATTGTTGAGAACCAGCACATATGAGTGAGAGTGGTCTGATCACATAATCTGTCTAAATTTGTGCTTTAAGGAAGAGAACTTTACTTACCACATTCAAAAATTTGTCTTAATTCCACTGCGCTGCTGGAACCTTGTGCTCCATACAAAGCTGAGTACTCCAGACCTTCAAAACAAAATTGATGGGACACGTTCAAGACAACATTAATACTTCCATGACTGTTGCCCTGATGCAATATATTTCTGTTTTCTTCAATAAGTACTTGCAGTATAAATTAGCAACGTTCTTTCACCCTCCACACTACAGAATGTGATTGTTTTTTAAGGCTGTAAGACACCTCTTTGTGCACTCAAGCTGCTGTATCTGCAGAAAGGGATGGCCAAGGAAGATCCGAGATGTCAGTAGTCCCATGTATTCTGTACAACTGTCCAGTGGCCAACTGTGGAAGGCCAGGACTAGGAAACATTCACACTAGAGTCAGAGAAAATTTCTGTATGTATCACATAATGTGTCTAATAATCCCCCTGAATTATTAGAAAAGACATCAATAAAGTATTTTCACATGAAAGATACTATTTACAACTTTCCTGCATCAGTGAAAATAGAGAAGACACAAGGAAAGAGACCTTTCCTTTCCCTGCAGGGCTGCAGAGCACTAATGATTTAACACTATCTCCTGAAAGCAGCAGCTCCTTATGCAAACTGATGCTAAACACTGGCCCTTCACATTGGTACCAGCAAGCTACTACTCTTTCAGGAAAGAGGCACTCGAGGAGTATGTCCCCAGGGACAGCAGCCTGATTCTCATTAGGATACCACTTTTGCTGTTGTTCCCCAGCTTAAGGACCCTAAATGAGCAGGACTCACTGAGCTGCTCCTTACCTCGCAAGGACTATGAAATCAACATCAGAGGAAGTGCCAGAAAGATAGAAATAGGGTAAAAGAAGTATGACATTGTAAAAAAAAGAGGAAACCCTCAAAACAAAGGGGAGACATCAGCACAGGAAAGCAGGTGAGGGGAAAAAAACATAAAAGCAACACTGTCTGGCTCACTTTAGAGCAGCGATGAAGAACTGGCTCCTGAAGAATAAAGCAAGTTCTTGAAACCTTTTCATTCCATTTATATANGGCTGTGTATCCAACTCCATGTTATGCTGGCATTTAGATAGTCAACAAAAGGTGCTTACTGGTTAGGAAAAACAAAACAATACCAAATCCTTCTCCCTTACCTTCCAATTATACATATATTAATTATTAAATGCCATTTGAGGTAAGCTTTGGTTTTACTGCTACAGTCCAAATAGCCTCTAATGAGCAGAAACCAGCACAACAAACCTTAAAGGAGATTATTTTGGATATTAAGTAATGTGATGCATTATCAGCTCTAGACAGAGGACATGCAAACTGAATCCAATTCTGCAGCCTTGTTTCATATAAGCAACAAAAAATTTGGTAGATCATTCTTCAGCCTACCTTTCTTTTCAATTGTCTCTATGATCTTGACAAGAATTGGAGGAGCAACATCAGGAGGCGCAAACTGCTCTGTAAGGTCTGGAAGTGAAAAAGCTGTAAAAAGAAAAAAGAAAAAAGAAAAAAAATAAGCCAAACTGCAGGTGAATGCAATTACTTTTATGAAAATCATGACATGTAACGCAACCAGCTAATTTTTAATCACAGAACAAACATCCCACTTGTCAGGGCTATATGAGAAAACTCCATACTTAATAAAAAATATGGAATAAAAATTATGAAAATTGCATTTTTTATATAGCATTTTCTTTCAGGGACCTCAGTCCTAGATTCATTGTCCATATTGTCTAGGAAAAGAAAACACAATAAAAATTTGCAATCTATGGATGTGCAGAAATACAATGCAAGTAAGGAAAGAAAAAATCTTTTGGTCTGAGATATTGACACACACTGTGCACCGAGTGAAAGAGCTGAACACATAACTGTCTGGGAGTGCCTGATGCCCTGGGTGAAACAGACTTACAAAGGCCTGAAACAGCAGTAGAAACAAGTATTTCACACTCATACACAAGCTCAGTAACTTCTGTGCATTTCAATTTTCAAGCATCATACTATTAAACAGTACAGTTTACTTGAAGCAACAATTTTAATGTGGAATGGTTAGAAATAAATAGCAGTGTAACTGGAAAGGGAAACTTTGCAGATTCAAACAAAACTGCACACAGGTTTTATACAGTCAGTCTTCATGCAATCAAGTTTCTCCATGGAGAGAAAATACTCTATAAAGGTATGTTTTGGCTCTGTGAGGAAAGATCTATCACCAAATACATAACTTTTGCCAAAAGAATAATTCAGAAGTTTTAGAGTGGTCCTGTTTAACACCTGGAAACAAGAATGTTTACATAAAGGTATTAAACTACTGCCAGAAACATCTGGCATAGTTTGATGGATTGTGATTGATAAACAAATCACTGAAGTAAATCAGTGATAAATTAATCACTGAAGTAAAAACTGCCAGTTGCCTAAGCAATGGTGATCTCCGCTCAATTAAACTCACCATGGACAAACAGAGAGTAATTCTTGGACACACAAGGTGCCTGTATGGATATGTATAAATACATATATGGACACCTATGCCTCTATTTTCAGAAGACTGAAACAAGATGATGATGATAACTAAGTAGAAGGAGAAAAAAACCCCAGAAAACTATGAACAGAGACTTTTTAAAGAAAAACTTTGAGATAGCCAAAAAAATATAATATGTATCAGCTGAGAAAAAGAGAGCAGACAATTTTGGCTGGTAATTCACCCTATTTTGGATTACATAACATCATAAAAATGCAAACAATTTTGCTGCAGATTAACCCCAGCCAGCAACTAAGTCCCACACAACTGCTCAGGCACTCTCCTCTGGTGGGATAGAGGTGAGTTAGAAGGGTAAAAGTGAAAAAAATAGTGGATTAAAGTTTAGATAGTTTAATAGGGAAAGCAAAAGCCACACACAAAAGCAAAGCAAATCAAAGTATTAATTCAGTGCTTCCCATGGGCAGGCAAATGCTCAGCCATCTCCAGGAGAGCAGGGTTTCATCACTGGGTAATGGCGACTTGGGAAGGCAAACACCATCACTTTGTACATCTCCCACTTTTTTATTCTTCCCCCAGATTTACTGCTGANCAACTGCTCAGGCACTCTCCTCTGGTGGGATAGAGGTGAGTTAGAAGGGTAAAAGTGAAAAAAATAGTGGATTAAAGTTTAGATAGTTTAATAGGGAAAGCAAAAGCCACACACAAAAGCAAAGCAAATCAAAGTATTAATTCAGTGCTTCCCATGGGCAGGCAAATGCTCAGCCATCTCCAGGAGAGCAGGGTTTCATCACTGGGTAATGGCGACTTGGGAAGGCAAACACCATCACTTTGTACATCTCCCACTTTTTTATTCTTCCCCCAGATTTACTGCTGAGCACAGTGGCCTGCGGTATGGAATGTCTGTGCCAGTTGTGGTCAGCTGTCATGGCTGTGTCCCCTCTCAACTTCTTGTGCACGCTCTGTCTCCTCACTTGTGAGGTGGGGCCTGAAGTAGAAAAGGCCTTTACACTGTATAAACCCCATTCAGCAATAATTAAAACATGCCTGTGCCATTAGCACTGTTATCAGCATGAATCTGAAATGCAGCCTCGTGATAGCTACTACGAAGAAAATGACTTCTACCCTAGTCAAACCCAGCACAAATTTTAAAGACAGTAAGACAGCAAGGCAGGGACAGAAGTTTGGAAGTGTAGAGAGATGAGGAGTGAAATGAAAGACGATAGTAATAATGGAAGTGAAGCATACTGGCAAAAAGAAGGAAAATTATGGTACCCTAATGATGGAAATATTTTCTAACCCATTCATAACCCAGGATATTAGAAAAACTTCTGTTAGTCATAACAGCTTAACTTCGGAGGCCCAGAAGATAATAATTCATGAGTTTCAAAAGAGTTGCCTGTTCAGATCTCTGGCCTGCTGGTGCTTTTTAATGACTTGAGGAAAATAAAAGCAATTCCCACAAATCCAAAGGATTCTAATACCTGACCCGCACTCTGAAGGGACAAGTAACATGCCCACATGCTAGTGTCATAAGTTTTGGGCAAAATAAAGAAAAACCTGAAACTAGGCTCATAAAATGCAGCAAAAGACAGCAGACAGCACTGTAACTAAGGATCATCTGCACAGCCTTTTAGAGGACAGGTTCTTTCCTTATTGGCACCTTTGTGAGCTGAAAAAGGCTAACGAGTAGACATAAAAAACTCCATATTCTGTCAGACAGTTGACTTAGTATAACACTCCAATTAAAAGCTAAATTTAATGAAAGCATGTTATATAGGCGTATTAATGGAGGACAAGCTACTCAGGGAGCAAATGGACTTTTCAACTCTTTCCATCTTCAAATCGCCTTCAGATTCCACTTGTAACATCTCTTTTGTATCTGCTTCATCTGCACAAGATGGGCTCAAATGGAAAATGCTTCACTCTAAGCAGCCTCTGCAGAGGCATACTGAAATACAGACTAACAAATTTGTAATATTCAAATCACGTAGCTCTTTTCAACCCCAAACTGTGCATCTATCTTATGATATGGATAAAACTATTGCAATAATCAATGAAAGATTAGAGTAATATCAAAAGGTATGCTAAGAAAATACTCAGACTGTGAGATACTAATAGACTCAAGAGAATGCTAAGGGCTTAAAATGGATCCTTTATATGGTAGCAGAGGAAGAACACATTTGAAGAACAGAGTTTACCTATTTTTACTTATGAATGTAACTTTCTGGTCCCTTAGGGGGCAAGTTACATTAAATTTCTCCCTCTTTCATAACATCAACAAAATTGCATCATCTCTGAACAAAGATGCTCATCTCCTAATTCCAGATGGAGGCAGCATGCAGCCACAGTCAGCAGTCTAAACTGAAACAGAGGCAGGAGACAAAGAAGGATCAACAGAGACAGAGGATGGAAGTCAAAACTGACAGACAGTTGAACCTTATCAAGTGACAGCTTGGCAGTTCAGGGATGGCCCATCCAGGCTACTGAGCAGCACAGGGCTTTCTTTCATTAACCAAATTGTGCCTTGAAATGATGGCAAGACATCAACAAATACCTATCAACAAGGTGCATTTAGAAAAATAATTCCATCTACCACTGATGTAGACTTTCTACGTGAGGGATGGAGTCCAAGGAAAGCAAAGAGGAGAACCCAGCATCAGGGGAAGACGTCAGTTAGGGAAGAAGAGCCTCGCAATGTGAAGACAAGACAAGACAATACAGAAAACAGTTTGTCTCCATGGGACACTCGGACTGGGGTGATGTAGACTTTACATAAATTACCTAAGCAGAGAGGGCCTCTTCCTGCAGCTGTTTTGATGCTCCATGCTTTTCATCTCAACTTTAAGCAGAACTTTAGCTTAAAAGCAGGTTTGCATCCTAATCTGTTATGAAAATCTTTGTTGTAGAGTAATCATCAATCAATAGTATTCTTACTTAAAGTGCAAGCCTTTTGGAAGCTATGCATTTCCCTTTATATTTACACAAAATCAGTAATATATCTACAAAACACGTATGCAAAGAAAATGCCACGTTGCTTAAAGTGAAAAGTTTCCAAAAACTTCTCTACTAGCCTAAAATATGCATTTTAGGAGTTCAGAGGATTTATCTTTCTTTCTAAAGATTCGCACAATGGCAGGTTCAAAACCTGTAGTTATCAGCAACACAGAAGTTATAGAAGAAAATATCTAAGTCACACAGTTACAATGCTCAGCAATATAGAAGAAAAACATTCACTTCATTAACATGTTGAAGATAGCATGAAAAAATTAAAATCATTTAACCTCCCACTTGTTCTAGGATTTCCTACTCGTTGTGTCACCTTCAATTTAATTAATGCAAAACATCATACTGATTTTTGCTTCAAATGTCCCAACTTTTGCACAAAAGAGAAAATTATGTTCATTTAAAGGAAAAAGGCTTCACAAGACACACATAGTCAGAAAAACCCAAAAAACTTAACAGTACTCAAAGAACTGAAGCCACTTTATTACATTTATAGAGAGGACAGCCTAATTTGGGAACAGTGGACTTCAGTTTCAAAATGCTGAGAGGAAATCTCAGAAGCTAAACTGAAGAAAACTACATCTAATTTCTGGAATTTTTTTTTTTTTTACTACAAAAGCCAAATAAAAGTTATGATTAAAAAAGTGCTGATCCTAGATTAGGTGTATTAGCAGAAAACCCAGGATGCATGTTAAGATTGGCAGTGGGAAAGAAAAACTAATTATATAGGTCAGTTTTAGTAAAAGACAACTGGAAAAACCTCACATGCAACCTGCATTTAGTATATGATTTCAAAGTAGTCTTTTTCTTTGAGGAATGCTGTCAGGCAACAAAGATGTTTGAAGAACCAAATCCAGTCTAAAGGTATTGAGCAACTTTGTAGATCCCTTTGCTATAATCCTGTGTCAGTTTTTCATTTAAAGCAATATTTTCCCCCAATATTTTGCCTCTGTTTTGTTATTTTTTTTCCCCCTTAATCCCAGGGTCTCCAAAATATGATGGCTCTCAAAACTGTCTTCTTTCTAGGTCTAGTAGTGGGTCTCCAGATAGTAAGGAAGCTTCTGATGACACTTAATAAAAGCTGGATTTTCCACTAGCTTTGTTTTTACCTTGCCACAGTGAGAACCAGTGAGATGAACGAAAAATCAAGGGCTCTCTCCAGTCTGCAAACTCTTCCTTCTCCCTGTTACAGCCAGGACTGAACAGCTCTAAGGCAATGGCAGTGTGTGGGAGATGAGAGCATACCTTACATTCAAGGGTTGCCAGCACAGCTACAAAGTGCAAGATGAAACCAGCACACAGCTGCACCTTTTGGAAGGGTTCTCAGTAAAAAGATATAGACTTAGTACCTGGCAATGACAAGTGGAAATTTAAAGCTGCAATTTGGCTTCAGATGCTTCTTAGACATATCTTTCATTACTGCTAGAAGAAGAATGAAATTGAAAAACATATATAATAAAACCTCTTAAAATGTACAGAACACACCATGAGAGGGAGTTTAATTTCTAAATATTTACAGGAACTATATACTAATTCTGCTTGAATTTAACTTTTAGTTAACATTACTCCATGAATGTTCTTATTTTTCCAGAAATGGCATTAAAGTTTGTGCACACATTTTGTTTTTGATGACAACACAACTCTATATAAAAATCTGCTATTTGAGAACTCAGATCTGAAGATGATCATGATACTTAGGGTGCATGCAGATATATTCTTAAGGCATGCAATTCCATCCACTAACATAATGATCTTCTATAGCTTTACACACATCCTTGTTTGAAAGTCATACAATAACTCCAGACATGAAAGGTTTTACCACTATGTAAATCAGCTATATTAAATATAAGCATATTAATTAATGCAGAAGAAAAAATGCAAAGGTAAGGATCATGGTTGAGCAAGTTGTGATAATGCTCCAACAAGATTAGCCAACAAACTGTAAAGAAATGATGGCTGCTCAAGCACCTAAAATACTTCTGCCAGTGGCACCATCAATATAATATATTACCAGCTGTTGACAACGGGGGGTTTCCTACATAGTTTAACACCCATGCTTGCTATTGGGAAACACAGGAGCTTACTTTCTTTATTGAAATACTATTATTTCAGCAGTTATCTACTCTACTATATATGGGAAATGGAATTCAAACAATGTTCCACTATTATCACCCATCTCCCTTGAAAGAGAATCCAAATTTCAATAAGGATCCATAATGTCTGAATTCAACAGCTCATCAATATCCAATGTTGGATTCCAGTGAAGATGTGCTGGAAATGAGGGCAGTTTGGCAGTTCTGCAGGGCCTTTCAGGCAGTGGCATGTATTGAGCTGTCCCATGTACTCCTCCAGGGTGCTGGCTGCTAGTGACTGTCATATCAGAGACAGCAGAGCTTGAGGAGAGTGCGCTGGGAACACACCAAAAGCCATGCCTGCAGAACCACGAGTTCAGACCCTGGAAAAGTGGACAGCACTAGGAGGTACATCATCACACAGATGATGGCACAACTTGAAGCTTCTCATGGCCCTGTAGTGGCAGCTGGTACAGATGCTGAGCCTCAGCCATCACAGCCCTCTCAGCACCTGCTGTAATCAGCTGGAGGAGAAAAGGCCACATGAGCCTCACAATACATTAGGGTGAAAGGAGCCTTACTTACAAAAAACTCTTAAATCTTAGTGAGAGGGAATTCTGTGATCCACTGTATGTTTCCTAACAGTCTTAAAAAGTAGTGAGTTCCTGCAAAAAGTTTCAGTACAACAGTATGAAAGACTAAAAAACATCCCTTAACTCTAACTCTAGAGAAATTTTCCATAGAGATCTGTGCTTTGGGTTTAGTGTCAGACCAACACAAAAGATAAGTCTGGCATTACAACTAAATATCAAAAAGCAACTCAATCTGAGCTTTGAAGAGCTCAACCTTGCCTTGACATTTGCATTTTCAGATAACTTAATGGTATTTACCAAAAGAACAATGTTCAGAACTGCTCAACTGCCATTAGCAAAAGGTTTTAACTAGGCAAAGATGAAAGAAAAAAACATGAGAGTGAAGAGAAAGTTAATGTTACTGTGTGTCTCAAGTCAAGGACTGCAAGAGAAAGTAAATTCAGCTGCGTCTGTTGGTAGAGAATACCTCTTAGCCCCTACTGAGATGATTTAGTTTGGCTATACTAAATGCTACTAGAGCCTGAAAGGAGCATTTGAAGTGTCAGGAGGAAGAACTACTCAGGGCTCAACCACTTTCTCCAGTACTGGTTTCATTAGAAAGATTTTAAAACACCACAGCATTCATGGAAAAATACTTAAGCCTCCATGAATTTGACACATCATTACAAGTGGGTTGATAAGTCTTCCATCTATTATTTGTGTCTTACTTTTGTGAGATGTCATCAGTCAGGCAGGTTGCAGGCTCAGAATATCACAGAAGCCTTGGCAGTAGAGAAGACTACGTTCAGGAGAACTGAAGACAGGTGAAGAGTATTGCAGCACTAGAAAAAGAAACGGTCCTGCCCACCAACACTATGAGCCTTTGGGCTCAGAAGAAGTCCGTTTATATGGAGGCAAAAAAATGTCTGAGACTCAGGATTTATTGTAATATGAATGACCCCAAAACTATGAAGAGAAATATGGAGATAATGCTTGCTGGTGACTTTAAATTACTGGGGTGCAACTGGAAAGCTGAATGAAAATAGTACCATTTTATAATCCTTGACTGTTACATACCCAGGACAGTCTGCTTCTTCCACTGGCCAACAGGTGTTGGGTATGAACTGGAGGACAAAGTGGTAACTTGATTTACATGTTCCCTGTTAACACAACACTGAAGATTTTAGCCAGGAAATATAGATCTGTACTGAGAAAATAATTTATTACATCTGCTGTCATGCCTCTTTTTACTCTGTCTTCAATGGAGAAATAACTGAGTAGAGCACAACTGAATAAAGCCTTTCTCAATGGCAGCATTTAACTCTCACAGCAAACCAGTATTCTGGCAATACACTTTCAGACTTCAAATATCTTTGTAAAATAACCATAGTTCTGCTGTGATCCTGCACCAGTAACACCGAGTGATAACAGCTTATCCAAGGGGCTTATTGCAAAAGGATGACAAGGGCAATTCTCACAAGCATGATCTACTGACTCGTCAGTCCCAGTTTACTACCCAATACAAATCAAACTTCTCCAGATTCCTCTGTGTAAGGCAGGTAGTAAAAACATAGCCCATATGAAAAGTGTAACTTTTTCAAGTGCAAAAAAAAGTCCAAACAGAATTGTATAGAAAAATGTACAAAATTTGCCATAATATTGTGGCATTTAACAGAATAAGGCATTTTTTCAGAAGGACAAACACGTGTATATTAGGATTGGGCCATTTATGGTCCAACCCCCTAAATCTAGGAGGGTCAGAATAAAAACTGAATGTTACTTCATTTTATCCTTGTTACACATAGTATGTCAAAAAGACATAGTTACCTGCATAAATCACTGCTGTAACTGAAACCAATAAAATACTTTGCCTAGATACTTCCCAGGGTTATCAGCACACATGCAAGCAATGCTCTGGTTGATAAAGTATCATTTGCATGGTGACTATGCAGGGAATTTTGGGGGGCCAGGAGAACTAATTCCTCTCTTCATCCCAGTTTATGAAGTTGTGCCAGCTGCACTCTCAGGGCTAAAAAGAACAAGGGGCAACTATGTGAAAAGGGGTGAAACAAGCCCTGGTAAATACAGATTACTACAAGAAAAATAATCCATAAAGAATAGAGGGCAGGACTAGGCAGGAAAAAAGCTCTGATTTGATATTGAAAGCCTTACTTAATAAGATACCAATTCTCTGAAAGAAACACGGGATCTTTTTACCCTTCTCTGTCACAAAAATGAATACTTGTCCTAGAGCTGCTGCATTAATCAACTAAGAATTCCTCTAAGACAAAGCAAATGAAAATAGGGAGAGAAAGAACAAAGAGATTGTGTCTGGCTTGAGGAAAGTTTAGTTGCAGAGATAAGCAGAAAAACAAAACCACAAAGCAACATAGTATAAAGAACTATATTCCTTTATAACAGTTTAATACTTCCAATAGTGGCTGATAATCATGTTTCACACTTATTAATTTAATATTTCATAAAGCCCTGTTTCTATCATCAGTTGAAAGGGAAGTGATAATGTCTGTACTGGGAAGGAATTCTGTACATAATATTCTATCAGATTAAACCTCAATAACTTTATGAATTATGATCTGTCAGACACTTTTCTCATCTGCTACAGAACATACTTCTTAGAAATAGAAGCTATAATTAAGACAACAGATGTTCTTTGTTGGCTTCATCTGAAGCATGGATAATTTTTAAAAAGCAGTCTGTAGTTAAGACAGTATTCTGCTTCCCTCTATGGGTCAGCTTTTGCAATGCTCATTTTCCAAACAGAATTGAATTTAATGGCTACAACTATTTACAACTGTTATTAACATGATCAGAAAACATGAGCAGTACTATTCTGAGGGAAAAAAAAAGCCATTAAGTAAGTAAAATGCTCTGGCATGAAGTACACTGCATTATAATGCAATATATAATGCATAGTTCTGCCAAAGAAACTCCCTTCCCCAAAAAGCAAGGAAGAGATGGGAAAACCATTTGCTTATTCAACTCTTCTTTCAAGGATCTGTGAGATAAACAGAAAGCATAAAATAAGAAATAAGCAAGAATGTCCTCAAAGATATCTTTCTGCTTCTAAGTAGAGGGGGCACTTGAAAAGCTAAGGAGAACAGAGTGTGGGTCAGGATAGACATATCTGGACCTGAAACCCAAGCAGGCTAGCACTGGGACTTTGACACTGCTGGTTTCTAGGCCAGGCACATCTCACCTCCCTCACGTGGTCTGGAGCATTGGCACAGCTTGAGGCTTCCCATGCTTTTCTCAGGCGTGGCAGGCTGGCAAGTAATTCTTTCTTACCCTTCACTCTCAGGGATCACCCCAAGCCCTGTGTGACACGCAGAAGCACAGCAGTAGTAGTGGTCTCACATTCCCCACAAGCATCACTTTAAATGGAAGGACAGGTTAACATCTCTAAATAGAACAGCCCAGCATGGATTTCAGTGCATGATTCCAATGACAGAGAAAAAAATATTTTAATAAGCCAACACCTGTTTTTCATGTCTTGTTGACATCTGCAGGTTCCCTGCCAGCAGTTTTCAGTCAGAGATATTAGCAGGTGAGAGGTAAGCTGCAATGTAGGTACCAAGTTACTGCATTATTACATGCAAGGAGATGATGACAGAGACAACATAAAGGAAGGAATGGGACAGGGTCAACCAAGTAGCTGAGCCAATAAAGTGCAAAAACTGCCTTTTTCATGAAGTGAGGCTTATTATATTCCCTCCTCTTCCTTCAGGATTGCTGTTCCAGGAATCCTGGAACAGAGCTGAGATCTGCAAGAATTTGAGTAACTCAGCCTGCAGTTCTCCTCAGAGACACTAAATGACAATTTCAGCTTCTGGCAGTGGTTTGACATGAAACCTTACATGCTATCAAGAAGGGAAATACATAACACTGAATGTTCAAGTGTGGTGTGGGTAGTGCTGGCACGAGGACAAACAGCACATTCCGCTGGCAGCTGTATCTTGCAACTTACTTATCAAGTTCCTGGTGCTTCAGTGTTATTATTGCCATAAAACATTCAGATTTTAGTAGTGGTACATAGAAGCCCTTATTAGACAAAATTTTGATAGTTCTCTAAACAAAACCTCCCTTACTACTATTATGATTAACTAAGCATTCCCTTAGAACTGTTGCCAGCTGCCCTCCCACAAACTACCTCATCGTTCCCAAGGATATTTATGCCACGATTTCTATTAACTTCTGCACTCTAGACTTTTTTTTTAATAAAGCAAGAGTGAAAATTCATTAAAAAAATAATTTATTGTAAAGTGACTAGATGCAAGTTCATATATTTACATGGTACCTTTGCTACAGTCACTCTATAAGGAATGAGCAGCAAAGCTCCCTCTGATGCCTGCTATACTAACACAGACACATTAACAAAACTATATTGCAAGAGCATCAACACCATCACCATGGTCAAGCACTCAAAACTTAAGACCATAAAGAACTAAGGCTGTATGTGCAATTTCAGTTCATGCTTTTGTCTCTTTTCACATAATGACATAGAATTCTCCCCATGAAATTACACTGCCCATTTCAGTGTACAAAGACCAGAGCTCTCAAGGGATAAAACTCAGTTGATGAATTGAGTAATTTAGTATCTGGAATATTACCTAGACTGTACAAGGACACATGGTTGTGCAGTAGGCTTATATACTCCTGTTTATTTTCCTCTTCAAACCTGAATTTTCTACCATCTCATCTCCGAATGGCTTCCCATGTAAAAGTACTTTGGTCCACAATTTGTTCTTGAGCTCTTCCTACCAACTGAGAGAGGAAATATCCATTTGGTTTTTCCCAGAAATATTTGACACATAGGAGAGAGGCAGTTGCCTATCTTTTAAGGGAAGGAATGCTGAGATCCATCACAAGAGGCACTTGAAAATTTTAGTTCTGGCCAACCAGTGGAAAGTCATTGTGAGATTATTTCAATTACCTCTATCAGATGAAACTTCATAGATAGAACAAGTTCATGTGCTGGAACCATTTTAATTTAAAAAGTAGTAACATGTATTTTCTTCTGAGCAGTCTGGTGCTATCCACAAGGATTACTAACCTCAATTCCCCTTCCACATCTAAATGGTGATGGTTAGAAACAGTGCTCCAGTAGCATCTGCTCCTTGTAGCCAAGGCAGGACTGTGGATGAACCTGAGATACCATGGGTGCTGGAACACTGTTGAGAATGACCTGTCCCATCTTTAAAGGATCCTTGTTCCTTACTGCTGTTTCCTTTTTTCCAGTAACATAAAGTTTCTTTTGCAAGGCCATTACTGGTTTGTGATAGCATATCTGCTTGAGAAGCACATTTAAGTCATTCCCTTTTTATTCAATAATCATAGTACATAAAAATTCAAGGCAGTATGTTGTTTTGCTTTGAAAGAATGCTTCATTTTGTTACCTTCTTGCTGTAGAGAAACTAATGGGAGAAGAATGCCAACAAATCCCTGTCAAGCTATCGACAGACAACAAATCTAGATGAAAAGAATAGGCTCTTCACAAATGCAAGAAAAAGATAATGCGTATTACTACGCTTGAGAAGTCAAGTTGTTTAGATCTGGAAGATTTACATAAAAGAACTGGCAGAAGCTGCTGAAAGATGAAAGTCAACACTGCTCCTTCATCTTTTGGGAATTATGGGAAACATTTGTAAGTACACAGAAAGTTAAAAATAATGAGTGTATAGCAGTCACCCAGAACAAAAATGCAAACAATGGCAACAGCTCTCCAGCACCATGAGTTTTATTCAAAAAACTAATGTGTTTCAAATCAAATCAAACGTTTCCTCCTCTAAAAAAAATTAAAAAAGAAAAAAGAAAAAGCTTGGAGGCGTAGCTGTAGCAACAGAATACAGCAATGCTGAAAGGCAGTCTTATAAGAAAGTAAAACTGGGTTAATCCTTACAGCCATTAAACTATGGGGTGATCTGACATAGATACAGAACCAACATTATTAGGAAAATCCTGGACTGAATCTTCAGAGAGGTAATCCCACCATCCCCTTTACCTTCAGATGAAGAAGAAAACTCTAAGACTATATGTAATCAAAATTTTTGACTCATATCATACTCCTGTAGAGATTTCTCTGTGTAGCAATATCAGCTTTAATTTCTTATTCCAATATATTTTACAATACCAAGATCCTAAACAAAAAGGATGTCATGCAATATCAAGTACATCTACTCAACACATGAACCTAAAGATCTCCCTTTCATAAATCATTGTTTGTTCACACTCCACTGCTGAAGTAGCTTTGATTCAGACCTTAGCACTTAAGGTGGAATGAAATTTTATGAACCTTTACAAAGCTGTCACGGTCCCAACTGGTTAATTAACTCTAACTGGCAAAAGACCTTAATTTGTGCACTGATCAGTACACTGTGTAATGAAATTCATGTAGTGCAAAACCTGTTTATAGGAAGTGTATAAGAAAATAGAAAATGACAACAAAGATGGTGCTCATGAAAAACTGGCTACTGTTTTTACATCACCATCTGCAAGGAAGACTGACATAAGTCAGGGTAAGAAGGTATGGAACAGGATTTCAGTCTGCAGTGGGAGCATTCATTTGCAAAGAGACCAAAAGCAAGATACAAAGCCTCTCCAAGAAAACCCAAACACTTCAAACCCCAGAAATCCTTTTGCAACCTTACAGTGTTAGAGTGTTTTGTGGTCTGAAACAAAGAAAAATGTCTCTCTTTTGAAAACCACTGGTGAGCAGAATCGGATGAAATAACTGAAAGAAGTATTTTGTAAGTGATTTTGGAAGGTGTAAGGTACAGAAGAGCAAAACGAGAAAAAGCATTGATCTGGTTAAGAACTGACAATATGTTCCCTATGATCTTTAACTCAGGTAAATCAAATAAAAGCAGCTATTCTATGGAATAAATAAGGGAGGCAGAAGCTCTTTTTAGGTCCTGCAAAGACCTACAAAGACCCAAGAGATGAGCAAGAAGCATTCTGATCCATTGCTTCCACTCCTTATTTCTGCTACTCAGCAGCTGCCCTACACTACTCCAGCACGGTGGAATGTGCTGTAGACATTCTCCAACTTCCTTGTAGAAAATTCATGGTCAACAGGATCAGTGCTATCTCTGAACTTAGAGGACTACTAAGAGTAAATGTGAGAATGACAAGAAAAACTAATGTCTTGAATATTTAAGTGCTGCTAGTGTACAGGTCTTCTAGAGATCACACACATAAAACATCCAAATCAGTTTTTCTACCATCCTGCTCCTGCTAAGAAAGTTAGTTGGTCTTCTAACCCATCCATATCTGAAAATATAGTGGCACTATCTATCTATCTATCTATCTATCTATCTATCTATCTATCTATCTATCTATCTATCTATCTATCTATCTATCTATCTATCTATCTATCTCACTTTCCACATTGGTANTCTCAATTTCCACATTGGTACAGAGCTTAAAGCAACATTCACTCAGTTGACTTGTAATGTTGCTTATAGGATGCAATAAAGGAGTAAAAATACATTTCTGACTTGCACAAGATGTGATCAAACATGTGAAAAGGCCTTCTAGCTATGACTCACTAAGAAATGGGTGGGGGATTGAGAGGCTGAAAGGCTGCTGGCTGACTGGAGTAAGCCTTCCGCCACACTGGCCAGCAAGGACTGAAAATTGACTATTCTGTCAAAATGCCAGGTATATTCTGGTTGTTTTCCTGCTATCCTACTGGGTGTGAGGCAGTGCAAGGGTTGGGGAGACACAGAGAGAAGAAAGAAAGTAAGTCTTACATTTATGGTCATTTCGTTATTGTGCTCCAGAGGAATCCCTTGGTCATCTTGCCAGAAGAAAGAACCAGCTACCTTTATTTGGCCCTAGCATAAGGGAACACCTTTTCCTCATTTCATTTATATTTTCAAATGTATGTATGTATTTATTTATCTATTTTTTTAAATGCCGTCCATGCCAGAAGGAAAAAGGGTATCTCACTTGACTCCCACATGGAACAGCATTCCAAAAGAACCAGTTCCCTGCTGAGAATAGGAGAAAGAGTAATATATTAATTTTAAAATGACCTGATTTTTCTAAAATACATATGACTCCTTGTTTTTAAGCATGGTTCCCATGAACTGCCTCCATGAAGCTGGAAAAACTTGTCTCCTAAATAGCTCAGATGTGGCAAGTTCAGAGAACTGAGGATTTTACAAGATAAAGCTCCTCAAAAATGACAGATGCAGCAGACAGCTGGTCTAAGTCACCTAAACTCTGCTACGCTACCACCAGCTACCTCTTTACTGCAGGACATACTACCTCTCAAAGAATTCTAATCTTTCATGGTAAATGTGCCACTAGTAGCCTCTAAAATAATTTAGACATATCATTATGAGCAATCATCTAAACTGTGGCCTTATTTAAGGGGAAATTCCCTTTTATTTTTGTGTTTTGGTGGTTTGGTTTTTTTCAAATAGCATAGTTCTTGCTCTCTCAGGGGAGCCAACCCTTCTGCTTCCCTTTTTCTTGTTTCAGTACATCAGTCTGCTTTTCACCTGTCAGCTTCCCATATTTCAATCCTTGCTCTCAAACTGAGAATTTTTAAGAGAGAGAGCAGGGTGGCTGGTTATTCTATAATGGTATACAGCTAGGAGTGAACAATGCAAAGGACCAAGTGCAAATGCCAATCTGTGTTGCCTGAGGTTGAGAAGGAAGGCATCAATAAAGTGCAAGGCCACAGGTGTAGACTTCTCTAGATACACATACTCAACTTCTTTGTCTGCTGATTCCAAAACGTTGCAAGATAGTTTTTTTCTAAACTTTTATGTACAAAGACTGGTTGGGATTTTTTTCCTCCCCCCAGAATAGCTGCAAATTACATATCACAAAATTAACTGTAGAAATTTAGCATATACTGGTAAGCAACAGTGTTGTTTTGAGTCAGGCTAATAAAGACAAGAACGAAGTTTCATAGCCTATTATAGTGGCCATTTATGTCACAATATGACAGTGCTCTGTAAACATCCAAAACAACCTGCGCTTTTAAAAAAAAAATTGAGTCAGAAAATAAGCATGGATTAAAGATTTCTGACAAGCTGCAATTAGGTAACCAAATAATACTTAGCATGATAAAAAACACAGTATTTTCCAGAACATTAACTTGATACTGAAATAAGAGAATTTCATGCTTTTACTTCTGCATGGCTATCAACTTGAGCCCAACAGAACAAATTAGAACCATATTCAAGTCTATTTTTTCCTGCTGGCTTTACAGCTTCCCCATGCTTTCTGCACATTACACGTTCCCTCTCTTTTGCTCTCAGCATTTGGACTCTCTCCTTCAGGCATTCTGTAACCCTGCCAGCCAAAGAGCTTTGCTTTTAGTAAGTAGATCTGCCAACTTAAACACCAGTCTCCTAAGCCAATCAAATAATGAAAAACACATGTATGTACTTGCACATAATCTGTCAAATACCTCTCTAGCCCACTACAAATGATTTTTGCAATCTGGGGTTTTCATAGGAGCATGCATTCATACATAGTTTTCAAAGATCAAATGCCATGGTTCTGCAGATTTCTGTGTCTTGTTTGTGCACTCAAGCCCAATGATCCTGTAATTTCCATATTAACATCTAAAGATATGAAAAATGAAAAACTTAAAACCACAAAGGTTGTGCAGAAAAACTTCATATGGAGTAAGTATATCCTTCAATTTTTTCAATTTGGCAGAAAGGACTCCTACAAGACAGCACAGATTTCTCCATGGCAGAACACTCTTTCCACGTTTCTAGCGTCTGGAAAGTTAATGAATAATCATTCCAGGTGTCAAGAGTATTTTTCATACCTCCCCCATTACTCATCTACCACCCACACTTGATGTCTTGACTTCCACTTTCTAAACTAGTGTTTCCTGAAAGAGGAATCTATTGTATGATGCTAGCAACAGAGCAACCCAGGAAAAACTCTGAACTTTGTCACACTAGGATGAAATTGCACTGCCACACCTCTTGATAAGTAAGGCTGCAGTTTACTACATGGCAAGATAAAGACTGGAGAAAAAGCATCTTTCAAGGAAGCAAGCTATTGATTGGCATTAGAAAAACAAAAATCAAGTTTCAAGAATGGTACTTTA
Organism: Hylia prasina; assembly: GCA_013397195.1. NCBI lineage: Eukaryota > Metazoa > Chordata > Aves > Passeriformes > Sylviidae > Hylia > Hylia prasina. Next base: position 59,043 of record VYXD01007182.1, read on the forward strand.
CTATGTAATATCACCATTTGCAAAAATTCCTGTATTGTGAATCACGACTATGATACAACAAAGAACCCCTCAAAACTAACAGAGATGCACGATAAAAACCTAAAGTAAGAGGTGCTTAAAACATGTATCACTGAAATGTTCTATTGCAAAATGTGCTTTATATGTACAACAAAGTAGAGCATTTGGAACTGTGGATTTGCAAAATCATGAAATAAGTAAGCTAACACTAAATTATGTTACCATTCTTGAATCTGTGCACTCACATTCTAGTAATTCTTTTGATTTTGATGCTTATATTTGGATTCCAGCTGGTGCAGGAAGAGGTATGCCAGGAAGATTTGTTCTGCAAGGAACTGTTTTGACATCCAGTACACAGTAACTGAAGCCAGCCAAGGAATGAGTAGATGGTATTCACTCCTTGGGACAAATAAAGATTTACAGTGTCAAACCTAATGCATTTTTGGTTCGTGGTTTTAGTTATCACAGTGAAATGTAACTGCTAAAGTTCTTATATGTTAAGAGTTTTTAAGAGTTGCTCCCCAGGTTCACCTTTTTGAAGTGAAATCTACATGGCCCTCCTATGACAAAGAGATTAACCTTAAACTATCTTAAAGTCATAGGTTGCTTTGTTTGGTTTTTGGTTTTTTTTTAATGGTCTGTTTTGTTTACCTCGTTCCTTAGAGGAACTATGATAGCACCTTTGCTTGCAACAGTGTCCTAAAGATGACTTAGTTCTTGTCATTATTAAGTTCTGTGAAAAACTAATTAGTCATGTCATTGGAAAGAGCAGAAGTATCAATGAAAAAACCTGTTTCCAGAGAGAAGACTAAAGAACAGGTGGCTCTAAACCACAAACTGATCAACCTGAAGGAAGCAATTTTAATTCAGTGAAGATCTTGAATAAAACAAAGCAAGAATAAGTGAGAAAAAGGGTGGGACAATTATATCACTAAAAAATTGTATCTGATGGCAGTGAGAGAAGTACTTACAAGTTTTAGATGCAGTTTTGAAACCTTAAAGTTCTTCTACTGTAGCGTGCAGTTCATTGTCTATACACACATACATGAAGGTGACAAAACTCTGTATTTATTCTAAATATAATAATTTGTAACAGTAACAGAATATACAAATAAAACTGTCACCACATCACTTCCTCAATTATATGAAACCCCTATTACTGGCACATCAGTTACCCAAACAGGGAGCCCTAAGGAAAACATCAGCCCTGCCAAAGTATCTATCAGCCTAGAGGAAAATTTTAACATGTATCAGTGAAGAGTTCTGAATATATTGAAAGAAAATAACTTGGTGAAAGTAATCTTAATACTGTCATCACCAAATACAATTAAGTATATGTAGTTTCCCAAATGAAAACATTTTACTACTAAATTCACAATTCTTATGATGTAATGGACATTAAAGGGATAAAAAGTTAAGTAATCTACACTAAATACGTACTAAAGGAAACATTTTGGACTAATTAGTAACAGGCTTTAAATTCATCTAGAAGTTATGAGCTCAAAACAGGAATAACAGGGTGAAATATATGTTATTATATTATGAAATATATTATATGCCTTGCATTAGCCCAGGACCTCAGAAAAGATGCTCACAACAGAGTTTCCCTTACTTGTATTCAAAATTCATGAAAGGACAGTCAGACTCTGTTCTTTACATCAGCGTTTATGGTGTAGTATTCCATGCATATTCATATTCTATGATTCTGGTATACTGGAATCTCTTCCAAAAAGAGCTAAGATTTGTGCTCCAAACCCTAAAGACATTGGGAATTTTGCCTAACAGAACTAAGAGTAAGTACTATGGGTTTTTTCCCAATGCTGCTAAATCTTGACCATAGATCTGATCCTGTTCCTTCTGAAGTTGAGATGGGTTTTGCCAACAATTTAAGGGAAAGTAGAATAGTAACCTATGGCTTCTTGTATGAACAAGTCCTTGAAGTAAAGGGAAAAAACCTCTCAATCATGTATATTTTCAAGAACATCAGTTCTTGAATTACTTTAAAATAATTTTATTTTTAGTTTGCATCCAAAAGAATTTTGAATAAAGGATTTTAATACTCTATTTAGAAAAGAGCAGCTCACATTAACAAGCATGTTCCATCCAAACTACTAGACAATTTATCACCGTATTTGATTGACTGGCTATTTAGTTCAAACAGACATTGAGAACTAAAAAAAAAAAAAANCATAATAAAACCCTATATATTTGTCTTAGAGGAAACATCTGGAGAAAAAGTATAACAGTTGGTAACTGTCTTCCCCTTTTTTGCTGAAGTGTTCATGCAACTCGAAGTCCTGCATCCTAAATCACTCTGGAAGGTAGCAGCAGCCCACTAGATTTTTCAGTGAAGGTTTTAATACCAAAAATAGATGAGACTTTCAACTTGCTATGAAGCAAGATTTTATGCTAGCTGCTCTGTAGTATACATTGTTCAACCAGTGGTTTAATATTATCCCGAAAATCCTGACAATACAGGGATTGTGAAAATCTCTCATTTCATGTAGGGGGCTTCAGTTTACACAGGCTACCAGAAAATTTTTAGAGTTGTAAGCACTAAGTTTGACCCAAGAGAAAGTCAGAAAAACATGAAAGTTGCAGGGAATACATGCTAATCTTCCAACAAACAGTAATGAGTTATAAATACAGCAAAGCGAATTCAAACATTCATCACTCTGTGCCCTCACGAAGCCCCTACTCAATGAACAGAGGTCCTGTTTTCTGTTAATTCAGAAGAAACTTTTGCTACTTGCTGTTTAGAATGTGTTCCTTAAAATTCTATCAGTTGGCCAGGCCAGATTACAAGGGTGACTAGAAAAATTTTTATGCCTAGAACTAGCTTGCACTGGACCAAAAGGCCTCCCTAAACCTTTTTCTTATTAAGAAAATTGCTTATTTAGGCTACTGACTAGCTACACTATTCTGGCTTCAGAACAATTGAGTAGATTTGGACTGGCCAGTCTAAATTGTACTTAAACATCTGTATAGATTTTACTCCTAAGTACCTAAAACAAGCCTTCACAGAAGACCCAGGTACCCATGGTGTCCTGGAACCTCACAGCCCTTTGCAGACCACATCAGGGCAGATGTCCCTCATGCATGTGCCAGCCAACTAGGAGTAAGGCAGGAAATTATGGGGGGTTTTGCCACCGCCTCTGTCACTCCTCACCTGTGCCAAGCAGCTGTGTCTTGGCAAGGAGACAATTCATGGATAAGGTCAAAAACACAACAGACATTCTCCTGTCTCCATCCAAGCACAGCACATGAAAAAATGCAATGAAATTTGCATGAAAAAAATAGCACTAGAGAACTGGAATGTCTGTTTACAGTGTTGATGAACACCATGTGCAAATAGGAAAAAGACTGAAAGTTTTTCCCCTTAACTGCTTTTTTCTGGAATGTTCCTGGATAGAGAGATAATGAAACCAGATACAGCTGTGCAGCCTTATCTACCGTAATGCATAATTAGTGGTTTCTTTCATTAATTCCCTAATTTAAGTCCTTTCATCTACCTCCAGCAAAAAAGCGTTGAGGATGAGGAGTTGTAAATAAAAAAGTAACCTCACAAACTAAGAGGCTCCTCTTTGAGAGAGACTGCTGGTGAAGCCATAACATGCTTTGAGACATTGATTTGCAGTGCACTATTCAAAAGTTTCTTTGCCAAGAATGGTCTTCCATGGTTATCTGCTATCTACCAATGTTATCCAAGCAGGATGAAGAGATCTTGGAAGAAACAGGTGATAGCATTTAAGTTTTCTCTCCTAACCCCAACAAATAAATTCCACTGTTATACCTGTAAATAAGACATACAAACCTGATGCAGCCATGCTTCCTGCTATCAGCAGGAAAACCCAGCTCAGAGGTGCATTCCCTCTCAGAGTACAGATCTCAGGTAGCACTACTCTTCCTTCCTTCCCAGGTGGTAAGCAGGAGGGTATGGAACCACAGTGTTCAAACATGCTGCATCCAACAAATGCAACCTCACAGAGGAGAAACAGCAAGGTAGAGACCAATTGAATTATACCAGTCTAATGTGCTTGGAACAGTTTGGCTTTTTACCACTACCTTTACAATTTTAAGTGTGCATGTGTTTTATAAAGAAGCATTAACACATTTAAGGAAAGCAGAGTTAACTTTGTTTTTCTAAAACACAGACACTAAAAAGAAAAAAAAAAAGAAAGGGCAAAAAACCCACAGAGAAAATGTCATCTATTTTACTGAAAAGATACAATAGTAGCTCAAGATATTCTGGAACCTGAATGGACTCAAAATAGCTGCCATTCCTGAGAGAGGTCTCCCTTCTGCAGGAGCATCTTCCTGTCCCAGATGCCACCAAGTGATTTGCCAGCACAGATGGAAACTGGCATGTTTAGACCCACCAAAGGTAGATCTCACTTCTTGTCCTCAACATCCACCATCTCCAGTGGAGAAATTATCTCAGATACTGACCTCTGGGAAATGTTCTAACATAGCAAATGATGAGGAGCACACACAAACAGACCTAGTGGATTGTACGAGAAAACTGTCTGACAGATAACTGAACAGTTAAAAATGCTTTTCATCATTCATGTCATAGTTTATGTAGTAGTTTTGAAGTATAATATAGTCTCAAAAGATATTTTTAAAATGTAGAAACCATATGCAATCATGTCTTTCCTTGGATCAGGGCAGTAGTGTGTTTTTGAAAATTCGCCTTGAGCATCTTGGTACCTGAAAAGTCATCAGCTTAAATATAATTTTTAATGCCGTCTTACATGCAAACTATTTTATAAAGGGGTCAACATGTGAAAATAAAGAACAAAATTTGGGTGCTACTCTTGTGGACTGCGGCATACAGTATTTATAAAGTACTGAAAAAACCCATTCATGTTAGTACAAAAGGTTACACCTGCTAATACTTTATGAAAAGATTTCAGGCAATGTCTAAGGATGCAGGCATTTATACAGCATAGAGGAAAAAAAAAAGAAAACAAAGAAAAACCAAATCTCCAACCAAAAATCTACACAAGTGCCTTCTCTTACTGAAACCATCATAAAATACAATTGCATTTTAGACATGTATTTTGCTGAAAGCATGAACAGAAGTTAGGAATAACCAGACTTACTACTTTTTTTTTTTTNNNNTTTTATTTTTTTTTTTTTTTTTTTTTTTTTTTAAGCTAGATATTCTCTCCAAATTCTCCCAAGTACTTAGATTCTCACCAAAGTATTCCCAGGACTTAATACCCTTCTCCAGTTAAAATAAGCATGTCTTTAATATCGTGTAATTCCCTTTGTCATTCTTAGCTATGAAAATAAAGAAGTTCTTTGTATTCTAGCCTTCAGATTGATTTCATGGACGTTCATCATGGAGAGCAGCTTTGGAGTAAGACACAGATGTGAAACAGTGCACAGCCAGCTGCAGTTACAGACCTGTGCTCTTTCACACAAGAAAATCTGGATGCTTATATGGCATCACACAACTATTTAAGTGGGCACAGTTATTTGCTCAGGGTGCTGAATGATCCATTCTTGGCAAACACTTAGCACCATGTATTGCTAAAACTCACAGACTGATGTTATCACATGCAAGAACTAAGTAAGAACTATTTGCTAACCACTGAAGGGTTTTTTTCAGATGTTCCTGGATCACAGCTACAGGACCAGACCAAGATGATTCCAATGAGAGGTGTAGGCTAATTCACCTTTGCCATGCTTTACATCTGCACCAGCTTTCATGTCAGCACAAGGTATTAGCAGACTAAATCAGCATAACAGAAAGCTAAGGAAAGGGAAGCAAAGTCACTCAACATAGTGCCATTGTTGCAATCATAGAAAGTCATTTTAAAATCATACAAAACAGACAAATATTTGTTACAGCATCAAAATAGGGGAGTCTTATTCTTTCAGTTTCTTAATGCAAAATTAAGTATAGTGTAAAAGAAGGCATTATTTTTATTAGATGAATTAGATTGAGACAGTCTGGGAAAAGAGTTTCATTTCAGTCACACAAGCCTTTCTAAGGTCACCTTTAAGGATTAAAAGGGGGTTCTGTGTGCCCCAAGTGATGCATTTTTCACAGGAATATATAGTGTTCGATTAAAGCATTATCTTAAAAAGCTCCCTCTCTAATTTTTTATCCTGTGAGGATTAAAAGGCAACATGGAAGATGCTGGGTTTAAGGGTCCTTCCTCCCTCCTGCTCCCTTCCTCCAGTACCAGCAGGTGGGGCCAGGCATCAGCCATGAACTTGCCCAGGCCCTCTGTCCACGTGCAGTTTGTACTGGGCTCGCAAAGCCTGTCCCCGTGCTTCCTGTGGTGCTTACAAAGGCTTTTTTAGATATTATCACTGCGAAAAAAAATGCTCTATCTCACTTCAGGGGAGCTTGCAAAAACCTTTGCAATCATCAGTGATAAAGCAGGTGGCAAGGACTCTGTTTTCAGCTGCATGCACTTACCTGGCAGCTAGAAATTTGCCGAGAAATGTGATCACAAGCAGCCTGCAAGGCTTTATGGCAGGAACTTGCCCCATTTCTCAGTGCAAGCCAGACTCAACTGACATGAAAATTCATGGCTGCAATGCAGTTCTGACAGCTGCAGCAGGGCAAAGGCTTAGACTCAAACTGGTTCTAAAAAGAAAGAATTCAAAGGCTCTGGCTTGAATGGTAAATATATTTACCATTTGTATTTGTCATGAGATAGTGACTCATCACTTCATCCCATAATTTCCTTTTTCCATTTGCCTAAATCAGGCAAGATGACTGTTTTCTTCCCAATGGAGACTCCAGGTTTGCTGCATTTCGCGCACTCTAATGTCCGTCAATACACAAATGTAAATAGTTTTCACAAATGGATTGCTACACTGGCTTTATAGCAAAACTAAAGACATAAATTCTATAAATTTGTGTCTCCAGTTAAACCATGCACAAACGGTTTTATGCCCTCTGTCAGTTTGGATCTCTGTCAGATATTGCATAACCTGGTTGGTGAAAGAAAAGAGTTTCCAAATGTTCCGTGTCATTATCTTTGTGTAACTTGCTGATCTGTATCTGCTCTAGGAGAAGGGTGAAAAAAAATTTGGCTTTTTCTTTAAAAAAAATAAATCTGTTTTATAGCTTCACCACAAGAAGGAAGAGCTTCAGATTATTTTTAGGCTCAAAATCAGCTGAAATAGTACAAAGTGTCAACACAAACAACCCTTTTAAGTTACACAGGAAGTTGCAGGAAGTGCCAAAACATCAAAACAGACAAATTATTCCTATAAAGTTCTGGTCTGCCCTTCTGCAATCTGATCTTCATTTCAAAGTGAGAATTTAGCATTCCAAGTTAAATCTGAAAGTATTTCAGTCCGTCAGCCAAAGCTTTATGTGCTGAAGTCTACCTAAGATGAGTCCTCACAAACCAGGTAGGGAAATGATACTGTATGAATCAACTCTTAAGTGCATGCCGTTGTATCAGATGACCTGAATCAATGTTTGCAAAATCTGGACTTTGTACAGCTTAGGCACTTCCAATTGGAAAGAGTTGAGGAAAACTGGGATAAGCACGAGGAACCAGCCTAATGTAGCTTCAATTACAAAAAACCCCAAAACCCCAAAACAAATCAACAAAGAAAAATCATTCAAAGAGAAAAAAACCCAGTCATGTAAAATCTTTACTTCTTTATGTAAACTTCAGATGTCTAATGGGGGGAATAAAGACGACCCTAAGCTGTGTCTCCACTGTTGCAAGTACCTCAATCCTCCCAGCCAGGCACCCTTGTCTGGTGGGAAAAAAAAAAAATTGTGGCAGGTTGGGTCACTTGGAACCTCACAACACTGAGAGGAATTACCTCTGCTTTGCCATAGCTCTGACATGCACCAGGCCTGAGACTGGAAGGTGCTAGAGACGTCCTGGGGCTTTTGTTTCTCTTTTATTTTCATATCCTCTCAGATGCAATTAAAAAAAAAAAAATCCCCACAAAATCGGACTTAATCTAGTTCATTATTGACAAAGATAAGGGGAAGACAGGCAAAATGTAACAGTCCTAAAATTTCAGCCAAGGAATGCCAATGGTTCTAGAAACTTAAATAAGTCATGAACAAAATAAAAATATGGGGCAAGATTTAAGTGTTTTAATGGAATTTAGGACCACCAGCAAGGGGGGTTTTGTTTTCAGATTGGCTTTTAACATTTAGGAAGCTCCCTGTTTTAACATTTAGGAAGTAAGACTGACTGTGTAAGACAGGGGCCTGATGAGCAGCTCTGCCCATGTCACCAGCCTCACTGACTGCAAAGTGTGTTGAGATGTCTATGATTATTTGTAGATGAGTAATATGCCACTGGCAGCATTGTGCTTAAATACTGCAAATTAGATCTAATACAAAACAATCTTGAGACTGATGAGCAAGTGATCAGGCTTAATAAAGCCAAGGAAAAAAAAACATTCAGAGTGAATAATTAAGTATTAAAGAGTGTTGAAAATATTAAAAGGTGTCTTCTTCAAAAAAATAAACCCAGCTATAAGGCAAAATTAAAGGAACTTCTTTGATTATGCATATATACTCTTAGAAATCTCAAGTTTCTGATACTCTAATTCAACATATATGCACCAGGGGTACATATTGAATTGACTCTTTAAAGAATTAAAAAATATGCAGATTACAAATAAATGAGCTATGTTTAAGAAGTCTTAAATTACAGTTCCCCATTAATTTGTCATTTTAATTTACAGTACTTTCAATTCATCAAGTAGTGAAAATGTAAACTTGACTGCTTTTGGTCAGGCAAGTTTCACACTACACATTAATTTATTTGAAATACACTCTAAGGGTGTAGAGAGAAGTATCATCCTGGGAAGAATCTTTTGGCCTACTGCCCATTACATTGGCTGTTGGACAATGTTAACTGTGCTATTCCTTGCCCCAAATAATATCTACAAAAATAGTGAAGCCATCTAGAAGTCAAACATATATTGCTACATTGCTCTTTATCTGAACTTTTTCTGCCCTCACCTCTGGTTTTACCCTAATTTTTGTAGTATTCTGCTAACTTTAAAGTTTCACCTTCATTTTGATTTTTATAATACTCTTTCAGTACAACATTTCCAAATTTGTTTCTAAGATTCAAAGCACTCTTTGCCTTAGATCTCTTCTAGGAGAGAAAAGATCTGTAAAGAGATTTCTTCTAATTACTTTTCCTAATTTCTTTTAGGAAAACATACTTTATTTTAACAGTAATTAAGCCTTATGTTCAAATTTCTGTCCAGGAGGGTCTAATTCCTGGTCTTAGGGCATTATGGAGGTGTCTAGCCTCTTATGTGAAGCTTAAAATCTTTAATTCAAAACCAGCTATGGGAAATATTTTTCTTTTTTTTTTCTTTCTTTTTTTTTTTTATCAGAAGAAAATAAGGTTGAACTGCAGGCTGATTCTTAAGCATTTTAGAGCACAGTGAAATTATATGTGCAGAGTCTGAGATGAAGATTCCCAGTTAAATCAGAATATTTTCTTGTTTCCAATTCCCACAGTCCCATGGTATTAAAAATAAACACATTGCATGTAAATAGTACTTTGTCTAAAGGCAATAAACCTTACATAGGAGATCACATATAAGCAGAGCCCCCCAAATCTGCAGCAGAATTTTCCAAAGTAACTCCCAGCAGCAGAAACTCCCATAAATGTCTGTTGCAAACACAGTCCTGGGGCAGGCTTGGAAACAGCAAGATTAACACCAGGATTTCCCAGTGCTGTGCAGGGGCCAGCTCACAGTATGGAGCTGTGAACAGAAGCACAGAGCAAGCATGAGTACAGAAACCAAAGAAGTTACAAAGTGCTACTTTTTAAACCAATAAACATCAAAGCCGGGATGCTGGTTGCTTCACCACAGCATGCACACCTAAGGAATGGGATTTTCTTTCCATTCTCTGTTGCTCAAAATGACCTGTCAGCGTTGAGGTGTCTATCCAAAAAGCCATATTTCTTCTGCAGTTACATAGAATGGTGACAACTATCTCCACAGGTGGGTTAAGAAAAGAGTCAGTGTTACCTATGCAGCACACATTAATATCCAATACAAGGAATGATCAAAGATGCAATAGTTTTTCTTTTCAAAGGAAATACTCCATTTTCAGAACTATGCTAATGAAAGAGAAAACATGAAGCTCTAATGACTAGCAGTTAAGGGTTCAAGCACTTCAGAGATAGGGACTTAAGTATAACTTAAAATGCCACTACATCCTCATCTGCCCTCAACTTCATCCTAACAATGATTTACATCTAGGCACTGCAGACTTACAAGCAATACTTGCTACAGTGCTTCAGAACATTGCTATATAAACCAGTGCAGATTCACTCTTTATTAAGTCCCCACCAACCTAGAAATGCTTCTGCCAGGTTAATTTGGTTGCCACATACAATTTTGTGCATTTCTGCCCTTATCTCTGCTGGCTATCAGCACAGCTGAATGTGCAAGTGACACTGCAAACGTTTCTGTGTAGACACTGTGATACTATTCATTACTATGGTGTCACTGTGAAGATCATGGTCACATACTACAACATTTATTACCTACAGTTAGAAACCCAGAGAATTCATTTAGTATTAGAAGTTGAAGAAAAACAAACCACTCTAGTCTTCTCCAATAGGCTGTAAAGTCTATTCTAAAATGTACTTGGCTTATTGATCTGTAAAATGGAACTATCTGAATGGCAGTAGGTAAAGACAAAATAACTTGGAGGAAGGGGTTTTTTGTTTATTTTAGTTTTTTACCCCAAAGGTTTTCCAACTATAAAAAGGGACAATGTGCTGCTTCTCTTAACAGAAGAGTTCTGATAAAATTCTGAGTTCTGCCTCACATACTGTTTCAAATACAGGTTAAAATGCAACTTAGGAAGATATTTCCTCTCTTTAACCTTTTTTTACATAAGGCTATCTTTTTCTACTGCATGCCATACCCCCCAGAAATGATAAATCTGATTTTCTCTTTATTATCATTTCATTGCTCATTTTCAAATATTCATTCTTACCTTTAATGCCACAGGTAACCCCCCACAACCAGAGTATATCTTTTGCTGCTAGCAAGAGATTTGTGGTAAGAACATATTTTTCTTTAGAATTCAGCATATTGGACTCACCAAGAACTTCCTTGATAGTGAGTTTGATGAACCACAAAAGGAAACACTTCCATCAGTTTCTTAGAAACCTAAAATAAATGTTACCTGGCTTTTTTTTTTTTCCACTTAAGTTTTTGCAGCATTGAATTATAAACATACTTTCCACCCTGTGAGATGTACCTCACAGTAAGTCACTGGTCCCTGCGCCTGAGACAAACCACACGAAACTACAAAGCGTGTGAGCTAAATATTACAATGTAAAAACAATTCTTAATTGACTGAAATGAGCTGTACACTAAAAAAGTGACCAGCAGGTGCTATATACATGAATGTACACTCAGACAAGACTGTGAAACAAAAATACCTGAAACCATGCATCCTCTGAATACTGACCTTGTTGCTCACTCTCTGATTCAGCTTTTGCAGGACTTGGTGCTACTGGAAGAGGCCGAGGAGGACGAGGCTTTGGAGTGGGGGGAGATATTTTTTTTCTTCCAATGTATTCTACATAAGTTCCTGGGAAATCCCCCCTCTCCCCTGTGGTTTCATTAAAGCCATTCAACCAACCAATTTCCTCAGGCTTTGCTTCTTCCCCTTCACTGAATCCAAGTGCTAGTAAGGTACCTTTATTCACAGTTAATATATCTCCTAAGTGCAAGTCAATGTCTTCTTCTCGCTCTTTCTTGTAGTCATATAAAGCTCTGTATTGATATCCCTCAGCACTCATCTTGGCAAATGATTTAACATTCAAAAGTGTTATTAAACAGTATTAAAATGCAATTGTCCAGTTATAGTTCTATGTACAGAGAAATTCAAGATGAATTAAATGGGATGATGAAAATGTCTCTTAAGCAGTAAAATCCAACAGAGAATGAAAAAGCACCAGTCTGCCTTTTCACTGCTGATGTTTTTACCAATGTATTTATTCTTAGTCACTGTCTGTTGCAGAAGTTAAGTGTTCCAATTCTTCTGTGTCTAGCAGTATCTTCCAATTAGTTCTTTTCCTGCGCTTGCTGGCACTTCTGTGTCTCCACACACAAGTTCAGCCAACTCTTCAGCCAGTCACGCTCTCTTCAGATGTGCTTGCCACAGACTGCCCACATACCTTAAAAATTCTGCCACCAAACTCTGCATGCATGCTTTTCCTGGAAAGAGAAGAAAAATGTGATGAAATCATTTCACATTCTATTGATGGTTGTGGACTTTGTATTCTACCTACGACTTAAGCTTTCTGCAACCCTGGCAAAGACTGTGCCCCACATAAGAATCCTAAGTAACAATATAATCAAGTAAGAGCACAAAAAATATCTCCTGCTAATGTTGGTATTTTTTATAAAGGATATATGTCAAATTAATTGCCTCAAAATCGTACCTCTGCAGTATGAGGCATGCTTCCTTCTCTGTGACTTATGGCTACTGAAAAGTCTCAGGGAGAGAGGGCTAAGCCCTGGAGCTATCCCTCCAGTGCAGTACTAACCTGGCAGCAAGAGTTTATATACTATCTCCCTGAAGCCAGACAGCCACACCCCTTCTCCATGAAAGGTCTGTCAAGACAGAGGAGGAGCTTACTGTAATTAGCATTGACCACTGGGGTATTCAGTCTCCTCCTGTTTATGACACGGGTAAAGATGGGCAACAATCCCCATCCTAAAGCCTGCATTTCAAAAACCTTTTGGAGGAACGTGTCTCCTCATAACCTGTAGAAGAACCAACGACTCAAAAGAGCTTTTACTTGATGACTACCATATTTCCCCTTTTTCTTTTTTAAAGGGGGGCTTTACCACTCCCCCATCTTCCAGATGTTTTTAAATGTGTTTATGGTATAATAGTAGAAAAACAATCAGCAACTGAAACAGGCACACCCAGACCACCTAAGCAGCCCAAGCAGGAGTAAAGTATCAGGGTGTATGCTTAAATTACATTCAAGGCAAGAGAACACAGGCCTGAACTTTTGGCTCAAGGTTGCCCAACCATAAAGTAAAAGAAAAAAATGTGACTAAACCCCAAATCTATTTAGAGAACAGTTGCTTGAAGACATATAGAACAGTGAAAGTTTTCTAAACATTATTTCAACTATTACTCATTTTCATCTACTTAAAAAACCAAGCCAAATCATAATTTGAAATGCTATACTGGAAATCAGAACGTACTAACTACTCAAAGCTGCACAGAAAATCCCAAACTATGTCTGAATAAAAGACTTGAGAGAGCTGTGTAATACCAGCAGGTAAAATATTGACTGTGTACTATGTACTCAATGTATAGAAAGCTCTTTTTATTGTGAAACACTCCCTTTTTACACTGTAAAGAGACACCAGTAGACAGGGCTGGAACAGGGAACATCTGACAGCTCTTTTCCACACCATTTTTTCTAATGTCTCAGTCATCAAGCCCTTTGAAATATGACTAACTGACAAGCTAAGAAGTGTTTATAAGAATGCATATGGGCTTTCTGTGCCAGTGAATGAACCTGATCCCTAATTTGTATGTGGCTGTTCTTCAGTCCATCAGGTCCTTGCAGCATGTTGCACAACATCTCTCGTGACAGAACACAGAAGAAAATCTTGTTTAGTTATTGAAGAACTTCCTTATCATTCCTTGCAACCAATTTTTGTTGTAGGAAAGAATCATCTGAGCCTGCATTAGACTTCCTATTTCAAAAAGCTTGCAAGTAAGTATGTATTTTAATAACTTGCAAATCTATCCACGTGAATTAGGAACCCAGCTCCCACTGAAATTTTAATTCAGAAATTTCTGCAGCCACTTCTGAAAAACCAAACTATGCCGCCTACCTCAAGCTACCAAATATCACAGACTTTTCAATTAACATGAATAGTTTCAATGATATTTAATTTTGCCCTTTCTACCAGAGAAAAGTCTACCAGCAAAAACTGGGGGGAAAGTACAAGTAGCACTGTATCAACTAAATAGGAGAGAAGACTACAAAAGCATGCATTTCTCCTGTTTCATGTAGCAAGAGAAAAAAAAATGCATTTACAGAGTTTTGATCCAAGTGTTATGATTAATACAAATGTTTCCAATCAAAACCAACTATGCACACAGCAAAGCCTTCTAGAAAATTACCACTTTGACTACTTTAAATACTCTGAAATATTTATTTTCTTTTTAAGGAAGGTTCAACAAGTGCTCTGCCACAACTACTTATTTAACTCCTACTGCCTATGGGCATTTTGGCAGCCAATGAAGTCTTCTAAACACTGTAGAATTCAATTGACTTGACTTACTCCTCTGATCTTTTATTATCTAATGTATCGTAGAAACTTTAGAGCCATATATTTAGAATGATTACTTCTGTCTCTCATGCACCTTTTGAAAATACAGAACTGGAAATGTAGTAACATAAGAACTTCTTTTGACAATTTAAAGCATATTTTAAAAACTCAAAACATTAGAAAAACTCAGTGAAGTTATGGTAGCAAAGTTTCCTTAGATCCGGTTTCCCTGGGGCTCAGGGCTGCAGTACCTGTTCAGACTCACTTATCAGCACCACCCTGAGTACAGAGTTCCCAGCATCTGACCCCTGCTCTATGGTTCATGTATCCGGAGACACTCCTGGGAGTCAGCCATTCGGAGCTCCTTGGATTTAAGCCTTTTTCTATTGTTACAATGTGTCAAGTTCAGGGATTAACAAAGACTCAGAGCTGAAGAACCTCGCAGACAGACCTAACACAGGGACAAACAGCAGTTTTCCACGCTGTCTCAGTAACACCACAGTGTATCCAAAAGGCCATCTTAGAGTGCTTTGCTAAGATCGTGTATCAAAAAATTCTCTTTACTCCAACTGAAGTTACACCGCCTCAGGCACTTTGACTCAAACTGACTTAAGCGGACTGGTTCTAAAATACATAGCTTGGACACTGCGTTATATAGACTAAAGCAAACCAAACACTTCAGGGAAGAAACAGTCTTATATTTGAGATGATGTAGTACTGGATTTCCATTTGGCTGGTCAAATGGAAAAGGAAGAAGAAGTATTGTTCATTTGTTTTTTTATTTACTGTCTAACAGCTTGATGCCACTAAAAGATTCCTGAGTTCAGGCAGAATTCCAGTCTCTCAGCAGAATGGTTTATGTTGGGCATTTCAGCAGTGATAAAATTTAAAATTCAACAGAAAAATTCAAGACAGTCCTACAAATTTAGGTGAAAAAGGAAGAGGACATGAAATCTTCCCCTTCACCCTCCCCTTCTCCCCCTGTTAAAAATGACATCTGGCTCTCCCACTTCACTGGTACCCAAGTGTTTCCTCCCACACAAGCTATCATGCCTTTGGTGCCGGAGGATAAAAACTTCTACACTGCAAGTGCACGCACAGTGATACCAGAGGGGTGGGCTGGTTACCGGTACAGCATCCCTAGTACAAGATGCAAAGACTTTCTTCACCTTTACATTAACAAATTTAAAAAACGTATCTCCTTGCACTGCGATCTCTCTAATACTAATTCCAAAATCCCTAGAGGAATAGTGCCTAACACAAGCTTCCCTTCCACTGCAGGATAAGCTTGCTAGATAGAAGAGCTGACTAACATACTCAGGGAGAAACTGAAATAATGAGACTTGAAGGGTAAGCGGGGAAATTTGCTTGGAGCCCGACTCTTCTCCCCACTAGGTGTCTACACACCTGTGACTCAAACTGCAGCTTTCTCTGAAGTACGCTCTCCAAGTGGAGATGACCAAGTACCACATTGGAACACTATTTTCTGCAAGAAAGTGAGATCGGTGATGTATCACGAAGTAATACCTTTACACCGCTTCCAGTCTGAAATAATTATTTCGAATCTTTGGAGATTCTATAACAAGTCTTTGAACTCGTTCAAAGACACATACATTGAATAAGTACTCTGAGCATTGTACATCACATCTCATTCAGAAGCATCTCAAGGACCTTATAAAGGCTGCAAACTAGGGACGAAGGCAGGTAAGCATCAAGACCACTTCGGTAGAATAATTACATTAATAATGATAATTGAAAAACTTAGGAAAGCAGTACAGTCTGAGCTCCCTCCCGTTGAAGTGGCAGGCAGGTTGACCCCTCCGGAGCCCAGCACCGACATGAGGTCCCCGCCGCAGAGGGAGCCGGTGCTCCTCCAGCGCCGGTGCAGGGCTGCACCGAGCCGGCGCTCCCCGGCGGCGCGGAGACGATGGCGGAGCCCGGGGCACGGAGGACGCCGCGCCGACCGCTCCCGCCCCAGCTCTCCCTAAGGATACCCGTTCCGCCGCCCCGGGAGCTGTATCCCGGCGCGGGCACCAGCCCCGCTCCGCACGCCGCCCGGGGCCGGGGTTCCCGGGCAGTCCCGCGGTGACCGCGGCGCGCCTATCGCCCTGCCCGTCCAGGAAGC
>VYXD01007182.1:76387-116819 GCA_013397195.1 Hylia prasina
GTGCCGTGGGTGCCGGGCTGTGTGCGGAGCAGGGCAGCCCGCTATCCCCCCACGCTGGGCCGCCTGGGGCTCCCGCTGCGGGACTGCTCGCCCGGGGCCGCCTGGCAGCGGCGGGCAGCGGCCGCACTCCCCCCCCTGGCCCTGCCAGCCCCGTGCCGGGAGCCGCGGGCCACACGCCCCTCAGCCTCAGCCTGGGGAGGGGGTAGCAGCTGTGTGCAGCAGCAGAGACCGCCAGTTGATCCCATTGAGTGCCAGTGTCCGAGTTTGAAAGGCTCCGTGCAATGCAGAATAAAATTGCTTATTCCCTGCTGCAAGGAGCACAGCACCTTCCAGTGGATTTGACAAGACGAGGGTGTGGCACAACACCAGGAGCTTGCAGCAAGACAGTCGTGCTGCAGATGTATCTACTGCGTGGGGACAGATCTCTGTTTAGATACTAAGTGTGTGTACAAGTGTTACCATGATTGTCACTTTGAAAGAAGACAATGCAGTCTAAGCAAAGATAGAACACGTCCAGTGTGGCAGGGAAGGAATGCAAGGGCAGCCATGCAAGAAGCAAGGTAAAGGTTCATGGAGGCCCATGGTGTGACACTAGAACAGGGCTTGACCTGCTTAAAAGCAGCCAAAAGAATGATAACACACAACCTCCAAAGTGTTTGCTGCAGACAGAGTGCAAGGATCAGGCCTTGAAATAACTTGTAAGAAACTGTACGTCTGGTAAAGTAAGACAGTCTGAACTTTAATAATCTGAAGAAGGGTATGTATTGTCTGGGCAGGAGGGAAGAGTGTGTCTTGTTTTAATCTGACATTCTGAAAGAGTGGATTAGCTTGTGGTCTGATCATGAACAACAGAAAGAAAAAGTGGACCAGTTTTACTACAAGCTTCTGTCAGGGGCAGTAGGTCAGAATTTGGTTTGGAATCCTTAAACTTTTGAAGGTATTTATCTGGAAAAATGTTCTTAACCAAAAATTTTTATTGTACTGAGAATGGGGTAAATGTGGGAATTACTAATTAGTTACAATTCCTTTCAAATATGCTCTACACTGGCCTGTTATTCTTTGCAGAGGATTTTACTTGTTTCCTCATTGTGTTCCCAATTTTTCAAGCTTCCGAGGGTCACTAGAAGGATATTTTCTGGCACCCGTTAATGATTTTTGCATTGGTTCATTGAGATCTAGTTTGCTTCAGGGCTGCGGGTGGGAGAAGATGACAGCGCCCAAGGCCTATAGGGTGAGTGTGTATCTGTGTGAAAGAGCACTGCAAGGCTGTATCCTTGAAGGTCCAGGTCCCAGACCCTGGAAGATGGTAAAAATGCCTTCAGTAATCTACCTGGCAACCTAAAGACACAGAATGACTTTTTAAATTAATACTTCTTTTGGAGTAGAGGCTGCTGTTTGTACACAAGAAAAAGCATTGCTGTACTTTAAATAAGGAACAGTATATTTTTTTCAGGGAGCTGTCAACTACTACAGGGTTTTTGGGTTTTTTGGGGGGATTTTTTGTGGGATTGAATATGCAGGCAGAAGCCAAATTAAGAAATAATTTTCCATTTCTTCTGTCCAGACTGCTGTCTCTGGCATTTGCTATTGCTGAAGGCAAAAACAGCATGGATTTTGGAGGGGATTAGGCAGACTGGCTGGTTGGAATGCCAGTCCTGGGCACTGGTCGAACAGTGGGTATTTAGGGGAACTAAAAATCTCTCAAGTAGTGTTTCCCAGCTGGTCAGACTAGACTTGTCCCACAGGTGAAATGCAGGGCTAGAGTCTATGTCTATGCTCTCTCCCTGCTGGCGTGGTATCTGTCAGTGCAGGGAAAAGTCTCCAGGAGAAGTTCCAGGACCTCCTTGCTTCCCCTCTGCCCTTGCAGGGCATCTGGGTCTCTGCTTTCTTTACAAATTTTCTTCCCTGAACTTTGATTTCACCTTGAGCATCTTACTTGCTGCTTTCTCTGTCAATCAAAGAAAGAAAGGGCCCCAAAAGAGAAAAAGTAGGCAATAGCAGCACATAACTCTGATGATCCCCTTGCTGACTTTGCTGTCATGCCTGCTGTGACTTCGGTCTCAAGGTCACTCCAGCTCTTTTACTCCTCTTTCCCTACAGATCCCAGCAGTATCCCAATGTCTCCTGGAATAATTTCTTATGTTTAATCTTGGTAGGTGAAAGTTATACAACAAGGTTTGCCCTAGGAATGTTGTAAAGCAGCACCTCATCCTCAAAAAAGGAGAGGAGAGGGTTGAAAACCATGTTCCTTCTTCTATCAGGTACTTTTCTGAGGGTCTTAAGGACTGCATAAAGCTTTTGCATATTAAATTTACAGTGGGCTTTAATGCAGGTAGATGTGTTTGATTAGTTCGAGGTTTGTTGAGAAGGATATTCTTGAAAATTGAAAGGTTAAGTTTTTGAGGCAGCATGTAAACAGGATGGATTTTCAAGGCAACAGTCAGTGAAAAGCAGAAGACAGAGGGGTAAAATATGGGTAAGAGTGGAGGATCATCAAGGTGCAAGCCATGCACACATACTTTTGCTAGGACAATTGTAGTCTCCATCTGTCAGGAGATCTTTTGATCATTTTTGCCAGAAGCTGCTTAGGAGAATGCACTAAAAAAGTGAGCAGGTCTAGTAGCAGTTGGATGATATGACCCTTTGCATCTTATGTCTGTGTAAGCTTTCTGTGGTAAAGGTCATGCAGCACTGGAGAGGATCTACAGTGGAAGCTCCCTTTCCTCTAGGAAAAAACGTTCAGCTAGATCTTAGCAAGGAAATTTTAAGATATGGAAACTGAGAGGAAAAAATGTGCTCAGCAGAGGATTTGTGGGGAAAACAGAGTTTCCAGAGTATAGGACCTCTTCCACTTCAACTGACAAACTCCATATTTTTTCTTTACTCGTACATTTTAAGCAGGAAGATTTCCTTCTGTTTCTTATAGGATGTCAAAGCAAATCCATCTGTGAAGTAAAATGCCTAGATTAATGGACAGTGTTAAGTTCACAGTTGGACTCAAAGATTTCCAATCTAAATAATTCTATGATTTTGTCAGTGCTGAATCTGATCTCCTGGGATAGATAGACAAAGATGGAAGAGAGTGTGCAGAGGCGTTTCATTGCAATATACCTTAGGTGTGGTAAATGCCAACAGCATATGCCATTTACTAAGTTCAGAAGAGGGTCCTGTCATTTATGACATAATATCATGCCATCCTGCAATGGTGGAGTTTTCAGACAGCTGATTTGAGGGAAGAAATTGGGGGAGAATCAATGCATACCTCCATTTTACTCCCAAAGATGAAAATGATTTCTTGCAGTGTAGTTAAACTATTCTACTAGCACACATTGCTAAATGACTCATGTAAAATTCCCAAAGGAATGGGAGTCAGGAAAACAACAGGAAAAACTATCCATAGTTATTGTAGACATGAATTAAATGCAAAATAAGTACAATGGATCACAAGAAGGGCAAGCATCAAAGACTGTGAATGGTGATGTTCTCCTGTCATAGCCAGGACAAGGAAACATTCAGAAATGTAGCTTTAAGTGTGTTTCAGAAGTCAAAACAGTAGCGTGAAAAGCAAGTTCCTTCACTGCTTAAAAGCTTTCTAGCATGTAAAGGAAAAGAATGATCTAAAAATAAGAGAAATTCAGGAAAGAAAGAAGCAAAACTTGCTATCTCATTACGAATCAGAGAAGTAAGCCTGACAACTTTCATTTTAATACTGGAAGGAAGCTGATTAGCAGCATGCCAGTCATGCTGGGCATCACAACGTGATTTAGTTTGAATTTATTTCAGTTCAGCATCCTTCCTTCAGGAAAGGATAGAATGGTTTCTCTCTGGCCAGAACTCTGACATCAGCAATAAATGTTGATATCTCAGCTTATCAGACAAATCTGCCTTCACAGACATTTCCAGTTTTCATTCATGTCACGGGTGATATCTAAGGCTGTTTTCCATTCTTCAAGATACAAGGCACCTGAGGAGGTGCTGGAATTTCCACCATTAAATGTTTTTTAGGAAGGTATTAAAAAATGTGCCTGGCAGAGACACTGGTTGTCCTGGCTCAGACAAAGAGATGGAATAGGTGGCTGCTGGAGGTCTGTGATTCTGTAAGAGGACATATATACACATTATCAGAAGGAGGCACAAACCCTGAGAAGTTATACTTTCTCTTAAATAAATTTTCCCATGAGAATCAAAGTGGCCCAAAATTTGCTCCGCCGGCTCCCACCTGGTATCTGAAAGCCAGATGACTGCAGCTGTAAAAAGAAATCGGGCCTTGCTTCTGCAATATGATCTTTTAGCAAGGAGTTTCTCCAGTCTGCTTTAGATCGCAGTTTTAGAACACAAAAGTAGTAGAAAATAAGATTTTTGTGTGCTGACCACTTCTAGCAAATATTTTGTGTTCATGAAAAGTCTTCAAAACATTTTGCTTAAAAAAACCCCCAAACTACTTTTAGTTATCTGAAAGTTGACTTTTTATTTTTTTTTCTTTAGTCTCATAAGTTTGATTAAATATATGAAAATATACATTTTGTCAAGAAACTTTTTAAAATCTGTAAGAATTAAGAAATATAAATATACAACATTTTTCCATGTGTGAAGCACAGCATAATTGATAAAATAATGTTAAAAATATAGTATCTGCAAATGCAACATCTGTGTTTATCTTTCAACCATATAAAATTACATAAACAAGGATTCTGCTTTTTATGAAATCTATGAGTAATTCCTCCTCTGCTCTTTCAGTGCTTGTATGCTAAATGATAGAAAAGTCAGGTTTGACAGCCATGTAAAACTCATGTCTTCTGTGTAGACAAGTGATGCAGAGTGAACAGAAATTTTAGGATTTTTCTCAGGCACTGTGTAATTTTTGCACTGACATCTATACCAACAGCTCTGTCTGAGTAAGAGCTGTATATATGTATGCAGCTCTGTCTGAGTAAGACTGCTAGGAATAATAAGAACCTCCATGTGTAATAATGCATTTAAATATCCAGGGCCATTTGTAGCTGCATTTTCTATTAAGGCTGTTTTCCTAAAGATGCCGTTTGTAGTTTTTCCGTATTGACACTGACCACAGGGAAATTTTAATTCTGCAGAAATGAACTCGGAAAAGGATGATGCTTGACTTGGGTTGAGACCATTTAGTCATCTTCTATCAGTTTTTACAGAGTAAGAGTTGTGTAGTTTCTTCCAATAACATCAAGGTGGAAAGTGTCACATATTGTTACAATTTTCTGAGGTATCCTGGACCCTTAAATCAATTATTCAGAGGAGTCACTCATCACAGTAGATCTCAGTATGGATATTTGATAGGTGGTACACTCCCTTCTCTTTCAAAGTGGGTAAGATGCAAGACCAGGCGTCAGAAAGCTTACCAATTTAGATGTGTTTTTGTAGAGCCTGTGAAACCCACTGCAATATGTGCATGAATAATCCAGATTCTGCCAGGCAGAAACATGTGCTGTTGCTCCTACATAAAATGCATCTAAAGTGACATATCCAGCAATTACAGTACTAGGAGGCATATACAAAATTAGGGCTCATCCTGTGAAGCTAGTAGGAGCTCAGAGCCAAAAGAAAAGTGTAGTTAGTATCTTCCTGGACTAGGAAAGTGGGTGAGTTTTTTATTTGTTTGATTTTTTTTTTTTTGGGGGGGGGGTTGTTTGTTTTGTCAAAGCAATAAATAAATGAATGATTTCTTGATGTTTAAACAGATGAGTCAGAGCTATCGTATTTTTAAATTTTGAGAGATCTTTGCAATTTATTAGATCTATTGATCATTCTACTGCTAAGGGTGCAGTCCCAAAATTTCAAGCTTTTTATAGGAAATTTTTTCACACAACATGACAGCTGTCATTCGAGCAGGCTCAAAATAATAATACAGGAGCTTTGAGCTGCACCTTAAAAGTCAGACTTCCTTAAATCTCCGTTGAGAAGGCCATGAACATTTGCCTTTCACCTTTTTTGTGGGAAAATTCATGGCAGCAAGTTGCCTTTATTATTCCTACCTACTCCTCTTCCAAAGGAACAGCAAACAGAAGATGTTCAGTCCCATCTTTCAGCTATAGGATAGGATGATTCATCATGGGTCTCCTCAGTGCACATGCATACCAACCAACACATATGCACATATAACTGATGATTATTTGTGCCTGCCATCTGAGTAGGATGTTTGTGTCATTTTATGGCAGCAGCATAGTTGCTGTACTAAAAAAAGATATGTCTTACTGTAAAAATGTCACAAAACTATTAAATTAATGTCACTGTAAAAGAAGCAATTATAAGAACAATTGGTGTTTCGAATCTTTTTCTGTTTACATGATCTAAATTTGAAGCTAGCCATGCTTGGAGAAAATTACAAAGTGGTCCTTCCCAACCTAAATTATTCTGTGAGTCAGTGATTCTGTGAAATTTTAATTTCTTTCAGTTTGACTTAGAATGTAGTAGAGTGAATATATTACATGTAACATTTCTAGCAGAGTACTTATTTGGTACGTACCACAAGGAAACCTTTTTAATGAGATAAAAGTAGGATTTGACAAATGCATGTGAGCTAATATATTTCAGTATAAACTGAATAAATATTTAAATTGTATTTTCTTTGGGGGAAAAAAAAGGGAAAAGTGTACATTTTGGAAGGCTCATATCAAGACAATTGCATTGGGAATTTACTAAACTGAAAAATCCAACCACAGAAGCCCTCAGTTACTAGCAGAGAAAGAAAATGCTATCCTTGGTGTTCAGTTGTCATTTTCATACTATCAGCAAGCCTCAGAATAACAGAATTATTTGATGTTTTTACATGCAGCGAAAGTGGTGAAACCTCCTTCTGTTCTGACTTTATCTGTTAAGCCACAAAGAAAAGCGGGGGGAAGTCTTGGGGGAGGGAGAGCAAACCACAGTTTTAAAGCAAGGTTTTTGGTCTAAGAAAAAGAATGGAAATTGAAAGACAAGGGCGGTAGTTTCTACCCATTACCCGTCAATTTGTACATTATTGTTTCATGTTTCATATGAGAACAAGTATTTCACTTCTCTATGACTTTGGAAACAGAATGCATTTTGGAAAAGAAGCACCTCTCAATGAGGAGAGGTGCTTCTTTTCCAAAGAAAGACAGGAAGACAGGAAAAATGAACCTTGAACAGAGCCATGTAGTCTCCAGCAGTATTTTGTTACTGGTGTATGGGGTGGGTTTGTTTGATGTTGGTTTTGAACAAGGATAGGTTTAGTTGGCAAACAAAAATCAGTGTCTGTTGCAGATACCATAGTACCTTGCAAATCATGATGAAAAGTGAGTTATGTTATGGCTGTCTCCATCCTTATTTGAGTGTGCCCGCTGCCTGGAGCAGAAACTATGTTCCAAAGGGCAATTTATTCATGCAACTTTCTGCTGAAAAGTATTCCCTCAATGTGGTGCAACTGGGGCTTATTGGCAGGGTCACCAGCCTCTGAAGAGATGGGACTTCTCTCTGGCCTGTTTTCTTAAACATAGCTTTCTAAAGTAAAACAATTTTGGGAAGCTGTAGTTTATCAGCTGTGTCATATCATAACTCAGATCTCAGAGGGATCTTGTGATAGCCTTGAAGATTTAAGAACTAACTGAACTCACCAGAGAAGTGGATTGAGACAATATCCAAAATAAAAATGTGACACGGAAAAAACCTGACATTTGTAAGTCATTTTAGAGAGAAAGTCTTAAAAGAAGCAGAAAATGAGGATGGCTTGAGTTTAGGAAAAACAAAGCAAAATGTATAGGCTGTGGGAACAGAGCAGTATGGTGAGGTGCACCATAGGAAACATCATGGTTAAAAGCAGGACAGAAGAATTGCTGCTACAGCAAAACATTTTCTTGGAAGCTGATGAGAGGAAGTGCTATTAAAACAGTGTGACATGTTCTGAAACTGTGGCTATTCTTGTATGAGACTGAACTGAATTACTTACAGGGGTCTGGAGTGTGGGAAGAAAATCTCCTGTCTCAGATCAAGCTGCAGCACCTGAGGGTTACAGTCTACATTTTTTCTGGAAGGCCAGGAGGTAGAAAATGGTGGTCCAAGGAAGGCCAGTGTCTCTGCAAGGTTGTCTTCTCACAGTGCTCGCTCAGCACAGATGCCTTTATAGATTCACAACTAAAATGCCACAGAGAGAAACACCAATCTGACTCAGCCTGTGGTGTGCCTTGCTCAAATTATGTGCCTTAGTGTAGCCACAACTGTCTCTCAAAATGGAAAGGAAATGGAAGAAGCCGGAGAGGAAAACTGTGGCTCATACAGATCCACAGGAAAATTGAGGTACAGGGACAAGAATGGTACATTTATTTCTGAAAAATGTTGCAAGCAGTTCTCCTTGGAGATAATTTCTTCTTTGAGTAGAGAGAGACAGAGGGAGGTCTGAGTGAACACTGTGCATAGTATTTCATGTACTGCTCTACAGTGTTAAACCCAGGAGAGTTAGGGAAATATGGGGCCTGTTGAATTCACCATCAAATATCTCAGTTTAAATCACCGAAATTCCCCTATGTATTTTTTCCCTCTGTGTGTGCATGTGTTGTTGCAAATGGTTTACAAAATGTTGCAAAGAGTACTAGAATAGCATTTCAGTGATGGAATAGGGAACTGGAAAAAAACTAATTCAAAAGAAAAGTCAAGGAGCTTATAGTCTACACATAGCCTTTTCTGCAAGCTGGGAGTCCTCCTTTATTTCAAGCTGGACAGTATCATGTATACTGAATTTTTAAAAGAACATTTCAATTCTCTGCTCTCATACAATGCAACCTTAATTTGCTTCCACTACTTGTAGTAGAAACAGGGACAGGGTGAATAGATGCCTCATCTATGTATCGGAGTCCCATACATTAATGTAAAAGCTAAAATGGGAATGAAGTAATTCCACTCAGCCTTGTTTTCTGCACAGTGATAATTTCATATTTATGGCCACTCCATGGAATCTCAGTGAGCCTTGGCGAGAAGGGGAGGCAATTTTTGGAGGTAGACTGCAACAGAATTCTCTTTCAATGGGAGTATTAATTCTGAAGCCTCAGTATTTCTCGAAGAATTCACCCTTCTTCCATGAAGACAGAAGGATATTCACTTTGTTGCCCTGGCTGCCTCTGTCAAAGAACATCTCATTAAGTCAGCTTATGCTGGTGATGAGGCTAGTGTGCTTATAGAAAAAGGAAATAACTTTTCTTTCACGAATTCCAAATGAGATGAACGATACCTCTATAGCAGATTTGCTGCAGGGGTTGTCTTCACAGAGATATGTGTGATCCATAGCTCTTAATTTTTGATGGTTTATATCCTGTAGTTAGATGTATGAGTGGGATCCAAGCCCCTGCTCTGCTTATCTTTGAACAGGCATTGCAAAAAGAGGCCCACTCTGGAGAGCTGTATGATGAGAGGTAGGTAAAGGTCCACCAGTGCCTCCCTCTGTGCTCAGTACTGTTGAGTGCTGCTTCTCTTTGTGGCTTAATTCTCCATGAAAACCTCTGCTGGCTTGCACACCTTGGCCTTGATTCAGTATTGCTGTGTGGCAGGGCAGGGAAGCATGGTATCCCCCAGGGTTGTTGCTAGGACTGGACAGTCAGGCTTGCAATCATGCTGGAGCCTTCCGTAATGAAAAGTCTGAGTCTCAGTGCTTTCCCTGCAGTCAGATTCCAGCTAGTGGTGGTTACTTCTGTTCCATAATGCATCAAGAAATACACAGATCCAATGGAGAAGAGTAGTGCAATGCTGAGAAACCTGCCAGAGCCTGGTCTTTGGCCAGTGAGTTCACACTTTGCATATTGACTTTATCCTATAGCAGTAAAGTCTGCAAATTCC
The DNA here is from genome assembly GCA_013397195.1 of Hylia prasina. Lineage (NCBI taxonomy): Eukaryota > Metazoa > Chordata > Aves > Passeriformes > Sylviidae > Hylia > Hylia prasina. The sequence continues at coordinate 86,198 of VYXD01007182.1, forward strand.
TTCTGCCTATATGTGCTCACAGAACTTAGGCCTCAGTTAGCAGGTCTACATCTTTACCAATTCAACAGTCCTAGTGTCTCACCAGCCTTTATTTTTTCTATAATCTGAGCAGAAAGCTTAAATTTCTGTATTCGCAGTCCATTGTGTCCAACTCACCTGGCTACAGCTTCTGTGCTAGAGTGTTCTCATCTGCAACAAGATCTTGGTGAGGTATTGTGATGGATCACTAATTCAATCCATTAGGACCTTGTTTCATGTATAAGAAAGAAAAAAGAACATTCTCCATTTCAATACAATTTTTAATTCATAGATCTAAACCCCTAAGAGGCAGGTGCAGTCCCCTGTCATGCCAGAAAATTGCTGACTGATTCTTTATTTACATATGTCCACTACCTTGCATGATAAATCTGGGTGGAGTACATTCCACTGAAGGTTCCTTATAATTTCAGGACCTACTTTACCTGTGTGAAAAGTTATTTTTCTCCTTAGAAAACTATTATTATATTTTGTCCCCCAAAAAATCAAACCACACAGTCCCTTGTCCTTGTGTTGAGTCTAATTGAAGCCTACTTGTAGATCCTCACCTGAGGTGAACCCGCACATATTTATTCAAGCTGTTAGTTTATTTATGTATTTCAGTTTATTGATAGTAAAACAATGCAGACAAGTCTGTTTAAAGAACTCCCTTCCTGGAATGTTATGAATTGAAGTATTAAATACTCTTGGCATTCATCTACTCAATAGGCAAGATTTAATTGGATTTTATTATTCAATTACCACATAGACCTATTAAATGATCATAAGTGCATGTAAACATTCCTGTATCTACAAATAAAAGTAATCTCCACTATAGGAGGTAAGAAAATACAGACTTATTTATGAGCACTACATACCACAGAAGTAGTATCCTAAACACTTTCATCCATTTTATACTATCATGTAGGAAAATTAAGTCTTCAACAAATCTTTTTTGTATTAAGAGTTATTCCTATGAAGAATTATTTCCCAAATCTCTCTAAGTGCTAACATTGTTCCTCCTAGAATCCACTTTATATACTTGAGTGCTAAAATTTACAGTGCATTTTCTCATTTGTTTATAAGCCATCCTCAAATAAGCAATTAACTAAAACAGTTGCTTTTGTAAATGGAGTGTAACAATAGTTAATAATTTATATTTTTCTGATTCCAGTGTGCAAGAATGTGAAAATGAATGACTAACTTGTTGTTGATATGGGAAGGAATTTTAATCTTTTATGAGAACATCTTGGCTGTTGGTATGCTTATCTCTGAGAAAGAGAGTTGGAATTCTTCAGTGGGCAGTCTGTGAATATTATTGGGGCAGTGTTGAAAATAAAAATAATTCAGCAAGGATCTAGTAACAATTTCCTCTTCTGTATCCAAGATCCTTATCAAGAACTCTCTAAGCAAATTGTTAGCCCATATGAAACAGGGTATTATTTCGGGCCTAAACCATTAATTTATTAATTGAACATTAATTGCTTCTCTTACAGGACACTAAAGTCTATTGTAACAAATAAGCTAAAAGAGCAATTTGGCTCATTTTTAATAAACATTCTCAAAAAGGTGGCTTAATGACGAATATAAGGGTCATTGCTACTTAAATTAGGATTTCAGAAGAGAATGGTTGTCTTTTTGTATTCTGGGGCCACTTCCCTGTGTCCTACTCTTAAGTTTGTGCTTCCATTTAAAGTTCACCAGTGTGATTGAAAATCAGACCTGGTGACTGCAGAGACCAATCAGTGTTCTGCTCTCACCACCAGCACTGCCTGGTGCAATGCCCTAACTATATTTTTATGCAGCCTACTTTTTAATCAGTGTAGCTGGTAGGCAGAATAAAGAATGAAGCCCAGGTCAGCTCTAGCTCCAGTCTCAGATGTGTAGTGCAGAAACACTCTCCCACGTGTACTTCCAAGAAATAATTGAAAGTCATTGATACTGGATCTACTACCTATCTCATTCAGTGAATCACAGCATATAGAGGATAATGAATTTAAAGCACTGCCCCTCAAAGTCTTTTGGTACTACTGTTGATTATATAGTCAGTAAAGGTCAGTAAAGAAATGCAGGGAATAGTAAAGAAAGCTTCCTAGCAAAACCCAAGAATGATGATGTGACTTGCCCCTTACACACATGCATGCTCACCCATACTACCTACATCATTTTCACTCTCAGCCGTTTTCATGATCTTCTCCTGTACAAGCCACTCTTTTGTTCAAACCAGAACTGAAATGACTAAATGTGCTGCTAAGCCCATAAACAGTCTAAGAAAAATGGTCATTATTGTGTTAGGCAGAAACGGTGACTTAAGACCTGTTTTTCAGCACCTTTCTTTGGTGTGTGGTCCAGCTGCTGTCTCTCTATTCTTTTCTTTCACCTCACTCATTACCACATTCTCAAAGCACTCATTTTACCTTACAATTTTTGCCCCAAGCAGAGGATACCTTTCTCTGTGCTTATGTAACACCTAGGATTGTGACACTTCCATCCACTCAAACCTTCTTAATGATGTTGTTGCTGTAGTATGAATAAGTGATGAGTGCTGTCTTAGCTAGCCACTGCACTAACTCCAGTAGCTGAGGCAGATTTCCATTCTTTACACGTCTTTGCATCCCTTGTGTGGTGACAAAATCCAGATTTTATAGATCCCCAGATATAGTGATTCATGAAAAGTAGTTTCTTGTTACAGCTGTCATTACAGCTCATTACAGCTGTCTTTTGTTTGAGGTGCAGCAAGAGCAGGAATAGAGAGGAGTGTGATGGACCCACAGCTGGCCAAGGCCAAGCCAATCAGAGGTTGTAATGCCTCTCTGATGTCATACTTAAGAAGCCAAAAAGAAGTTACCATGCAGTTGTAATTGGGCTCAGAGAAGAAGAGAGTTAGAATATGTAGGCCCTGCAGACATCAAGGTTGGTGAAGGAGGGACAGGAGGTGCTCCAGAGCTGAGGTTCCCCTGCAGCCCCTGGTGCAGACCATGGTGAGAACATGGAGGTCCCTGGGGCTGCAGAGATCCACCTGCAGCTTCTGGAGGAGACCCACACTGGAGCAGGTGAATGCCCAAAAGAAGGCTGTGACCCTGTGGGAAACCTGTGCTGGAACAGGCTCCTAGAGGACCTGTGGATAGAGGAGCCCATGCAGCAGCAGATTTGTTGGTAGGAGCTGTGACCCTGTGGGTCACGAACACTGGAGCAGGCAGTTCTTGAAGGACTGGACCCTCGTGAAGACCTGCAACCCATGGGAATTACTCACACTGGAGAAGTTTGGGGAGAACTCTCTCCTGTGGAGAGACCCCAAGCAGGAGCAGGACTCGTCTCCCTGAGAAGCATCAGAAACAATCTGTGATGAACTGATCATAACCCCATTCTCCATCTCCCAGCACCACTGGAGGGGAGGAGAGAGACCCCAGGGAAGAGGTAGATCCCAGGAAGCAGGAAGGGGTAGGGGAAAGGTGTTTTTAAGATTTATTTTACTTCTCCTTATTCTGCTGTGATTTTCATTGGTAATAAATTCAGTTAATTTCCCCAAGTCGAGCCTGTTTTGCCTATGACAGGAATCTGTTTGTGATCTCTCTCAGTTCTTATCTCATGAACCTTTTGTTATATTTTCTCTTGCCTTTCCAGTTGTGGAAATGAGTGATAGAGTGGCACCTGACATCCAGCCAGGGTCAATCTGTCACACATGGTTTTGTCAGCTCTCTATGACTGACTTTGTTTTCTCTTTGTAAAACAATACAACTGGAAATTAAAACCATTTTACTAAGAAAATGATCAAATTTTATAACATTTGTAGTGGCATAGATTTTTATTCTTCCCTTGTTTTTTGGAAGAAAGTCTGTTATTCATTTCTTCTTTCAGTCTAACATGACTACTTCTATACTTGTTTGGATTTAAATTCAGTGTATCCCTTTGCTTATTTCACAGAATTTCACTTCTTTTACAGAAATGTAGAAAAATATTTTGTATTTTTTCAAACAATGCACTTCCAATTATGTTAGATTGTAGTGAAAGTGGGAAAGATTGTCCCATTATATGTCTAGTTGATGCTCTTCATACCAAAATTGTTGCATATAGCTATTCTCAAGTGCCTTGAGTAATAACACTGTAAGTGGTTCTCCCACTCTTCTATGAAGGGTAGCATTTACATTCCTGTAGACTTCCCCACTAAACACTTTTCTTGATATGTCACATTAATTTAGATTCACTTCTGATAAGTCATCTACCTTTGTGCTTACAATAGGCAAGCACAAAGGTAGATGACTCTCTTTTTAAGAAGTCTTATTCCAATAATTTTCTAGATTGGTGCAAAAAAAGCCCTGAACAGTCCAGTTGTTCTTTCTTTTTGCATGCACCAGAAAATGGCATCAAAGCATGTACAGTATACATGCTTTTTATGCTTGTAAACTAACATACAAGTAAGTCTATGAACATTGCTGCTGCCGTGTCGATTTTACACTGCAGAGGAGATGCTATTATTGGCTTCAGACTCAAATGTCATCTGGATTTGGAGTCTTCCAGATTATGATTTCATCTCTGTAAATTCTAGTTTTCATAAGTCTGTTTATATGCACCGTAAACTGAAATATTCAGTCTGAAATAGTTTCAGACATAAAATGCTAATCAAAACATTTTATAGTTGACTTATGCCTGCTTCCACTCTTTTAAAAACTCTGCTAGTGAAATCACATCACTATATTTTAGATTAGATGCCTAACATTTCCTTGTTTGTGCACCTCCTTTATCCAGACAAGCCACCGTATTCAGTTGAGCAGGGCTTAGGACTCCAAAAAGGGATGTTATTTTTGAAAAAAAAAAAAAAACAAACAAATAAAATAATGCCATTTTTATTCTTTCCAAGACAGGTTTATCATTGGGAAATTTGTTAGTTTAAATCAGTTGCCCCGTTTAACTTGCTAGCTACCCTTAAAGATCATGCAATTCCTTCAAATTCCAGGGTAAATGCCATTATAAGATGGTACAGAATGGGGGTTGGTGATCTTTTGTACACCTCAGTGAGCAAAATAGGTGACAGGAAACAGTTCTGCCTGCTTAGACATTCCTCCAAGTCCTGCTATAAGGACTGGAAGGACATCCATTGACTTCACTGGGAACTGGATGAGTCTCTAAGCGTCAATAAAATCAAAGAATTCTCACAGTGAATCGGCCTATCTGGCACGCATTAAAATAAACGATTGTAAATTTTGAAAATGACTCTTCTTGCAGCATAGGCCAATTGGTCAGCTGCAAATTTGGCACAGCTGTGCAGCATGTGTCCTGGGCAGTCCACAGGAACATGATGTTCTTTTTCACTCCTGAGAGCTTTGGAGAATGAAAGAAAGGACTCAACCCATTGCTGAAGACTAAATGCTGAAATAATGGAGCTAAATAAAGAAATCAACAAAAGGCTTACAAAGGTAACATTTCTTTTGGAAGAAAATAAATTAACAAATCCCCCAAAAGATGAAACATTTTTAAGGCAAGTGTACTGCTTAATTGGGTGTTCTGGAAAGAAAAGAACAAAATTCAGAGAATTCTCTGGCAGAAGCTGATGGAATTTGACCTTTATATCAATGCACTGTAGAAATCAGGCAGAATTCCTGAAAAAAAAAATACTAAGTATGTAATTTTCATCCTTTAACCATCTGCGAGGAGAGTGAAACTCATCCAAAGAGAGGAGAAGCTACTGAGCCCTAGGCATCCACACGGTGAAGAAATGCTGCTGCTCTACCTTCAAATAGAAGGGTGATTTTGCAGCACAGACTCCTAGATGATGCCTTTAAAGCCTGCAGTTCTTTGTAGATTGTGTGTGAACTCTAGAAAGAAAGGTAGATAGATTTTCAACTGCATATAAAGACAAAAGAGCAAAAAATTACAGTCAAATATTGTGGTTCATGTAATGAGTGAATAAAGCACAGCACATGCACACTTAGGCTTGAAAGCAGCCACTGAAAAACTGGTTTTGATTGCCCTGATTTCCCACAAAGGAAGCTTCTCATGCTTAGAAAGCTGGACCAATGTCATTAATGGAAAAGGAGCTTCACCACAATAAAAGAAATGTGAGGTTCAGTATCTGTGCTATGCTGTTAAACACTAATCCCAAGAGACCTTAAGTCTGGCGTTCTTACAGCTCAGCATTTTGCAATTACATAGCAAAAGATAATTTAGACTTCCTTATTTCATGTCTTTGGGGGTAGTCTGCACTGGTAAAACAAGATATCACAGAATATATGATTAGTAACTAAATATCCCTGTAACCTAGATAGCTGCTTCTCTTCAAGAAAAGTGAATTCTTGAAGAGTCTCTGCAGTTGTTAAAAGGACTTGAGAATTTGTTGTTTTGTTGGTTTTTTTTTAAAGGTATTGAAAAGTCACTGTTTTAAAAAATGCGATTTTAAATTAGTATTTTAATTATGGAGGCTTTAGAACTCCAGAGTTTCATCTGTGTTTTGTTTTGGTTTTTACTTCCAGCTGCTGCATGTGATCTGGAGTTCTCCTCTGCTTCCCTGCTGGCTCCGAATGATTTGAGACTGCATTCCACAAAGACCCAGTGTGACAAGAGCAGAAGAATACATTAAAAGAAGTTTTTAGAGGTAATTTTAAAACTCTCTCTCTTTTTTTCTTTTTTTCCTGTTTGTTTGTTTGTTTGTTTTTGGTTTTGTTTTCAGTGAAAATATTTGACCACTAGTAGTTTAATTTGACTCATTCATGCTAATGGCCCATGTCCACCTCTGTTTCTATGGAAATGGATGCCAGCCTGAAGAGAAGAAAATGATTTTAAACATATGCTTCATAGAAGCTGTCACCTATTGGGTGTCCTTTATCACTAAAATCTGACTTAGAAAGGCTTCTGGTAGCAAAACAAAAATTGCTAAATAGTTTCTAGTACTGCTAGCTGAGGACCAAATACACCAAAATACATTTTTCAAGTATATAGAGAAGAAAATCCCAAGTCTTGGGATCCTGGCTGGTTTCTTGATCCTGATTTGTTATTGTCTTGCATCAAATGCAATAATTCACCAGATCAGAAAGACTACATCAAATGCTATGAAAGTAGAATGGGTGAATAAATCATTACCAAAATGGGACAAGATTGCTTCATTGTTCTTGTAAAGAACCAGGGAAGGTGAAAAGGCAATAAGGGAGAAAACCTGGCAAATTTCAGATACCTGCTCTTAAAGGGAGCTTGGACATTGTTCTCCCGAGGGAACATTGGCTCTCCATAGAAGTTTTGCAAGTAAGGTCTAATGCAACGTTTCTCTCTGAAAGCTATCACTCTGCAAGAACATTTCCTCAGGCTGAATAGGTTGGTGTTGTTGTTGAGGCTTTTTTCTGATTCATGGGTAAAATTCTAATGTGTTCAATAGATAGCAGTATTAACAGCTGAGAGCAAAATTGTTTCTAAATATATACAGAAAACTTAAAAGCCTTTTCTTTTCCCCAGCAAAGATTGAAAGACATCATTGAAAATATCCTATCCTATCTGTATATACATGTGCACACATGGTCTCATGTAAAACGTGAAGGAGGATAACATGGAATGAGTATTTACACACAGTAATATGACTAATCCAAGTCACTTCCACTTTTTTAATTAACTTCTCTGGCACAATGTGTGAAGGCAGAACATATGCCCTGGCATGTATGCTATTTCAGCAGATTTTGGAATATTGCCACATGCTTGTTTTCATGATTCTTTTATGGGTTCTCCCATTGGCTATCACCTGGGTTTAGGTTATTTGAGTCAGATGTAATCTAAAATGCAGCGTGTGAATTTTAATGTCTGTAGCTGTGCATACTGTAGTGTCTCAACAGCACAGCCCCTGATAGATTTAACATACTGAGCCTTTTGTATAGTGCATGACCCATGGATTCCATATGTGCTTCTCATCATCTGAGGTCTTGCCCTTCGTGCCTCCTCATTGTGTACTTTGTCCATCCACTTCATTGATCAAGTGGCAATGGGCTTCACTTAAAACAGTGCTGATCAGTTTGCGCCTGGTTTGAGCAGCTGGCTTAAGATTGATCTTAACACTAAGAACTGTTTTTGACAATTTGTCCCCAAAACCTTCTCTGAATAGGACCTTTGTCCTGGGACGGTTCCCACCTAGAAGAATGATGTACCATTATGGGGCAAGTTTGGATTTTCAGATTCACTGGGTGGACTAGAGAGAAATTTTTTACTGGTTGAATTTTTTATGCTTTCTGTGGAGTGGAGTAGGAAAAAGAAGCCTGGTGGAGCTTTATTCCCCCAAATGCTATGGAGGTAGTAGATCCTGTCATAAGCTGTAGACTTTCACTTCCCTCACTGAGCTGCTAGGATGTATGGCAAGAATCCCTGATCATGGTACTATGGAGAAAACTGAAGTCACGGGACATGCACATTCGCATATATCAGATCAATCAAATTTGGCAATATTGACAGTAGAAAGGATTCAGCTGAAAACCAACACTGTGTTTAAAAATTAGTTGAAAAAACAATTTTCTGTTNGCCAATACTCTGCTGATGGCAAAGTATTTGGTTGTTACTTTTCTACAGATGGCTGCATAACATTCACAGAAGGAATGATTCTAGAAGCCAGTTTTTCAAATGTCATCTTCTACATATGTAAGTGCAAATGGGTCCCTGCATATCACTTGTGCATGCAAATGATAGACCTAGCATTTGCACATCAAGCACAGATCATCTTTGGGCATGATCCTACAGATGGACAGATACAGTGTGAATCACTTTTATTCAAAGAAATGAAGCTAAAATCCCTTTAGAAAGGCAGTCCCTTGGTTTGTCTACTCCCAGCAACACAGAGATGCTGAGGTAAGCAGTTACTCCTATACAATTTTGTGAAGAGAATTTTTTCATCCTCTGATGCTCTTATTAATCCTATTTTCCAAAGGTCTAATACCATTTTGTGAGGCTGTGCACTGCAGAAAGGAAGAGAGTTTTTAAAATTAATATTGGTTTGGGCTATCAATAATTACACACTTACCTCTGCACAAAAATTGCCAGAAAGAAAATATGCTGGCTCAATATTAAGAGACTGCATTATTTAAAAACATTTTGTGATATCCTTGTCTTTAATCTGTCATGTTATTAATGATGCATCTTTGGCTGAGGAGCTAAGGCACATTATTTATGCTTCTGATTAAATTTAGCCATGAGAAAGGGATTTTTTTCAATCTGTTTATTTGTAAGACTAGATTTTTTACCAGAATAGCTAAGACTAAGAAATTTTGGGCCAGGGTCTCATCAAATCTAAACTGATTCCATTGGCTTCTATAACAATTATTTAGTCATAGACTGAAAATAAACACCTTACTTGAGACTCAAAATAATCTGGAATAGTGTTAAACTGCTAGTAGTATGCTATGTATAGATGTGCTAATACAAATGTGATACCTGGACATCCATCATATATCACATTGAAAGTTTTATTACTGCTTCACTGAATGCCAGAGAAGTAGTAAGATTTCACTCCTACTGAGAGTAGGAGCAGTTTTCCAAGCAGTACCATTTAAAATGTGCAACATGAAATAACTTTTGTCTGAAGGATTTAAATAGTATTTCTATTTCAAATGAAAACATTACAGAACTTTTCCTTGTTTAAACACAATTCTTTCCATGCCCTCTTTCTGAAGGAAAGGGAGGTCAAACATATATTTTTAAGATTTTGTAGATATTTGTTGTTAGCTTTGCTTCAGTATTCTTGATATTTTTTGAGAACCTCAGTTAATTGTGCCTTATTAGCTCATTTGTCAGCTATTTGATGTCAATGGTGTTAACGCAGGTGAAATAAAATTCATGGAAAGTATTGTATTTCTAAAAAGCAGATAGCTTAGCATGTTCTCTGTTGATCTGGCCATATGACAAGGGGGCCTTATTGTATCAATGGGGAACAAAGAGGCACAGACCCCCTCATGCATCCAAAGGAGATCTCTTCATTGTAGAAATCACCCCCCTTTTATACTTTTAGTTTCCACTGGACATAACCAAAACCTAACAGAAGAAGGGCACCCACTGGCTGTCTCAGCTGCAGTCTGCTGTCCATGCATCTTTTCACCCAGCCAGCTTCCCATCCACGTGCTGTCCACGCATTCCTCCCCACAACTGCATCTCACCCCACAGCTGACTTCCAACCATCCAGCCTGCAGCTGTGTCTTCCCCACAGGGCCTTCTGGTGAACATAAGCCTCAACAACCTTAGCAAATATAACCCTATATCCCACACCTTATCATGACATGCTTGGTTTTATTATTAGAGGCAAACCTTTTTGTATGTGGTGAGCTATTTGACTGTTACAGTACTGCATTTTGGATAGTGAGCCATAAACGTGTTTGTGGGCTTTCAGATGTATTAAAAAAAAAAAAAAAAAAATCAAGGACTTATATAATCACCCACTGAGAAGAATAATTGAGTGCAACTTTTTTTTGGATTCTGTAGAGAGCACAGCTCAGATGAGTATTAGCTTTCTGAGTGAAGGCAACACAGTTTTTAACTGGTTTATATCTGAGATGTGTGTAGTTAACTTAAGGCTTCAAAAGGCTTTCAGAAGTTACGGTGCTTTTATTTTTTTTGCATAATGATGAACTTACAGCACTTAAATAATGGAAGGTGCAGAGGATACTGGAGGAAATCTACATATTTTGAGTCCAGGGAGAAGGACTAGAAGACCCAAAACTGGGTGAAGTTTTCTGAGAGGTAGTAACACACCAACAGCAAAGCAAGATGTCAAGCTGGGTGTAGCGATAGATACTCACAATTAATATTTCCTTTGTCTTCTCTCCAGAAATAGATAAAAGAATAGAAAAAAGACCCTGTGATGTTGGAGTCCAGGGCATCCCTTTGGTCACCCTGGAAGGTCAGGGACCTCGGCAGAGATGTCTGGGACCTGAGCAAGAAGGTTTGATACCTGTACAGGGGAGTTGGAGACCCTGGCACAGAGCCCAGGAAACCAGTGGCTTTGACTTCAGTCCATGGGAAAAGCTTCCAACACTAAGAGAGGATTTGCAAGTCACAAAGGTGTAATAAGCAGTAGTGTAGTTCATCACAGGGTGAAAAATTCTGTAGGTTTGGGGTTTTAGAATGCAGGCAAATGGGGACAAGATGGAGGATTTGGGGTGGTGCCCTGAGTTGTTCTTCTTCTTCTTCGTCTCCATCTTCTGCTGTGATGGTGGCACTTTTGGATTTAGAGTAGAAACAGACTGTCTAACATAGGTGATAGGTATTGCTATTTTATTGCAAATATAGTACATGTAGTCTTCAGTATAAAGAGTTAATGCCGCCCCAAGGTCGGGGAATCGAGCACTCGGCAGTGACCTGAGCAGTGACAAGAACCTAAGCAGAGCAATGTACTAGGTAAAAAAGAATAAACAACCTGGAAAACCAGAGCCAACAAATCTCGACTTCTTCGGTATCACGGGGCTTGGGAAAAGACTTTTTCTAATATCTCGGGGGTCATTGCAACCCGAAAGAAACCCGAGACTGTGACTTCTTCCCCTGTGAACTTAAATGGTTTTTTCTGTCTGTCAGTTTCTGCAGCCATCTGTAGGGTGAATATGACATAAACTTTGCTAAGAAAACTGCAAAGAAATGAAGAAACTGGGTTACATCTTTGGTAATGAATAATTTTGAATGGGAAAGGAATAGACCAAAGAAGCATGACAGGAAAATTAGTGTTAAGACACAAGATTGATGTTTTACTACATAGTTATCTCCAAAGACAGGAATTTGTAGTCGAGTCCATCATGTAATTCAGTCTTTAAACAGCATCTGAGAAGAGCATTTCTTTCTACTATTCTCCCTCAAGTCCCACCATGCCTTTTATTGAGCATGAAAGACAAACATCTGTTATGAAACAATCCTTCTCCCACTTTGAGGCAAAATACTGGACCACGCAATCTATTGAGAATCCTTTCCTATTTCTTTTTCGTTGATTGTATTGTTGGAGGCAACTTCCCTGTGATCCTACAGCTTTCTTTGACGAAAAAACAAAAATACAATTAATTAAAATTAAAGTACTATCTAATTTTCTGTCAGAAATTAATTAATCAGAAAGTAAAATGCAGGAGAGCAAATACTCTCTGTCTCTTCTTGGATCGGTGTCACTATTGCCAAAAAGTTAATTTGTTGATGTGGAGATGCACTTTCTTCTTTCCTCAGTGCAAATTCTAATTCAAGATTTGTACTACCTTGCCAATAATAGGGGGTCTGATTAATTAATATTTGATATGTTTGCAGCTAAGTAAATTCAAAACCAGTTTTTACTAATAACATGGAACTGTGCAGCAGATCTGATTTCTGTGCTGGGCGTAACATTTCCAAGCTAGGCGACTCATCTAATTTTATTTAGTTTACCTTTTACTTATGAATTATAGGCATCCTCCTGTCAAGTGTCTACAAAAGATGGAACTGTATCCAAGAACTGACAGCTATTCAGAATGGACAACAAACTAATGTGAATTCACTTTGAAGTCACCAAATGCCAAGAGGAGTTATCATAAATCCTGCCAAATTTTCTGGATGCTTTATACATGTGATAAACAAAAAGCAGACAGCATTCTGAGGGCACACATGATCTTAAAAAGCAAAATCTACTCCTCTTCTCTTCAGTGTTGTTGCTCCATATAGTGGTTATTGGGCCACTGAAGTCTCCTTGGCATTTCAATAGCCTTTCCACATACTGAATGCCAGGTTTCTTACAGAGTTCTTGAAATGACAGGTGTCCTTAATCAATACTTAACCATCAAGATTTCTTCAACTCAAGTTCTTTGACTCACAGATGGTTATTAATGGCTTAAGGAGAGTTTCAGAATAAAACATTTGTAGTTAGGTAAGGAAGAATGACATTTTGAGATAAACAGCTCCAGATGAATGGATCTATAGATTGTTCTTTTAAACATCACTGCTCTTCAAATATGATAAAGAAAATAATGCTTTGGCCTGAGAATTTAAGCTAAGCAGAAAGAATAATGGTTATTTTTTCTTTGTTGGATAAGGAATTCTACCATTGTACTCTTTTGACTGTATACTGAGAAATAAATGCAGGTATGGAAATTCTACAGTTGTTTCAGAGAAAAATTCAAGCATGGATATGTGGCAGAAGGCAGATTGTTGTTTGTGGGTTTTTGCTGGCTTTTTGGGAGGTTTTTTGGTTTTTTTTAATATTTAAAATAGGTCTAGGAGTCTAAAAATTACGTTTTGCCCTTGAATTGTTAGGACAATTGCATGGATTTCTGCATATTGATGAGATAAGCAACATGCAGAAATCATGTTTAGGTTCTTAACTGGGATTGGGCCCACACCATACAAGTGGCCACAGATACCACTTAATATTTTTAGCACTCACTTTTACTAACTGACTTTTGTGACTTGTTTCTCTCTTATTCAGATCCTAGTTTCAACAAATGCTTAATTCCTTTCTCTCATACATATTTTCCTGCATTGTGCCTCTAACTGCAGAGTGAAGAGTTCTCTCCTGTACTTGACACCATATCCTCTTTCAGAGGGGAACACCACACATTCAGTGGCATGACTTCATAGCCTCTATAGTCAGTCCAAAACAGCAGTCTCCTTCATGTTTTTCTGTACTCCTGGAGCTCTTTGGAACTTGTTCCTGGGAGTGGAATGCAGACTAATAAAATTCCAGAGTACACGCAGTTTATAAATAAATTAAAGTACTCTCATGTGAAACACTTAGAAGGGTATTTGTGAACATTAACTTTAGGCATGCACAGATATATACCCTTACTTATCATCTCTTGTTGACTTTAAACAATTCATCCACCCACTGGTACACATGTGTAAAACACTTTCTCTGTTCACATCATGCATTGCTCCGCATTTTAGCAAACACCATTTAGAATCCCATTGGCAGATACTTCTAGAGCCACATAAGCAAGAAAATTCCTACAGTATACTTCAACTTCTCCAAATAATTTTACAACTTTCAGGTAGGGAGTCATGTGTAACTTTCCCTGCCCTATATCCAGTTTTAAGAGTATTTCAGTAAAAGAAAACAACAAAAAAATTCTTATCCAATCCCAGTCAAGCCTGTACAATTAGATCTATGCAGACCTTTCAACCAAGGAACAAGAACTGTCATTTAGGGGGTGCTATATACCTCATCTTCTAATTGCTATCCCACAACAACTTCAGTCTTAAAAGCCCGTTTATGGCTTTGGGAAAAAAACAGGTCAAAGTGCAGATACAATAATCACTGAGTGATAAACAGATGGTTTTAATGCATTAATTTTGGACAAAGAGAGAGCCCCTCTTCCTCTCACAGAAGACTCTCCTTTTTGGTACCAAATTTGTGCCAAGGCTATGTTTTTTGTTTGGTTCCATTTTGCCTGTTCTAAGTCAGAAATGTCAAACGATCAGTATACTCAACTTGATTTGATTTTCTAAATATATGTATAGTTTCTGCTGTATGGGATCTTTGTGATCTTGTTCCAGGGCAATAGGTAGGGCAGAATGAGGCCTCTGGACCTGGGAAACTGATGAACCATACATGTGCCCCACTGTGCAGGTTGTAGGCCAGGCAGGTTTCAGGGCGTAGAGGAGAAGGTAAATCCCATGAATGCTCACTCAGGATTTGTGCATAGAGAGCTGGATCTTTAAAAGGAGTAGATGTTGGCTCTAACCTGGATTGTTGAACACACCTTACTCCATCTTCAGAGGTAGGGATATTTTTCAGATACAGTGAAAGGACACTAAATCTCAGCTTCCACTGCAGAGCACTGTACATCTCAGTCCACTTCTGGCTGTATTTCTGCCTCAGATTTACTACTGCTTCTTAGGCAGATACTTCTCTGTTTAGATTTTTTTCTCATTTGGCTTTGATCCCATCATCAGGAGTTTCCATTTTCAGTCTGTGAAAGAAGGCTGCTACAAAATATGTTCAGTTTTCAGAACACATTGAATGTTGAGCTTGTCAGATGGAAGAATGTGACTTCAATAGTTTCAATTGATGCTATAAATACCACTTATAAAATAAGCTGCTCTTATTTCAAAAGTTTGTTTGAAAAATGCTTATGATTTACTGGCATTAAAAATAAAATTAATGTAGATTTATGATTTCAAACCAAAATGGACTTTTGCCTGTTCATTTCTGCAACAGGGTAACTGTAAGATTACGGAATTTTATTCACTACAGAAACAGATGACAAAACAAGATGTACTAAGCAACCAACTAGAAGATGGTTTTTTAAGTGCTGACTCGAAGTGAGTTTGGAAACATCCCCAGTGAAAAAATGATGGCCAGAGGCCAGAAGCACAGCTCATCAAGAGAGGTGGGAATCAGACTGTAGAATGAAATAAGATAAAACACATTAAATTTCTTGCGGTTTCTTTCTTAAAACCCAGAGGGTTACTTCTATCACTGTGTTAATTTTGGTGTTGTCACAATGCTTTATTATAATTTGGATATTTTTCATAAATAGAAAACAGTAAATATTAAATGCTTAGAACAAAATCTAATTGTTACAGTAGAAAACTGCAGAAGCACAACGAAGTCCAAATAAAGTATCTTGCTTTAGTTGAATCAGCATGTTTTGACACAACATAAGTCAGTGAGGAAGCTTCACATCTTATGTCACTATACTAGGAATCATTTTTGTCTTGTGTACCCTAAAAGCCAGAAGGTACAAATGTGACCTCCTATTTAACTTTTTTTTTTTTTCCTGGATCAGCCTACTCAGAAACCTTTGCATCAGTGAACAGCAAATTCCAAAAGATGTTCTTTCACTTCATTTAATAAATTGATTTCTACTTTAGCTGAAATAACTTTTGAAAGTCAATCTCTGTAGGCTTTTGAAAGGTCTTCCATCACTGAGCTCTTACTGATATCACTAACAGAAGAGCAAACTGATGCAGAAGGCAAGATGTTCCCTTGGCAGTATGAGGCCGTTTGGTCTTCTTGTTACCTTGGCCTCCCAAATGCAATGATGTATCTGTGAGTTGTCCTGTATGGCATCAGATATCAGAAGTAGTTGCTTCCAGAACAGTTAAGGTATTCTACAGCAAGTATATCTTTGTAGTTATGGATGCTTCCAGTAGCTGAAATCCTGTTTGTAAAAGGCAAGGCAACTCTTATTATCTGCAAATTGTGATACATTTATCCTCCCTTTGCATATTAATCTCAGTGGTGGATAGAAAATCTCCATTATATGGAGGAAGAGTTGTCAACGAGAATCTGAGTTCTCATTTCTAGGTAAAGCTCATAAATTCAGCTGAAGAAATCGAAATTGGAAAATGGGGATTCAGGGTGCATTCCCCACCCACTGAAGACATTGGCACATATTCCATTGCTGTTGGACAGCATACAAAAAGACATCATCTAGCACACTTTGTATTGTATTTAACTTTCCCAAATGAATGAGTAACAATGAATGGCTTGAGTCCCTGACTTAGTCAGTTCTGAGGTAATGTCCAAAATTAGCTTGATCTTCTTGCATATCCATAGATAATTAAGGAACAGCTACATCAAATTCATTCACCATGAAAAGCTTGGGGATTGAATCTGCAGGACCTACGTGGCTAAGTGGATGAATCTGGCTATGCATCTTGACAAAAAACATGGGTTGCAGATACTTATATAAGTTCTCATCACCTCTAAGTGTGTGAAGTACTTCCAGCTCTGGGCATCTGGGCCTAAGTTTTCTAATCTGGGAGTTGCAGTAAACTTTGCATATGTAGCTAAGGCACAGAGCCTATGCTAAGTGGGTTATTACACCTCCACCCTTAGTACAACTGACTTCAGTATTTGCACATCTTCTTTCTCCTGATCGAAATCAAGAGAAACACCCTTTTAAAGCTGCATGAACATAATTGAATTCATCTTACAGCATGATTTACAAATTGCTTTGTTGACACAAGGCAAATCCACATCAATTACTCTGTCCCTGGACAGAGGCAATGCGAATTAAGCAACATGAAGTCCAGGTACAGAGTCCTTAGCTAGTTTCTTTGTAAGTACCACATTTACCCTAGTGCAGACATCAGTCTCTGTGCTTTCTTGGGTGTTTTGAGCTGTTACTGTAAATGGCTTGAGTGGAAGTATTATTATATTATAGTATTATAGTATATATATAAGTATATAAGTATTATTAATTTTTTAATACTCAAATTAAAAGTTCTTTGAAACACTTTTGGATCTTTCAGTAGAACAAATCATCAGCCAAAGATGTTCATTGCCTAAAAATGAAGGATGTCTTAAGTTTTCAAAGCTCAGAGATATATTCACCAAGAGAGGACCTGGTTTAAAGTTTTCTATTCATGTTGTTTTCACCTCCTTTTCTCAATATCTCTTATTAAAGAGGTAATTTGACTATTATAATTTATTCAACAACAAGAAATTTTTGAAAAGTAGATATAAGAAATTATATTTGAAACTTCCAGTCTTTGAGTATTTTTTTTTTCATGTCATGACATTTTAACTTGATCTTCAATGATAAAATAAGGCTAGCATCAAAGTACAATTTGCTTATCATACTTCCACACCAACAGATATTTCTATTCCTTCTTCCAAATATTTCAATTATTTTTATTTCTGTTGAAAAGATTAATAAACCTTTAGTAACTCAGTACTGTCAGCTTTTTACCATTCCTTGTCTGCTGTGTCATTTTTAATGCAGAATTGCAGAAACAGCATGAACGATACATCACATAAGCCAGCCATAGTGTTACAATCTCTTGGTTACTTATTAATACAATTCATCAACTACTTAAATTTCTTAGCTTTGTTTTCATTGTAGTTACTGTAGGATTTTGAGTCTTCTTTTGTTGAAAACCTTTGGAATTTTTTCCGGGAAAGAAATACATCTTCACTTGTCACTGTCTCCAAAATCTGGATTTCACAAATGAACTGAGCAATGAAGCTCATTGGTCATTAGTAATGCTTAGCATTTATTTTAGCAGGGAGCAGAATGACAACTTGAGGCTTGTTCAGGCAGAAATGGATGGAATAAAAAGTGTTCTTCCTCACTTCATGTCACATAAAAATTATTAACATTCCTAAAAATTTCTTTCCCCCTCAGTCACCTCCTGTTATGCATGAAGAATCATATTTTTTTCTAATGCTTTCCTTTTTATACAGTCCACAGTATGGGACTTAGCTGACAAAATGGAGGGATTGTGCCAGCAAGTACAATAAAGTTCCTTCATTTGAAGAATGATCCAAGTTCTTCAATCTCTTCTATATTGTTGATTCCAGTAAACAAATCAGGATGCAATTCAGGAAGTAAAAACCATGCCCTAGTCATGAACTTTCATCTAAATCATAAGCTACTGTGTCCTGCTCCCTTTTTCTTCTGCCCACCTCCTCCTCAAAATAAAAACAAAAACCCAAACCTGAATGGGAAAGGCATATTACTATTTCTCCATCATCAGCAGACTTGTGATAAGCACTGGTAGCATGTGCATCATTACCCTGTATGACATCCTGTTACATGCTGTGGACAAATATTAACCTAGTGCTGGATGTCAATTACTTCTGTCCTCCAAGTGACAAATCCATGTGGCTGAGCAGATACCTCCTGTAGGGTTAGGGTTTCTAAGCTGCCAGTGTACCCAGTGGCACTTGCAAAACAGAGTGTAAAAACCATTTGCCACTGCACTGTCAGTGCTTCTGTCCTGAACTAGCAACTGACTTCCATGGTCAGTTCAGTGATGTGTTAAAGTCAGTACCTTCCTTATCTGACCTGGAATTTCCCCTACTGCTGTTGAGGTGATGTTGCTAATTTTATGCAGTGTAGTTAAGCAGACAGTTTAAAATGGGACTTAGAAACCCAGGAATCAGTTTTCATGTAGTTCAAGAATACAAATTACAAAAAAGTGCCTTAATCAGGGGCTTGGGTGCATAAGAGGAAATCTTCTACAGAGACAGAACTGCAGCTGGAACTAGCCTCAGGTGTGTCACCAAAGATAAGGCAATTCTGGATTGAATCATTCCCTCTGAAATTTTGTTTTCTATTTGGGAGCATACTACTCAGAACCTAAAGCAATACTCCTCAAGATGTTTTGGAGTTCTGCTGTGATCAGGGTTCACACTGCACTGCTGCTCAGCACAGGAGGAAACCCTGTGTGCCAGCTGTGATGGTATCTGCAGTAACACTCTTCATTTTGTGGGTTTCCTATCAACAGCCAGCAGCTGCCCACTGGCCTCAGAACACACCTTGCCAATACCCAGCCACATGCCACCACATGAATACTGCTGCTTATCTCAGCAGTAACGGCAGCTGGTTTCCCAATCCAGCTGCAATCAAATGGTTTGCTGATCAGGTGTTACAATCATAAATATGGCAGTTAAGGCTGACAGACACTGCAGATGCTGCTGCTTTTTTCCTGTGCCACAGGGCAAGGTGATTTTTTCCTCCAAACACTGTGAATCATGACATCTCCATCCTGCTTTCTTTACTTAATACTGCTTCCTTCTTCCCCTGTTTACCTTTGTTCTTATTCCATACCAACCAGAGTTATTCCTTGATCCTTTTCTTCAGCTGTTCTTGTTCCTTGAAAATTCCTGTAGAATTTAATATATCTCTGTTTGTCATTCAAGGGTGAGCAATTAGTTTCCTGAGCAGTCTGATCTTTAAATAAGAATCCTTTAATGCCTTTGAAGTCATGCATATAGATCAAGTTTTCTTGCCTGACTAAAATTGTCTATCATTTTTGGTTTCACATAAAATGTGTGAATCTTTCTGTATTACTCTTCTGTCCAGGTTCACAGTTTGCAGACAGGAAACTATATTTTCTCTGCTATAGCCTGAGGGCTTTAAATCAGGCCCCAGATAGTTCACAGTCTTTCCTTGTCTTTGAGCAAGATAACAAAATCTTTTGGTTCTTACTTTTTTATCTTTCATGTATGTCCCCCAATTTGTTTTGTAAATAGGCTCTGATCTTCTTTCATGTGTCCACAGAAGCATGTGCTAACGACTTGAGATGACCACTGAAGTTTTTTCTGCAAGTCTTTGCTTAGCAACAGGTAATTTAAACCCAGAAAAACAGCCTGAATTTCAAAGGGAGTGAGTAAGAAGGACCTGTATTTGTGAAGTAGGTGCAGACTAAGTATGTGAGGCATTTTGTCTTTCATAAGCTTGCACACTAATTTCAGGCAGAATTGCAATAAAATCATATTCCCAACAAAATTATCATCTATTTTACAGGTATAGTTGCAGATATTTTCTACAGCTGTGTCTGTACCAACATGGCTGGTAAAAATTTTCAGTATGTGTTTCTGTCCACCTGTTTTAACCCCATGCCAAGACAAGACTTCTACAAAGACAGCTCCTTTTCTTTTATCTTTCAGATCTTACAGCATACTTCATGCTGTACTACTGGTAGATGCCAAACTCTGGCACTTATTGAAATGTTCCCTTGTAATTTACTTGGTGGCATGGCATGGTTGAATGATAATCATGGTATGCCTATCCTCCAGCTGTGTACAGAGTTAGCTCAAGCAGGCTGCCAGGATGCTGGATGTATTACAACCATCATGCTACAGCATTTATCAGACTGCTGCTTGCAATGATAGCATGATGTGACTTGCTACAGATCTGTGCTATACACTAACTAACAGCAAGCTGCTGCTAATTACTCAGATACTCTCAGGGAATCACAATCTCTGCAAGTTCCTTCATCTGCTCCTAGGAAATGTCTGAATCCATTATCCTCTGAGGAAATCACCCCCAGAACTCAGCCTGCAAGACAAATCTAGTTGCAGTCCACTAACACCTTTGGTCTTTGGTGAAAATTAAGACTGCTTCTTTGAGGAGCTGCAGAATCTCCTCTGTAACAAACAAGTCTTGCGGATATGAATGCTGTACAATACCTCCCTTCTCTTTTTAATGATAACTGTAAATATCCAGTTTGAGAAGACTAAAATTTCAGAGTAATGATCTGAAACCTGAAACATCCCATGTATTTTCCTATCCACATTGAAAAATGTTGCATTTTGCCTCTAAGTCCTTAGAAAGCCACAGCAAGATAGGAATGCTGTTGAAACATATTTTAAATTTAGGAATAGTATGAAACAACAAGTACAAAAAAATGTGTAGAAACTCATTACAGTTTAAGATCAGGCCTTATCCTATGAATTTCACTAGGAACTCCCCCTTTTTCTCCTCTGCTGATGCAGGCTGCTTCCTAGGAGGCTAATGAGCTGCATGTGACCATGCCCTTTTCTGGCTGACCTTTGTCTCTCCAGCCTGTAGCCCCAAAACCTTTCACCCTGGTTGTGACCTGGCAATAGACCTTGCCACATGCAGTTAACTCATCATCCCTATCTTATATTTGAAATTGTATTATTAGATAACAGCATTAGCACCAACAGCAAATGAACTATAGATTAACTTTTATTTAATATCTGTATTTTTATAGGAGTTTGATTATTCGCGGACTGAGAAAATGCAATGGTTGCAGCTGCAGCTGAGAAATCAGTTAATGAGTTGAAATAATAATATATTGGTGGGAAAGGTTCCTGTGCTTGTGCTTTGGTAGACATAGTCATAAGATATTATGATATACTTCCTAAGTCACATATGGTAGCCATAATGTACTGGAACAGAGCTGTATCTATTTTGGTCATCCTTTGTGCTTGACAGCACTCAAGGTGACACCAAATTACTCTTCTGATCTTATAGATTCCTGTGGAGCTGCTTCTCTGTGTTGATTTAAGACATGTGAGAGGAGTTTCTCTTGGAGCAGTATTGTCAGACAGCATATGGAAGCTGGACACAATGTAGCTCAGCTTTACCCGATAGAATCAGATTCAATAAGGGATTTATTGAAAAACCTCAAGTATCTGAGTTGCAGGTGTTTGAGCTTTGTGTACGTGTTATGAATACCTATGGCCAGCCAGCTTCCTTTGCAGAGAGTGAAGGCTAACACATTTTTTCAAAAGACAATCTCTAGAATAACACATTGCCTTGAAAATATCTCAAGTTAGTATTTTCAGAAACAGAACTGATATATATGGTACACCCTCTGATGAAGCATATGTTTGAGCAAATCTTGCTGCATTTCAGAGGTCATCTGTGACAAATAGTAGGTATGGACAGAAGGCCTTCAATATATTTCAGAGTAGGAAGGAGTTTGAATAAGGTCATTTTTCAGCTCAAAAATGCATAATTTGAAAAAAACTGCAAACTTGTCAGCAATCCATGTTTGCCATTTCGCAACTATTGAGGTGTGTTGGGAAATTCAACTCAAATGCAGTAAGATTGCTGATATAAAGGATTTCTGGAAGATTTTCCACCCTTCATTAGTATGGAAAAACACGACATACCATTGTCAGTCACTGACAACCTGTGGATAACCAGAAATAGTTTATTAGAATCCCAAGGGGGCCTCAGCCTTTTATTAATGCTAGTCAGTTCAGAGCATGGTCCTATGTAGCACAGTGCACAGTAGGAAGCTTCAGCTACATCTTAATTTATTAGGCATCTCTTAATACATTTTAGCATTGCTTGAACAATGTTTGTGTAAAATTAGCTGCTCCAACAAACCAAATTCACTGTATGTGAATCTTCCTTTCTTAGAAAACACAACAATTTCTTCACAACAGGAGGTCAGTACCTTCAAGAAGCAGCAGAATTAGTTTGGAAGATTAGTGAGGAGAAAGACCTTTGGCTGGGGAAGATCAAGCAAGTGGCTGCAGTATGTGACTCAGAACTCAAGTTCAGTATGAACTAAAGGATGTGACAGGTAACAGGATCTAGTGGGTTATCTACAATGAAAATGAATTCACCAAAAACAAAACCAGGGGAATGTGAGATAATGGGGATAATGCCTGATTATATATATTACATATTCTGACAATTACTAGCTGTTACTGATGCCTGATTATATATATTATACATTCGGTCCATTACCAGCTGTTACTGGTAAACATAGTAACAAATTTTACTAGAACTGGTCAGAAATGTCCAAATGGATCTTTGTCTGTTAAAAAATGTGAACTAAATAGCATTAAATCCGCTCACAGGAAAATGTATTAACCTGGGAATCTGGGAACAGCGTGAGAGCACTTCCAGCAAGGAGAGCTGCCAAGATTGGCTGCTAGACAAATTTCTATCAGGGGCTTGCTAGCTTGCACAGCTGTATGCTTGGTATATACCATATATAGGTGTATACATATACCTATGTATGGTATATGCCTATATATACACCATATATAGGTATATGCCATATACCTATAATGCATCCTCAGCTTTGTGACTTAAGATTTAATGGGTTGACACCCCTGAAAGCTCCTATCCTGCCTGTTGCCCAAGAAATTAGCAGTCCAGGAGGACTCTTAGCTTTGTTAATTCCAGTAGAGTAGCACTTAAGCACAGTGGTTACTTCTGTTGTTGTTGGGAGTTTGATTTGAAATATCTGAAATTAAATATAATTTCAAAATGAAATCCAATATGAATTTTCCCTTTCCAAAGAAATATTGAAACTTCTGAAGACATTTTGGGGCAACATGCAATTTTGTAATACCTAATGGAGAAGCAATTCTAACTTTTCTAAGCTCTAGCAGCTTTCTAACAGAATGAAAAACATTCCCCCACTCACTTGCTCCAACAAAGAAATGGAGTTGTATCAAAAGATAAACTTGTCAGGGTTAGCAACTCAGGCCATGCTTAACTTCACATAGCTTGCCTTACAGTGTTGTGTTTCAGCTTTTCAGTTTTTTTTTTTCCTTTTTCCTTAATATGCATTGGTCACGTCAGATTAAAAGCCCTTCTGAAAAGTGAATGCATAGCAATTGGCCAGCAATTAGCCAACAGAAGAAAAGACAAAGGCACCAGAGTGGGGAAAATGTGAATTATTCAGAGTGAATATAGGCCATAAAGTGAAGTTATTTTGAAAGGATGGTCTCTCAAGCTGAAACTTTCTCTTCATTACCAGCTGGTACATCTTTTAAGTTCTAAGCACAACTTTCTTTCCCAGATTTTCTGAAGTAAACGTAGAGACAAAAAGGCAAGGAGATTTTGAACAGCCAAACTGGATGAGAAGAGGAAAGGGATAAATATTATCACCAAATTAGTTATCAAAAAAGCCCCGGCAAAACAAGAGGAATTTCTACATAAAGAACCTTTAAATAAAGAAGAAAAGCAAGTGAAATGCTAAGTTAGCATAAATACAACTAGAACTCCCTCAGTGAAAGATGTCAGAACCAGTCATAATATCCTTTGATTTTATTTTGATCCTGTTTTGACTAGGATAGCAGAAAACTATTGTATTTCTGTGTGGTGAAACCATACAATCCATATCAAACATGCTGTGTGCTGATGTTGTGTATTAACAATGAGGACAGTTGATTACTGATGAATGCATGAAGATTTCTGCCACATTAATGTAAAGTTGATTACTGTTTGCATGTTCATTGAGGATCAAGAGTCTTGGATAGATGTTCCTCTTACTAACATTCAGGCTTTGTCATACAGATTGTTAGCAATACAAATGTTGCAAAGGGGATTCACTCCAACAGCTGTGCAATTGCCTTCTACATCTGGACCCCAATCTGAAAAAAATAGTGTGGGACTAATTCACCTGATTTCCAGTTGTCCAAACATAAAGAAAAACACAGTGGAACATGATCATATGCATTGCTTTAGCCATGTATATTTATCATGAGGAAAATGCGATGTAATTAGACCTGTGGTTGAAAGAGGAAACAGAGATATATTTCTGCTGTCTCTGATGCACTGAAGAGCCTTTCTAAGAAGCTGTGAGAGTTTGTCCAAAAGAGATGATTATTGTTTCATGTTAAGAGAGTAATTCAGATACCCATCTCTTTCATATTATCACTGATAATGTGGAGAATTAAAGCATGAAGTTGCCAGCACTATAAATATTTGCAACCTCGTTTGCAATCTTGATTATTTTCACTCTCACTGTCTAGGAAAATAGATTTGCTCTATATTCCCTCTTCAAGAATTTTTCTGCTCTGTGTCACTCATTCATGATATTGGAAACAGAAATGTATTTCCCAGCTTGATGGAGAACTGCATCAATATTCTGGGATTCTGTACTCTCAGTCAGAGAGGGGAAAAAAAAGGCTAGAGATGTTACCATTCCTAATGTTCTGTTGTTTTCAGCTCTGAGCAAAACAAATCCAGTATCAGGGATGAAATAACAGATGAAATAACATTCACAGCCTAAAAAATACTTTTGCTTGCTGTTGTACTCAGCTACTGAGCACTGCTCTAGGACAGTGCAAATATAGGCTCTGTGTCATATCATTGGCTTTCAAGACACGAGTATAGGATTCCTCATAGTGTTAAAGCCTTTCACGGTAAATGTCTGTGCTATAAATTTTGATGTACTTCCCAGCTGAATGGATGCTTTGAGTGGAGACAGACTGGCTGGAGCTAAAGTGGTTAGGTTTGATTTACCTCTTCTTTATTATTCAGTTCTATCGAGAATTTGGAGGAGTGATATCAAGGCATGTTGATTGACTTCAGTTTGTAGATTGAAATAAAGTGAGTGCTATTTAACCTGGGCCAATACCATACGACCTTATAATGATATTATCAGGATGAAGTAATGTGTAGATTTGTAAGACAGACAATGAAACCTGATGTTTGCAAACAAATCCATTGACAGATGAGTTTTTCCTAATAATCATTCAGTGTGTGTTTTTTGTGCAAATCTTTATGGGGTTTCCAGAATTAGGGAAGTACTTGTGAAGATTCCCTGTGTGTGCCATTTCTTAACCACTATTTATATTTAGTTTGATTTGTAAAGTTCGGTTTGCATATGTTGGCCATACTCATGCAGTGCATTTCATCTGCTGCTTTTCTGGAGGTAAAGAAGTTCCTGCTCTGCAGCATTTGCAGAATATTCCTCCTTGCTACAAATTTTCAGCTGCAGTTGTAGTGAGAGTGAGATAGCTATTAGTGTACCTAAAATGAACAAGGTAAAAGAATTGATCCATTTTCTAAGTTCTGTTATGATACTGTATAGGCTTCTTAATAAATATCTGTGTACTTTTGATATTTCTTCTCAGATGGAACAGTAGGTACTTGTGGAGTCAACTAATTGCCTCACCAGTTCTATCTATCTATCTAGTTTCCTCACTAAAAAGCAGAGTATGATTTCTCTTTACTTCTAGAATCAAACAATGATACCAGGGTTACTTTCCAGCTAATTATTTATGAGATTCATTAACAGTTTTTAAGTCATTAATCCTGTGCGAAGCTCCTGTGTTCTGCTGCAATTTATAAGTGGTTTTTAATAGACGGTCAATACTGACAGTTTAAAGTACTGTGCAGTAAAAAGGGCAAGCACTGGTGAGAAAAAGAAAAAAAAAAGACAGATGTGCAACCATCCTGAGAAAGGCCAGGAGTGTTAAAATTGAATAAGTCCTTGCCAGCAATATTTCAGAGGGTGGTGCGATAGTTATGTGTGAATCCCTAGGGGCCTTCTCTATGGGAATGCTTGTCAACTGTGGCAGCTATAAGCTGCAGTCCTCCAAGCACATATTTGGTGCTCTGCATACTTGTCTTGCAGTCTGGTGGCCCAAGGTTAAGCCAGAATTAGGATATTTATATCCTTAATATGACTGTCACTACCCCACACCAGGGTTAGACAAAGTTGAGCTGTATTTGGCCATTGCATTAGACTCTGTGCACTCAAGGGAAATTCCCAAAAAGAGGAGGGGAAGGGCTGAGTTACCACTCAGCTGTTACCATGCAGCAAAGCGACAATTAAACACCCTGTGTGTACAGTTCTGGTTAGTGTCTGTGTATGCAGAAATCTGACCAGCTCTCACAGACATATCTGCTGTTACTGTGCACCATACCATGCTGTTCTTGCTCAGACAAAAGTGTCAGCAGCTGAAGGTGGAGTGTGATCCTGTGCTCCCAGGCCCTACCTTTTGATCTCCATATCCTAGAAATTAACTAGTCTAAACAAGGTGAAATATAGAATCCTTGCAGCCTTTTATCAAAATAGAACCCTATAAATGAATCCCAGTTTATTCTTTTCCATCTCTATTGATTTTCTCAGACCAACCCTTCCCATAGACTGACAAAAATGCTTAGCATTCAAATGAAGAGCTATATCAGGCTCCAGCTGTATTTGAAATAGTTGCAACGTTTAAGCATCCAGCTCTTTCAGAGACTATGAAAATCCTAAGAGTGTGTGTGCAAAACAGACTCTGCAGAGTGAAGCTACAACAGGAGATTTAGTCTATCTCACATGTCCTGAAGATTCACACTTGGGTTTTTATTCCAAATGAAGATGTCTACATACAATTGGAAGGCTACGGAGTAAAACCACATATAGCCCATTGAGTTATCAAGACTGTGGCTCCCATTCATTTGTTGTAATGGATGGGAATTTCCTTTGAAGTTCTAGTATTACAAGTTCTAAATTATTTGCTGTAAGTGGCTGGCTCTGTGTTTTGAATGCTGTATTTAGTGCCAGGTAGAATATTCTTATAATGGTACCTAGGAAAAAAAAAGCAACAAAACCCCCCCAAAAAACCTGGTGTAGTTGTGCTTTTTCTGTGAAAGACAAAACCATGCAGCCAAGTTCAGTATTCACCAGACAGCCCAGGACAGAGTGGAGAAGAGGAGGAGGAGAGACCTCACAGATGCAGCTCCACAGATGTGAAACCAAGAGCTGTGCTCCTGACCACATCCTTTGAAGTGGTTTGTAAACCAAATCAGTTTGAAGGAGCCTGGGAACATCTTTCATCATCTGTCTCCTTGCTGCCCTTCCTTGATTAGTGTCAATGAGTTTGAGGGTGAGGGCTGAAAAAGGCTTGCCAGTGCGGCACTCCTTGTTCTGTCCCTCAGGCAGAATTCAGGGAAAACATGTGCTGTGAATTGTCTTTACTTCTAAGTATTTTTCAGGTGAGACTAATACAACCACCTGTCCAATGGCTATATACAACACATGAAACATATGTGTTGCAACTGACATAGTTTGTATTGGCAGAGAGCCAGTACCCAGTATAATTCAAATGTCCTGGACTCAGTGCTAATCAGTCGCTTGTCTCTGAAAAGACTGCTGATGTTTCTAGTTAGTTCTTGCTACAAAACTGATTTTTAAATCTAAGGTGGCCTGGTTCTATGAAGCAGAGTGTGAATATAATTTACTTGACACTGCCTTTTTTTCCATGATTTTATGAATTATATTTCAGAATTAATAATAATTGTCCAAGAAGGCAGTTGTTCTCATTTATTTTTGTGCTTTTGAATGACTTGCAATAAATCTTGGAATTACCAAACCATGGAGATGTAGAAGACAAAAGCTAAATTATGACTCTATCATAGTATGACTCTTTGGTTTTTGTTTGACTGTTCTGCTTGTTCTATAAACTCTGTTTTCTCTAATGCCATGCTTTTTAATCTCCATAAATAATTTTTCCATCTCAGTAGCTGAGATAATTTTTCTAAAGCCCAGTCAGTTGCTGATATGCATGACAATCTTACTGCTATTAGGAGGAAAAGCATGGCATCATATTGAGCCACTAAGTACATAATTTCTAGTTCCACATCACATTCCACAGCAGTGTCAGTGTTCTACTTAGTGGGTGTTTTTGCATACATGTCTTTGTAAATCTGGCACTACAAGTTTCAGAAGCAATTGTTACTGTACTTTCAAAAATCTTCTCTAAATGTCAGAAGTTCCTCAATATATGTTCCAAAATCTACTCTGTATGTCAGAAGTTCCTGAAGTTAATGATAATTATACACCATTTTGACAGTTCTCGCAGTTTAACATCTCTCTTAAGGATCTAATGACTTCATCATAATGTCATCTTTCACTAAAAATACATACATAAATAAATACCACTCCACAAACTCTATTGAACAAAACATGACAGAGGAGCTGCAAATTCAAACATCTTTAGGTAAATAAGCAGCCCTCAACATGCATTTTCATTTAATTCTCATTGTTTTTACCAGCACTTTCAGCTTTTTGTGATCAGAATTTTTTTCCTGTCTTTTCCTTTTTCTTCTTCTCTGATCACTCAAGGTTGGCAACAGAATCACAGAACCACAGAATCATTTAGGTTGTAAAAGACCTCTGGGATTATCAAGTCCCACCTTTAAAGATACCACCCTCTTAACTAGACCATAACACTAAGTGCCGTATCAAGTTGGTTCTTTCTGGATCACCTCCAGGGATGGTGACTCCACCATTTGCATGGCGCTCCATTCCAATGCTTAACAACCCTTCCCACAAAGAAATTCCTACTGTCCAGCCTGAACCTCCCCTGGTGCAGCTTGAGGTGATGTCCTCTTGTCGCGTCACTGGTTGCCTGGGAGAAGAGGCTGACCCCCCCCCAGCTACAATTTCCATTCAGGCAGTTGTAGAGAGTGATAAGGTCACCACTGAGACTCCTTTTCTCCAGGCTCCCTCAGGCCCTTCTCATAAGATTTGTACTCCAGACCCTTCAACACCTTCCCTACCTCAATGTCCTTGTAGTGAGGGCCCAGAGCTGGACACAGTACTTAAGTAAGAACAGTTTTCAGTTCAAATAGGAATGCAAAAGGTTTAAAAAGTTTCAATATGTGAATTTCATTTTCTGTTTACAAAATACATCTGTGTTTGCCATATTCTTACATGCCGAATGTCAGGTAGTACCATTTTCCTTGGAATGGGATTTTTTGATTAAAGTAAGGTTGTTTAACTGTGGGCAATTCTGAAACCTAAAGAAATAAATACTACAGTCCTTTGGCAAAATGACCTCCCAGTGCTGCGGTTTAAAAATGCAATTATAGAGGTTGTGTTGTTTGGTGTGGGAGAAATAATACACCCAAATTTTCTCTGCATTAGGCAAGGCAACTCCATGAAATTTTTAGCAAGTCTCATGTAAATCACCAGAAAGAACAGAATAAGGATGAAGAATCAATGGTAGGGGCAAACAAAGGTTTTGTGAATTTACTGTAACGTTTGCACATTTAGAAAGTTAAACTTCAAGAGACCCTTCTGAAATTCCTTTAATTCATTGTTAGTTTAAACTGGATATTTTTTCAGAATGTCCTTCATATTTTTTGGTGCTGACTCAGATGCAAAAGATCCAGTAGTAATAAAAATTATGTGATCTGCAATAGACTTTTTTTTGGCACGACTGTTCAGGGTTTTCTGTGTGCGGAAAATCCAGAGAGTACTTTTCAGAACACAGTAAATCAGTCCAAGCTAAAATTTCTTAGCACCTCATGCCATCAGAAATGCTGTGATAAAACTACTCCACACTTTTAGGAAAAAAAAAAAAAAAAAAAAGTACTAGGATTATGAAGTATTTGACCCTGTAGTGACTATAACAAAAAGATCAGTTGAAAATTACTTGTGAGAAATAGCAGCTTAGGATGAAGTTGTGTAAAGAAGAGCTATAGGCATGCAATAAGATGTGGTGAGAAATAAAGGCAAACATACTACTGGTGTGCATTAGAAGTACCTCTGTCAGAAATGGAATACTGTTACAGTCAGATCCCTCTTCTTGACCCTTGTGAGATCCCACCTGGAGCGCTGCACTGGGACCCTGTGGGATGATGGCCAAAGATGCAGCAAGGGCCAGGGCTTGCTAACTGTGCCCTACACTCTGTACCTGCTGCGTTATCTCTGTAGATGGAAAGCTGCATAATTGTCTTAGGTTAAAAATGTAAGA
>VYXD01007186.1:9145-34166 GCA_013397195.1 Hylia prasina
GTGAGAACTGCAGCTTCTCTTCTCCTGCCCATGCTTCATACGGAAATATCGCTCATCGGTCCGATCCTAGGCCCTGCAGGCAGATGGTGAAGCACCGCGGAGGTGCCACATCAGGGAGGTTCAGCGCGCAGCACCCAGCCCTGCCAGTGAAAGCGAACAGAGATGGACTAAGGGGACCCAGCTCACACAGCGGAGTCAGCGCTGGGGGTATGAGAACCAAGGTTTCCTTTCAATGCTTGTGTCTTACCTTTATTAAAGGTGGTACAGAACAATAGCCAGAGCATGCCAGTTTGCTACCAAAGAGGTTAACAGTGGAGAACAAAAGAGGATAAACAACTTATTGACAAGCAGGTTTCTCTAGTTTTTTCATTGTTGTTGTCAGACAGTGATGCTGATTAAAGAGTGACAAATTGCCCCTGGATGATACCAAAACCACAATTTCTTCTCCAAGTGATCCCAAGCTTTGCTTCATGATCTCCGGAAAACTGGAAAAGGATATTCACTGTCTCTTCAGGAACATTCCTTTTTGGAAAGCTGTCCACATAGCTTACAGACAACACAGGAAATCTTGTACCAAACATCAGCAAACTTGCATTTTCACAGTAGCACTGAGGACAAAAAAGTCTATCTTGCTCAAAAGGGATGAAATGTAACAACCTACAGCTGTAGGTCTGATTCTTTCAACACATTCTAGTTTCCAACTTACAGTAGAACCAGTCCAAAAAGACAAACATCAGCTTACTTGGCTTCAGAGGACCTTACACAGTGAGTGAGGCAAGTATTACTAGGGCTGCACTTTAAAGATAGAGTGAATAAGTTTTACTCATCCATCATACCTTTTATTTTCTAGTTTCAGTAGGTGACCATCTTTAAGGAAGTTGAGGGATAAGAATTGAGGAATATACCAGCCGCACTTTACAGATTAACAGCCACAGAAATAGAAAGCAACTATACAATCTCAGGGTTTCACAAAACTAGTTTCATTTGTAACACTTGACGCAACAAGATTAACTGCAACAAGTGAAGAGAGCTACATCTGTAAAGTGCTGTTTTTGTTAAAAGTGGCTAAAAAAAGCACAACTACAACAGGTTTGGGTACTCTGTGGTGAGATTGTCGATGTCCTCCATGTATTTCATTTCAAGCTCTGTGTTTTTTGATGAAATTGATGAGCCCATTTGTTGAGCTATCATGAGATGTCACTGGAGCATCTGACTCCAGCTCAGGCTCAATTTTCTTGGCAAGTTGTTTTCCAAGCTCAACTCTGTGTTTATAAAAGCAGGAAAAGAAAAAAAAAAGCAATATTAGTGCCAACAACTTACAGTATTTACTCAAGTCATTGATATTAAAAATAGATGCCAGTAAAAAGTAACTTCCCAGTGAACACTATGATGTTTTACCCCTCAAAAATTACTGCTGAAGTATTCAACTCAGTGCCATTCACAAAAAACTGGAGTTCTCATAGCTCCTTAGCTGAGCAGACAGCTCAAATTACAGGATGTTTAACTGAACATTTTGTTTTAAAAGTTAAGCAGAGTCTCTTCATGTCAGTATTCACTTGTGTTATGCAGCCTGCANGCCAGGGGTAGCCCCGTTCAGCACAGCCAGCCACAGGGAGGGCCCTCTCCACACAGCACTTACTGGTCCACATGTCTGGGCTCCAAATATTGCCTAAGAGGAAAGACCATGTAAATCTGAAAAAGGTTTTGAGAAAACCTGAAAGTGTGTCTACTTGTGAAACCACCATCAAGTAAAATCCAGGGACTATGACAACCTGAGTTCAAATTCTTTTGTGAGTATATTTTTTGAAATTTCAAGTACATCCAGCAGGTAGGTTTGAGAAATCTTGTTTTAACAGAACATCAGGATTTTATAATTTTTTTTCCTCTCAGAAAAATCCATCTGTAAGGAAGAACGCAGAAGAAAAATTGAGTAAAAAATTATCTGGACATTACCAGACCTCTGGAAATGTTTAGCTTTAGGACTACTTTTTATCTGATCTATTTTGACAGTCCCTGTGCCACAAAACCTAGAAAAATTTGAAGTTTTCTTTCAGAAAGGGTAGAGCAATTCAGTTACTAGCATTAAAGTTTGACTGAGTTTGAGCTAGAAGCCAAAAGCAAGCTTTTCTCTGCTGAATTTTCATTAATGATCCAAGTTGCTTAACTGTTCTCTCTGAAACCCAAACAAAAAAACAATAGCAGGAATTACCAAAGCAGAGTAATTTTAAGAGCATCTAAACATAAACCCTATAGCTGAAATAGGTAAAGATAACAAATTATGCAAAGCTATCTTCTTTTTACTTGACTCTTCCATACAGACTGCAGCACTATCACTGCAGACCTGTAAGTACTCTTTATTTCTCCGTAACAGCAACAGGTTCAACTGAAGTTCTTAGTATAGTTTGGGAACTATATATATAAGATGAATAGAATTTGGAATTTTATTTATCTTGTCCTCTTTCAAGGTTTCAGCCTAAGCTCATGAAGTCTGCAGGAGCTCTGCATGTAGCACAGGATAGTTTGGAAACTAGAACAGTCCCAGCAGATCAGAGCACTGTGACTTGGCCAAAACGGATCAGTCATTGATTACTTCTGCCAAATCCTCTTTAAGAAAAAGGACTGGAAGATGCCTTCACAGGCATAGCTCTTTTAAGGCAGTCTTTTTAGATCAACTGCTATACAAACATATTTCTCTGTTAAACTCAAACACACACAATCTATATTAAGTACGTGTCCAGTGGGAATACAATATGAATTTAGCATAATTTTCTTTAAGTGTTAAATTTCCCATGAATACAGTAATTACCTTCTGAAGAACTCCTAATATACATTCATAGATAAATTTTGACATTGAGATACTATTATTAGTAGTCAAATGAGCATTGCAACAGTAAGATATATCATCAGCTTAACTTACATTGACTGAAGCATCTCTGCACAGTATTTCCTCAGAGGCTTTCACGAGGAGCAGGTCTTGCAGGTAATGCATAGGGTTGATTAGGGATTGTGTGCCATTTTAGGGCAAGTTTCTGCTTACTTTGGGCACATCATTACCTTTCGTTCTCTCTTGTATATGACAACAGTTTTATCAGACCTCGGCCACGCCCATTACAATTTCCCAGACAGACTTGAATGGGTTGGAATTCCTCATTATGAGAGCACAATTTATGCAGAAATCACTTTTATTTTTGCAGGAATGCAGTGGCTTGATATTAAAGGGAAGGATTTAAACCAGTTCAGTGAAGTTCAAGAAACTGAGTTGCAAAGTAGTTGTTATTCCACAGGAGGTGTCAGGGCACAGGTCAGACAACAGTGTCGAGTCCCTGTAAGGGAACAGCCAAACACCCAAGGCCACAAAACCTTCCTGTCACTGACAGCAGCTTCCCGCACCATA
Source organism: Hylia prasina (assembly GCA_013397195.1). Taxonomy (NCBI): domain Eukaryota; kingdom Metazoa; phylum Chordata; class Aves; order Passeriformes; family Sylviidae; genus Hylia; species Hylia prasina. The sequence goes on from VYXD01007186.1 coordinate 12,540, forward strand.
TGTGGGTTTTATACCGTCTCATTTTCAAAATACAGCCACAAACCCTCCCTCGCACATTACTTGCGGCCGCCTCAAGCACTGCAGGCAAAGCTAGCTCTTTGCAAGGCGCCTTGACGCTTTCCCCGCGGCGCGGGGCCGCGCCGGGCGCAGTGAGGCCGAGGGCNCAAGGTTTCCTTTCAATGCTTGTGTCTTACCTTTATTAAAGGTGGTACAGAACAATAGCCAGAGCATGCCAGTTTGCTACCAAAGAGGTTAACAGTGGAGAACAAAAGAGGATAAACAACTTATTGACAAGCAGGTTTCTCTAGTTTTTTCATTGTTGTTGTCAGACAGTGATGCTGATTAAAGAGTGACAAATTGCCCCTGGATGATACCAAAACCACAATTTCTTCTCCAAGTGATCCCAAGCTTTGCTTCACGATCTCTGGAAAACTGGAAAAGGATATTCACTGTCTCTTCAGGAACATTCCTTTTTGGAAAGCTGTCCACATAGCTTACAGACAACACAGGAAATCTTGTACCAAACATCAGCAAACTTGCATTTTCACAGTAGCACTGAGGACAAAAAAGTCTATCTTGCTCAAAAGGGATGAAATGTAACAACCTACAGCTGTAGGTCTGATTCTTTCAACACATTCTAGTTTCCAACTTACAGTAGAACCAGTCCAAAAAGACAAACATCAGCTTACTTGGCTTCAGAGGACCTTACACAGTGAGTGAGGCAAGTATTACTAGGGCTGCACTTTAAAGATAGAGTGAATAAGTTTTACTCATCCATCATACCTTTTATTTTCTAGTTTCAGTAGGTGACCATCTTTAAGGAAGTTGAGGGATAAGAATTGAGGAATATACCAGCCGCACTTTACAGATTAACAGCCACAGAAATAGAAAGCAACTATACAATCTCAGGGTTTCACAAAACTAGTTTCATTTGTAACACTTGACGCAACAAGATTAACTGCAACAAGTGAAGAGAGCTACATCTGTAAAGTGCTGTTTTTGTTAAAAGTGGCTAAAAAAAGCACAACTACAACAGGTTTGGGTACTCTGTGGTGAGATTGTCGATGTCCTCCATGTATTTCATTTCAAGCTCTGTGTTTTTTGATGAAATTGATGAGCCCATTTGTTGAGCTATCATGAGATGTCACTGGAGCATCTGACTCCAGCTCAGGCTCAATTTTCTTGGCAAGTTGTTTTCCAAGCTCAACTCTGCATTTATAAAAGCAGGAAAAGAAAAAAAAAAGCAATATTAGTGCCAACAACTTACAGTATTTACTCAAGTCATTGATATTAAAAATAGATGCCAGTAAAAAGTAACTTCCCAGTGAACACTATGATGTTTTACCCCTCAAAAATTACTGCTGAAGTATTCAACTCAGTGCCATTCACAAAAAACTGGAGTTCTCATAGCTCCTTAGCTGAGCAGACAGCTCAAATTACAGGATGTTTAACTGAACATTTTGTTTTAAAAGTTAAGCAGAGTCTCTTCATGTCAGTATTCACTTGTGTTATGCAGCCTGCCCCAGTGCAGAATGCATTCAGCTGGCTCCTGTTCACTGTTGAACATGACAGTGCTCAGAACATTGATTTGTGTCACCCAACAATGATCAGCTGAGCTGCAGCCTGGAAGCACCCCCAGCACCCATCCAGGAGTTACAGCCTCACCATCTGAGAGCCTGCATATCCCAACAGCTGCAAGAAACGAGGCAGTTGTACAGCATCCCCACATTCCAGTTTTGGATGCCATTCTGGAATTTCATGTGTGGCAGTAAAAGCTGTACTCACTCCTACCGCACTCACTCCTGATTTCAGAGTTTATAGCACACATCAGTACTAGACAGTTTTCTATTTTCAGGTTCTGCTACAGTATTTAGTTATAGAACATGCCGTGGTAGCACAGCACAGCACCAAAGAACACGTACAAAGACTAAGGTAGCTTAGTGTAAAATGATATTCTACACCTGTAGAGCAAATGTGCTCTTCAAAACAACCTCTCATAGCATAGGCAAGGCTGCACCTGAAAAATCTTAATTCCCAATCCCTCTACCTAAGCCTGCATACAGTATGCTTAGAGTTCATATTACTACAGATTAAAGAACATGACTAGCTCTGGAATAAATTTTTCGGTGACACAGTGACAGACTCCTCCAAGCTGCTGTTGCACACATGGAGCTCCAGCACAGCCCTCAGTCACAGAGGCAGCCTGCATGAAACCAAGGGCTACTGCATACACAGACTACTGCCAGCAATGCTGTCTCTCCAGCACAGGAAAATTAAGAGGTAACCAATCTTTTGCTCAACAGATGCCACTCAAACTGCCTACTAATCTAGAGGTAAAAGTTCTTTTTTTGCATGCTATAGGGAAAATATTTTCCTTCCTAATTCTCAGAGCATGTGTTCAGCCTGCTTGACTGTCTTCCTCACTACTGCATCTTTTTTACATTCATAATATTTTTCTAAATTCAACGGGAGTCCTTAGCCAAAATTGTTATCTACAAGTCACTATGCATGGCTAACCCATGCCTAATGCATTATGCCATGATGTCCTATCCCAAGAAAATCTGTTTTCATTTATAGCTATCCCATAATCAAGTGTTCCAAGTATAAAACCCTTTTGTCTTTCCTCTAACTCATGATAGATTCAAGAATCTGTCAAGAAGTATACAAGAAACACACCAAGGAAACTTACCCCCACTGGTCATAACTGTTAATGTCCCAGACAATTCCTTGAACAAATATCTTGTGCTCATACATGGCTACAAGCAGAAAGAGATTTATCAATAAACTTGATCAGAAAGTCTTCATTAGCATTCACAGATGAGAAATGTATTTACTTACCAATGATGGCTCCCAGGGTGAAAGGGTTGAGTTTTGTAAACATGATGGAATTGGTTGGTCGATTTCCCTCAAAGACCTTTCAAAACAAGAGTTACATTATCACCTAGTAACACTTGTATCAGAAACTTGGAGGTTTTATCTTCTTTAGAGTCCACACTGGACTATTTGCATTAGCAGCAAATACAAAGTCCTGAAAGCTTTAAAGGCTTTCAACCATAAAATTGTATCATTTCCCATGTTTTTTTACAAACACAATGGAAAATGTGTCTCCAAGCACCATTTCTGGCTACTGTGGCTACAAGAAGTAACCCAAAAGTCACTCACTAGCCCAGGGCAGTGTGCTGAGCCCATGTTTCCTGGAACTCCTCCAGGGCTTCAGAGCCAAAGTGGTGCTCCCAGCCTGTTCCAAGCGCCCTGCCAAGGTCCCACGGGTGCCACCCCATCCCAGCTGCCCTGCTGTCCCCAGCAAAGCCCTCCTGGCCACGGCCCCTCCCGAGCCCCGGGTACCTTGTGGGGAAGGAGCTTCTCCAGCGCCTCCCCGCTCAGCCCGGCCGCCTGAAGCTCCTTGCGAGCCTCATCAGCCGTCTTCCCCTTCATCAGGGCCTCAGTCTGGGCAAGGAAGTTGGCCAAAAGGATCTAGCAGGTAGAAATAAACACAGGTTAACGTTTGCATAGATGGAATAGTGGTACCTGGTGTTTGAACCCATACCAAGACCCAGTTTAGACTGACAAGTCAGTTTTAACACTGTGGTAGTAAAAAATGCAGCAGTGTTAGCTATTGCTTCTTACCTCAGAGCATCAGGAGACTCAGTTACTATTCTAAGGTATAAAAAACAACCAGGACAGTTTTGCAGAATCCTACTCCTGCTGAAGCTGGCAGCAAGTCTCCCAAGGGCACCAGAGGATCCAGGGCTTCATACAGCCCTTCCACCCAGTATAATCTATGATTTTTTTTTTCTCATGCTACACCATCTCATGGAAGGCCAGGTGCAAAGATCAGTCAAAGGTAACCAGCTAAGATGTATTTACTCCTCTGTATGCAGGAAAATCCCCACAGCTTACCATACCAATCCCAAAACTAGTGCAAGGTTTTAACTTACTGCTCCCCGTCTAATGTTAGCCTGCAAATTTATCTGTGGTTTTGCCCTGTCTGAAGATACAATAAGTTTTGTTACAGTCAAATGAAACCTTTTTTCCCCTTCTTTTGTGAAGTCATATTCTAAATTTTCACCTGTATTTGGTCTTACTTGATGAGAAATTACTATTACACAATTCAAATAGCACTTGTAATGTGAAATCATGACAAGACCAAAATTCAGTGAGTAAAGATGCTTGTTGTGAAGTATGCAACAAATAGTTAACCTGAACATGTTTCCACCTTTGGAAGTTAAGAAAAACCTTAGTTCATTGAAAATCCTTCATCAGATGATAACCTAAAAAGTGGACACATTAAAAGCATCTGTGTAGAGGGCCATCACCCCAGCCATACCATTACATCCACCAAATTTTGTCCTAGAATTTAGTACTTGAAATCTTCCTCAGAAATGGTGTCACATCAGGTCTGAGACTGTTTCTTTCTACTCTCCAAGAACTACATTCCTTAGAATTCTTCGAGGAATTTTAAATACTTAATTGCTCAACTCTTTCCAGCTGCAGTAGGCCCACAGAAAACACCACTGAGCTGCCTCAAGAGCTGTCACTGCAATTGTTTCAAGAATAAGCATACCACTGCATTACGTATTACTTATGCCTTGCAATTATAACCTAGGTATTTTTAAATCTGTTGTGAATGTTGACAGTGCTTTTGCGTATAGTTTCAAAGGGACATTTAGAAATATCACACAATGCTATACCAAATAAGCTTCAGTGCCTTGAGCCACAAGAAATACAGTCCCCTGACAAAGAACTTACCTTGTGATGCAAACCATTTCTGATGGGGTGCTGGGTCTGCACTGGGATCAGGAAGTCACAGGGAATCATGCGAGTTCCTGTAAAAAAAGCCAGGTAAATAACCCTGCATCAGGTAAGTCTTAGAAAACCGTCACTTCTCACCCCATTTTCAGAGTTACTGGCAGACTCAGTCATTTTTAAAAGCTTTATAGAAGAGAATTATTTTCAGCAGGGGGAAGCAACAATACAGCTCAGTAGTTTCAGCTTTATTTGACCTCCTTATTGTAGTTAAAAACTGCATACTGTAGCCTTCACAAGCCACTAATTAAAAACCCCATAGCAGCGTGATGCTAGGTTAAATAGGAGTCCAACCTCAAAACAAGTGCAAACTCTGCAGACTCCTGCAGCTTTGTAGCCATTGAGACTTTAATTCCAGAAGTTTTTAATAGTTTATTTACCTTGGTGAATGAGCTGGTAGAAAGCATGCTGCCCATTGGTGCCAGGCTCTCCCCACACGATAGGGCCAGTGCTGTAGTCCACACGAGAGCCTTTCTTGGTAATGTATTTGCCATTAGACTCCATATCGCCCTGAAGAAGGGAAGGGCAGGATCACTCAGTATCAGTACAAGTTTCCATACATACTTCAACTACAATAAATAGTGCTTCTTTATAGAAATTCTCTAAGCACGAGGGACACAGCTGCTTAATTCATGGACATCAAGATAACAGAGGTATGAGGAAAAGGTCCCTATAAGCTGATACTGATCTTGGCACCAGTCTCTGTGGGCAACTGATTTCAAGAACGAAGTGAGTGCAGTTTAATCACAGGCATTCAGCAGGCTGGAGCAGGGCAGAATGCCATCTCCAGCTGGCTGGAAGGCGTGCAGTGCCCAGCCCTACCTGCTGGAAGTAGGCGGCGAAGCGGTGCATGTACTGGTCATAGGGCAGCAGGGCGTGCGTCTCGCAGCCGTAGCAGTTGATGTACCACACCCCCAGCATGGCCAGCAGAACCGGCGCGTTCTTCTCCAGGGGGGCACTGTGGAAGTGATTGTCCTGTGCCACAAAGGAAAGTTACACTGCTGACAAAGCAACTGCCATCCCTCCCAACTCCTACACTTTTTGTTGTTGTGTTGATCCAGGGAGAGCTTCTCACAAACTGTCATCTTAAATCATTGAGAAGGACATGGGGAGCTGAACTCCAGAAGTCAACCTGCCTCCTGTTTCCTTACTAACAGCTCTTAAAGAGGAACAAATTTGAAATGGGCATCCCACACTCACCATCCAGTGGGCTCCTGCAAGCAGACTCTCAAAGTTGTCAAAACCTAACAATGGAAAGAAGTCAGTTTTTATTTACTATTACAACTCAAAGTTGATTTTTTGTATAGCGACAACTGTGAAACAGTGTTGATTCCTTGTATGCAACAAGGCTCCCAACTGCTAATGGAGTCTAAAGCTGCACTTAGATGTCTCCTGAATTTTGCATGCCATAAGCCAGACATTCACTTATGCTTGAAGCCCAGACTTCAGAACAAGTCCAGCTTCACGAAACATAATTCAAAAACCTTTGCCTAAAATCCCCATTCGGGCAGAATGAGCAACTAGAAGGAAAACAGAGGCCTTTAATACGGAGCCTGCTTTGAGGCCACAGCTTTTAGCAAGTTTGAACACTTAATCACGGCCAGTGGGAGACATGCCCCAAAAAACAGGGAAAGGCAGGGATTTCTGCAGTGGTGTGAGGAGAAACAGCTCTAAAGATATGCTTAAAGAAAAAGGCTACTCCTCCTTTCCCTGTTCTCTTAACAATTCTCTCTGAAGCTCTCTGAGCTTTCTTTGCTTTGTAGTGAGGATATTTAAACCTCCATTCACTTCCCCAAATGAATAGAATCACTAAGGCTAGCCTTTCCTGCAAAACCAGAAATCCTGACTCTTACATAGCAGGGAGGTGAAGTGTTTGGACTCAGAGCAGCAGCTCTACCTATGGTTAGACACCAGCTGTGGGAGTTGAGGGGTCTAAGAGGAAGAGGTGCAGATAGGCTGGCATGTCAGCAGTCAGCACCAAATCTGGCTGACAGCAGCAATGAACAGTTTATTGCAGACGAAACAGTAAGGCATGTTTATTTTGCTCTTATAATAGGTTTTTCTACACATGAAAACTCCTATTCATGTAATTCCAAAAACACCAAACCCAATGTTATTCTTCTAACCCCAGTCTAAGGGAACTCTAGCTTTTGCCTAGAAAAATAAATGACATTATAGTTTCAGATTTAAACATCTGAAAATAGTGATGAGGGAATGGATGTAATCATCAGGCCCTCTAGTAGACAAAGTACTGGGAACAAAAGCAATTAACAGCAGAAGGTTAACAATGCTAAACAGAGCTCATATGCTGAACCGGAGACAGGACATTGGTGTTGGTGTGTGGATACTTACAGATACTAAATAGCCTACTTCAAGTTCAGGAATGTCAGTTGCAAGGTCTGATTTTCAACACTGACACAGCTTTACATAAATCAGGCACTTTTGCTTATATGACTAAAGCAATACAATTTGACTATTTGTCCCCAAATATGGGGTAATTTTCAAAAGTGTATTTGCAGTACTAAAATATCAACATTTCCATTACATTCCAGATTGTTTTATAGCACCCACATCCAACCACTCAGAGTAGGCAGGTAAACAGCATTCACCCCAAATCTGATTCACAATCCACTATTGTTCATGCACTCCCTAGTTACATGCCTGAAGCAAACAGAGCAATTCTTGGCATGCTGACATCACAGAATACCTACCAATATGCAGGGCAATGGAGAGACCAATGGCAGACCACAGGGAGTAGCGGCCACCAACCCACTGCAAAAATGAGATGGTTTAGACAGAGAAGGGCAATGCTTTTACATTCAAACTATTAGAAAACAGCAGCATGTATGTAGGCTGTTGCCAGCAAAATCAATACTCTTTCTGGTGACAGTTTACTATATATATTTGGCATAGGCAAGGGAAACTGCACTTTACCGTGCACCCTAATGAATCCCTTTTTTGAGAGCCTGAAGTTATCCTACTTGTCCAATTTTTGTAACATCTCTTAAATAGATAGCTTGATTCCAGTTCACATGCAAATCCTGAATTTGCAGCTTGTATAACTGCTTTCACAATATCACTCATCTACAGGAAAAGCCTGCTTCAGCAAAATTCTGACACTTGGGAAAGGTAACATTCCAAGTAACTTCTGAACAGCAGCTCATTTGTCAGGCAATTGGTCAATGAGACATACCAACCTGTTTCTAATTAAGTATAAGGGCCAAGACTAAGGGCAGTATACTTAAAATATGCATCTGCTACAAAATCTCCAATCAGGGTCCCATTTCTGATGTCTGACCTTTACCAGGCCTAGGTTATATACCATAGACACCAACAGGCAAATGTCACAGCTTATAATAACTACTTGTATAGAGCAATAAGCCAAGACTATCTCCTGTTACTCAACAGCTGACTAGACAACTAAGAACACAGAAGACTCCTCTTCAGACCTTTGACTGGAAGATTTTAACAGCAGGGGCAAGAGTTCTGAATTTGCCTTTAGTTAAGGGTTTTCAGGTATTTCAGTGTACTGAATACAGCTCCTATAATTTAGGAGTTGCTGCTTTAGGAACTGCTTTTGCAGTTTCCAGACATCTAGCTAAAATCTTCTTACTCGCTTCAGAAAAAGCTAACAGTTAACATCTACCACATAATATCAGACATTTACTTACATCCCAAAACTCAAACATGTTCTCTGGGTCAATTCCAAAGTCTTTAACTTTAGGCTAAAATAAACATGAAAAAACACCGTAAGTAAAACCAACAGTCATAAAAAGCTTTATACCAAGCAAGCAAATACAAGTTTGGTATCTATTAAGTAAACAATCCTACAACTACATCTATTTTATAAAATGCCTAGCCTCCATCACAAAAAATTACATTTTCATTTCCAGAAATAACTATCACTACTCACTATTAAAAATCAACGACATACATTCATTTTCTGATGAATCTAAGTAGCCATATAGTTAAAGTTGGGCTGACATTCAGTTTACATTTACCAGAACCATAATGTCAGTCCTTGACAACCTGTCAATGACCACAGTGTTCTTTTAATTGCTGCTGATCTCTCTACTTCATACTTTTGCATGAAGCACCACATCAGAGTGTGCTCATGATAAGCATTTTCCAAATTGCCTGCATTATTTTAGCTCTTACCTGGAGTTTAGAATAACATTTGTTTATGTAACTGCATTCACATACAACTTAGGCAATTAGAGGCAACACTCATTAACAATAAGTCATTTCAAGCACAAGAGCTCTTGATTTCTGATTTAAAGCTCTAGCAGAAAAAGCACACATCTATAATTATAATCAAAGTCCAGTCTCGGTATAGTTCAATACTCTAAAAGTGTTCCAGTTACTTTGAGTAGGAAAAAAGGCTTCCCTTCAAGAGGAATACTAAAATTCAGTACTCAAGCATCTTAAAGGCTTCCTTACTAGATTTTAAGGTAAGGCTGCCTTAAAGGTACATAGGAAAAATTAACTAGATTAACTATACTTACAGCATTGGTAGACAAGGCAACAAAATGCTTGGCCACAGCTGAAGGCTTAATAAAAATAAATACATAGTTAGATCTAGAATGTTAACTATTTTCATTTCTGGTTATAAAGCAGATGTGCTACCATTTAAACAAAATGCTGTTGACTATCATCAGTGTGGGCTTTGGCAGCATACCCAAAGAGAACATTCTGATGATATTCCCATCAAGCCCTGCAGCAGCATTCCCTCCAGGGAGGGGCACACCCTCTCCTTGAGAGTCTGTTACCAGCCTGGACACCACCACCACAGCTCTGGAGCAGATGGAGCTCGATGTACACCCACCACCCTTCCAGCCACAGGCAAAAAACCAAGACAACTGGAATTACTGATAAACATCAAGCTCTAGATTCAGACTTCAGTTTTTCAGAAGGTGTTCTGGTAAACAAAGATGAGTTGTCTGAACTCATCTGTAGGTGTAAGGAGGAATTTCAAAGCCCAGCTTTCAAACTAAGTACAGCTACCCTGACTGGAACAGGTTACAGACCATCTTAATTACCTGAACAGGCAGTATCTGCTTTATTCCTTTAAGAGTTAGAAATAGGAGAGAATGAGCCAAATACAACGTTTCTATTCATAGCACAGCCATCTGCCATAGAAATGTCAGTGTGTTGCTCCAACCATAGTTTCATTTCTACTTTTTAAAGATTTGGCAATAATTTAAAGGTAGTGCCACATATACTCCTCTTGTATTTTCATTACCAGTAGTTGCACCAAATTATTTGTTAGCTCTACGGCAAACACTACACTCTATCACTTAACAGGCAAGACTTGGAGGAACAATGCATGAGAACACTTATAATGAAAAACTAGTGGGTTATCACTTTGATTGGACAAAATACTCTCATTACAAAAGCACTGAAATGATCTAAGTACATCGTTTGCTAAGCTTGTTTGGGCAGTTTTACTGGCCCGGCTCCAAAGCACACAGAATGGCCAGGAAGAAATTGCACAACAAAACCTGCTGCATTCTGTTACTGAATCTCCACATCTCAGACTTACATCATTAGCAGCACGCAGGAACCACTCTTTGGCCGTTTCTGCGTTGGTGATGGTTTCCTGCGTGGTGAAAGTCTGCACCATGGAAAGCAAGTTAATAAGTTAAACAGTGTTCTTAAAATGGAAACAACTTCAGGTTACTAAAGCACCACATCTTCAGAGCACAGAGATTCTAGATGTTCATAATACACAGCTGCTGACAGATTACAGAAAAAAGCAACCTTATGAATCCAGTACACACTAACATTGCTAGATTTACCCATTTAGTTTAAAACTAGCATGCATCTGAAATTGGGATAATTTATTCCCCATCTCCTGCCTTCCCATTCCCCAAACTGTTCTGCAAAACCTTGATACTAAAGTCTTCTTCTTTAGTCTTTTATTACAAATTTACAGCTCTACTGTTCAACTAAAAACAAACTAAATGAGCATCTAAACAGGATAACCCAGCTGGACTGTCCTATTGTTCTGCAATTCCTACTTTTTCATGGAAGAACCTTAATTTCTGCCAACACTTGTCATAATTTTTCTTTTGCTGATTAGAGGAAAACATTTTCCTGCTTCATGAAGTGTGCACAGAAGTTCAGTCATGCACTTCTACAAGTATCTGCAACCATTCTGATTTACTCAGCCATCAAAATTTAGCTTTAAGGGTGAACACTAGATTCATCCTACTCTCATCCATCTCCAGAAATATTTCGTTATGAAACATAAGCCTGTTATGGAAATAAAAAAAATGCCATTCATCCTCTTCCAAATATATCCAATTATCTAACTACAGTCTGGCAAACAAACTCAAGTGTTACTTTTTCAATTTGGCCATTTTCTAAGCCTTTGAACCGTGATCCCTGGACTCAATTATTGCAAGTGACCATTAGCATTACTTTGTGCAGGTTCCTTATTACTCCATAAGCTGTTGCTTGGCTGCAGCAGTGCCAAGATAAGATAATGAGCACTGTGCAGAGCATGGCCAGCACTGCACACATGTTCATTTGTTGCAGATTGTCTCCAAGAGCAGAAAGGTCCCACTGTGCTTTACAAATGAAGGCACCCCAAGTTACATAACCATGAAGTTTGTCTCCAGTTCTTTCCTCTGCTCAGCCAGAAGCATTCCTCAGAGGGAAAGGGCTGCTGGCAATTATTGCTTACAGAGTAAGTTCTTAGCAAGGCAAGATTTAAAGGCAGCTATTCAGTCTGTAATCAGAAATAGGTGTCATCTCATGAGTATCAGCAGACTATCTTTACCTCTAAGTAAAGCAGCTTAGTATTTATAGTGCTCAGCATTTAAGTTATTTAAGTGAAGGTATTTTGTGACTACCCTATAACATGAAGATTCTTAAAGTACATGCAATTCATTAATGCAAAACCCAGAACACTTAACAAGTACACCATACTTAAAATAAAGGATCAAAAGTCCTTTAGAAATGAAATAATATCCAGAATTTCAAAAAATAATTACACTGGATCCTACACTCCACCTACAGAGAAGTGCAAGAAAACAAACTTTTGTGAAGACAACTAAAACTTGCCTGAGAAATTGACTGAGAAAAACTCCACACAACATGAAATTGTTCATGTATCTTATTTAGGTTAAGTAATTCTCAGCACTTGACTTACAGATCCCCAAGTATTTCAGCAGCAACACAACCTTGTACTGCAAGTTTAGAAAGAATCACATCAGGCCTGTTTAGAAATAATGGGGACACTGGAAGTCCCTGACCTAGATCTTCCTGCAGACAGCCCTCTCCTGTGACTGAATTCTTTACCAGCAGAGCAAGCCACAGGCAGTGCTTGTATCAGACATACCTTTGATGCAATGATGAAGAGAGTAGTGTCTGGTTTGAGCTCAGCCAGGGTTTTGGCTATATGAGTACCATCGATGTTGGATACAAACCAGACACGAGGGCCTCCCTTGGAATATGGTTTCAGGGCTTCAGTCACCATCAGAGGGCCCTGGATAGAAGCCACAATTAGATTTTATCCTCACTGTAAGCAAGTACACAAAGACAGGCAGGGTGTAGAGAAGTCAGGAGCTTACCAAGTCAGAGCCACCAATCCCAACATTGACCACATCAGTGATTGCCTTTCCAGTGTAGCCTTTCCATTCACCACTACGGACTCTCTGTGGGAAAAAGGAAAAAAATTCCTGTTTTGTATTTACACTAAGGCTACTGATGTTAACCCTGGAAAGAGGCTTTCTTTTCAGGTGTTGTTGCAGAAAGTTGCCAAAGAGCTTTCAAGCCTCTGGACCTCAAGGCCTACACTCAGAGCTACCTGCTTAGCTAGATATTGCATTATGTCTATGATAGAAGTAAAAACACACTGCAACATCAAACACTTGAAGTTAGAACTCTCCCCCTTCTGTGTGGACTGTTGTAGCATCTACAGTGTTTGCTAAGGCAAGAGACATCTATCAAAAAATGAAAAAATCTTAGACATTAAACTATGAGCAACAGATATTTGAACCTGAAGCAGTTTAAGTGCCTTTAATTAGAAAGAGCTTCACTAACTAAACTGGAACACAGGATGAATAAAGCCGCAGAGATAAGAGATTTATTGGCAAACCAAACATTCTAAAAACTTCTCTCTTGCAAGTATGGTTTGCATTAGCATTTATTTCTGGGCTGAACCTTAACAACACATGGTACAAGTTCCTGCTCTATTCCTGGTCTTTAAGCATCACAAAGTTCCAAAACAAAATTACAATCATTAAATAAACTCTACATTGAATTTTGTCCATTATCTACCATCTATGCATTCAATCTGTTCCAGTCACAAAGGAAATCTTTCTGATAACATGAATACTTCCAAGTACATTCCCCAATCCTAAAGAAATTTTTCTACATAGCACTCAGTTATGCTGATACTTGCTCTCCTTCACTGCAAATGTTTAAGCTTTTCATTTTTCCAAACAGAAAATCCATTTTCAGTAACAGCATTCTTCTACCCCACAGATAATATTGCCACAGCCTTAAAATCCCATGTTAAAATCCAAGAAACTGCTTAACATGATTTTTGTTTTGCAGAGAAGATACATCTACATGAAAAGTGATATTCAGAGGTTCTGATAATTGCAATCATAGAGCTAGCAAGAAGATTACACCAGTGAAAACTCTTGTTTTGCACTTACCAAAACCTTAATCAGCTAGAAATTCTAGCTGATACACCACAAAATTTTCATGGCTATTCAATTCTCACAGCATACAAGCTAAGTACCAAATTCACACCAAGTGGTGTCAGTTACTGTGGTTTTGGCATTTATCACTAAGAATAAAACAGAATGCAAGCTCATTCTGCATAGGTTACAAGTATGAGTTGGCAGTGAAACAGGGCACTACCACCTGGGTAAGACACACAACAGCAGCCAAGATCCAGGTGCTCACAGCCTTGTTTAAAATGCATTAAAATTACCCAGGTGGGTACTCTGCAAACAGAATAGAATCAAAGTAATTTGACCTAAAAACAGAAGGTCCTTAAACTATTTAAATAGAACATAATTAAATTGCAATTGAGCTGGGAACTTCTACATCTCTCCTGATTTTACACAAATGTTAAGAGGCGGTTTTTACCTGATGCAGCAAATTAGTTGAAAAATTAGCAAAAAATAAAGTAATATTTGAATGGTACTTAATGATTTACAGGGCTTCCAAAGTACACACAAGACTACTGCTGAAAGAGCCCATTAAAAAAAAACCCAACTGGAAACAGCAAAAAGAAAAGTGAACCAATAAAACCAGCTCCAAATCCATGCTTGAGCCAGAACTATTGTAAACCTCAAAGATGGACATAATAATTCATGTGAACCAGCCTACAATCAACACTTTACAATCCAAGTGTAATAATCTGGCTGGGTTTATAGAACAAATATATAAAAAATAAGCCATGGTGGTACTATACCTGACAGAAGTGTTTCATTTTGTCCAACACTTTGTTTACTTCTGGCACAACATCCTTCCCATCCACAAGGATCGGCACATTGGAGCGATTTCTCAGAGCAATGTGAAGCACAGCTCGGTTCTGAAACAAGGGGGAAAAAAAAAAATCAAGATGAGGTTCTTTCCAAGTTACACTCCAGGGCCTCAGATGCCTCATCCAGAAGGCAGCACAACCACCAAGACTTAAAAATCCTTTAACTGGGATTAGAAGAGCAGCATTTTCAGTGTGTGCATATACACATCAGCAGCTGCCTCCATCACGCTCTCCCTTCACCAACTCAGTGCAGGGGGCTTACAACAGTACAATATGCAAAGTAATGGTTTACTTGGGAAAAAAGGCTCAAAATCCCTTTAAAAGCATTTAGAGATTGAGGTTTAGAATTCAGCAATACTCACTACACAGGGATCTTTATTTTGGCATGCTTTAGGTATACAAGAATGAATGTGTTTCTTATTGATGACAATACTAAAAAATCAATTATAACGAGCAGCTGAAGTTATTTCCTCAGGCATCTTCTCAATTATCCTGAGTAGTCCATTTCATACAGGAAGAGACAAAAAATTTAAGCATTTGACAACAAAGGATACAATAGCCACATCTCTCTATCCACTGCTCACAATTAAATGTTACCTGAACACTGGCACACCAAATATGTAGGTAGCAGTTGTGCTATAAGGCAAAAAATCTCTTAGCATGCATGATTTTATGTTACTTCTCCACACTTACACATAAGTCAAAGCACTGAAATCTGGCCTGTGGTTCAGCTGCTAAAGAGCTTAACAGTTTTAATCCAGAATGAAGGAATTAGTCAATACTAATGAACAAATTAAAAAATTAGTCTGCTCTACCTCATTTATTACTACAACAAGAGGCACTGTGAGACAAAGACAACACAGACAACAGGAACTGCCAAGTTACAATTTAAATACCAAATGCTAATTCAAAAATCACTGAGTTTGCAGTTACTGACTCGGAATACAAAAAACCTCTCTCACTTGCTAATTAAAGTATACCCACTCAAATTTGGGGTGAACAGAGAAATTTTTTGCAGCACTCAGCCATGGAATGGTATTTGGTAAGTACTGCTTGCTCTTAGGTTTGAAGGATGTTTTGTCTAATCAAGAGCAGTCATACTTGACTTGATCTCTACGGTTAAGCAGAAGCATTCTCTAAACATCATGCAGGCTATGAAGACTGTCCCCATGATGAGTGGTCAGATGAGTTACCTTGTAATGCTCTTTGTACCTTATCAAGCTCCAAGTTTTGACTTGTCTGGGACAAACACCTGGCAGTGACACACACGGGTGCACTATGAAGAACTTCCACATAAGCACACACCATGCAGTCAATGCCTGCAGCACCAAATACAGACAAGTCTAAAATACTTCAGACAAATATCCAAAGAATGTTCTAAGGCAGATCAGGAGTAGTGGACAAGTCAGTTCTTGCCATCGAGAAGCTCCCTTATGTCTGATTGCTTTAGGTTTATTCACGCTGTTTGACAGCATCCTGGTTAATATCTGACAATTATACATTGTCCATATGCTCCTAGTCCAGAGCCAAATCAACCTTTGATATTTTACACAAACAGAAAAATTAGGCAAATCCCTACTAAGTCAACTTCTGAATTGGAAAGAAGTGACTGAGAAACAGCCTGATAAGAAAAGAGGTGTTTCTACACTTACAAGATACATGAAGTGGTATCAAGATAGTAGGAAAAGAGGGAGCTAGCAGCAGACACCAAACACATCAGAGTTTGATATTGTGTTTTAGATGCTTTCTGTGAAAATTGCACCCTTCTGAGACTTCAACTGCTACACCTACTCTCAATACACAATGAAGAACAACTCCATAATATACAGAGATGGGCTAACCCTGTAATAATTTGTGTTACATGAGGCTAGTGAAAGGCAGTATCAGACAAAACTCTCCAGACAGATTTAAGACTCCTCACTCCTTTCCCTGCTTTCTTTTTTCAGTAGATACACCTGCAAATTGCATGCACTAATACAGAAAGAACAGGAACCACTTTTCCAGTGAAACTGCATCTATTTCTGTCTGTGCTTTTACAAACATGAATCTTTCACAAACAACATAATGTCCAACTGCTGAGTTACTTTAAGCAAACAGTTTGTGCAATAGCTAAATCAGTCAATAGCCAAGTCAAAGGAAATACTGGTTTCTCTGAATTTGCCTCAAACATACTAAGTAGCCTTAATTTTTAATGCAGATTAATTAAGCCCACTGTTGAGCTCCCAGTTTTCATCCTATTTTTAATATCAGAAAAAATACAGTTGGTTTTCTGTATGTTTTAGTGAAGATTCAACCATAACTACAACCTTCAGAACTACAAAAAGAGGGAGATACTCATCCTCTTACTGAAATACATGGCAAATTTCCCAAGACTGTTTATAGTCTTGACTGTTAAATGTACCCAAAGACAAGCAGCATCACAGCCCAAAGCAGGTCTTACACAATCCTCCCTCACACCCTTTAGGCAGTTTACTAAGCTTTATGAACACTAGGCAAAAGCATATAAGGGATACACAGAATGCAATACTCTGCTCCATGCCCTTTGCAAGGTCTAACTCATCTTCCTCTCCACAAGAGGGAAGCAAAAAAATAGCACCAAAATCTCTAAAATAAGACATACTGAAGGAAGGAGGTTTTTTTTAGTAAGAGCTGTAAAATTTTCTCTTGAAGTAGTGCAGCAAACATCTCAACCACTCAGGATTTCAAAGGAGTATTTCAAGTAAGTTTTTGCCAGACTTTGCTTACACAGATGCATAAATATCCATAATACACAGGCACAATGAAAGTGGAAAGAACCATGGACAGAAATAGCCTCACCTCAGTGAAGTTGATCTTCTCTCCACTAAACATGCGCTCTCTGGCACTTTCCACACCCCTCGACTTTGCCTGAGAAAGGTAAATACAAATTCCCCTTAAAATAGTGGAAATCAACATGCATTACAAAGGTCTAGCTACATTAAAGAGTATGAACATTTAACACATGACAGGGAAACAAAGACTACTATAGATTAAAAAACTCACTAGATTCTAGGTAAAAAAAATTATTCTCCTTTCTTAAAGCAAGAATTTTTATACAGATATGCATTGAAAAATGACTTTGTAATTTGGGGCTAGATGACAATGCAAGAATTTGAATCCTGGCAAGATTTGTTAAGCAGATGCCTTACAGTTGATATGTTAGTTAATGTTTATAAACAGTGCTAGAACAGTGAGTAGCAGGTGAAAACTATTTTGTTTATTAATGCAAGATTTTAAATAGTTACCAGTTCCATCAGCATTTTCATCACTTCTTCTGTAACAAGGTTCTTGGAGTAATCCAGTAAGATATCCCCATGGTCAGTATTCAGGGTCAAGCTGTCAAAACCAACAGGTTGTTTAATTGCACATTCCTGAGGGGTGACTGTTTTAAGCAAGACAACGGTAACTCTGCTGTAGGTTACAAAATAATGGGAATCCTAATTAGACTAAGTTCGTAAAGAAGATGTGAGTCAATTTGCCCAACAAGTTTCATAAAATGACTGCTGTTTTTTTGAAAACCATGTTTTTCAACAATCTGAATTAGTGTCCACTTTCTGCTTGTGAAAACCCAACTACAATGAAGTATACTTGATGCACAGGTGGACAATCACATACTGTTTCCACTGAGCCACCAGCATCCTCTAGCAATAATCAGCTTTTTCTTGATGTATGATCAGTAAAGAGCTTGTGACATTCTTCTGTTGCTGGAAAATTAACTGTCTCCCTACAGGTCCTGTATTCTTTCATACAAAGTCTTGAACAAGTCTAATTTAAAAATCTATACCACATCATGAACAGAAACATTGTCAACTACTATGCAGAATTAAACCCCATCTGTGCATGGTTTAGTCTCACAGTACTCATTGATTCAGTGGACATCTCCAGATTATTTAACAGAAGATCTGCAAGCTACAGCCTAACCTTCAGAATGCCTACAGGCACTTGTAGGTTCACATCTAAGAGGAAACACAGAAATGGTAGCCCAGCAGAAACCAAGTGAGCCCATTTGTATTTATTATCCTTGTATCTATATGATAGGTCCTCTAGTCCTTTACAATATTGGTTTTTCACCAATTTCTTCTTTGCAATCATTTCCAACCAAATCTATACAATTACTCTAACAGAAGAGCTGAATTCTGTAAGTCAGTCTTTGATAAAAGCACATCTTACTCTCCCTGTTGCTTCACACACCCCCACAGGAAGTTACAGCCACGTAAATTCTCAGTGCTTCTGCCTTGTTCATTGTCTCCCCTGCCTTTTCTTTCTCAACACCTGAGCACAGAAACATGCTCTGTCATTTCAGCAACCACATATGCCAGAGACTTCACAGGGACACACTACAACATAATTGTTATTCATACGTAACATGACAGAGCAGGCAAGATTCTTCAAAGGAAGAATGGAGCTGAACTTGTAATAACAGTAATACCCAGCAAGGCCTTAACATTTCAGTGGTTTCACTTATTGTTAACTTCATTAACTGTTCATTAACAGAAACATCCTTTTTATAGTCCTTAAGAGAGAGTAAGGAAAGGAAGGTGTGTTCAAGCACAGTCTTAGAACCATGTTTCTTTAATAAGTGAGAATACAAACAAGCAAGGAAAAAAAGCAGTGTCAGTGCTGTTAACCACCCTTCTCTTCAGCAGGCTGCCAACAGTAATCCTGAAACCCTGACCACCCAGCACCAGGATACCTGGAATATGGCTAGCTAATGGAAGCACTGGTTTGGCTCACCTAGCACAATTACTAGCACAGTTACTCACAGATACAGCACAGAAGAAAAATAACAAGTCTTTGATAACTGGTGCAATTTATTTACAGACATCTCAGACTTGAACACATTTCACTAATGATACAGCAAGACCATTAGCATTCTAACACTTCTTCAGTTTAGAGAATCAGAACTCTTGAAATTCTCCTTCTACATTGAACTGCAGATGATAGCATCTCCCACTGTTCTACTACACAAAGAAAAGGATTTCACGTTTACTTGACATGTCTTCCACCCCACAGTTCATTACTTCACATATATAAACGAAAATCAGTATCACTAGACCTGGAAGACAAAATATCTCAAGAAATTATGGCTGGATTCTAGCCACTGCTCATTTGAAGAAACTGCATGAAGGTGCTACCCAAGACTTTTCAGGCAAAACCAAATCAAGTAATGGCTACCAGATTTAACTTCCCACACACAAGCTGGAGCACACAGCATACAATGTAATCCTGTGTTAAGCTCCTATAACAAGAGATCTGTGAACCCCTTGTTGAAGCAGAAGGCCCAAAGCCTGCAGCTGAGCTGTGTTCTGCCCAAGTACCCACTCTGCAATGCAGCAGTGCTGCTCAGGGGGGACAAGAGCCTTGTCACGTAAGCCACAGCCACTTTGAAGTGATGCAGCCCTTAACCTGCAGCATCTCAATGATTTCATCTCCCATCACATTTTCCATTTACACTGGTGGCTCTTATCCTTAATAATGGACCAGCCAAGCAGCAGGAGTGTCATTCTAGCACTTTCTAACTGCATCAGCACCCAGGTATTTCTTACCTGCTGAGTTTTATGATGGCTGCATCATATCTGTTCTAACCCTTTCAAAACCAGCGGCTTCCAGTGAACAGCCCATGTTGATAAGAATTTCTGTTCCTACCAGACCTTACCTTACCACCTTGGGTGGCAAAGAAGGCAAAGATCTTACAGGTGTGACTACACTCCTTATCAGGAAAACAGGATACAAATTCTGAACTAGAAAACAAAGGACAAAAGGAAGAAAGGATCTTCTGCATACATGCTTAACAGGATGCAGTCAGTGAGTGTAAGGTTCTTACAATAATATTGAATAGATACTTGTGCCCAGATATAAAACATTCAGATTAAAAACTATTCACACCAGTCTGAAACTCCTCCAGAACCAGTATCAGGAAGCACTTTCACCTGGGTAGAGTTTCTCTTTTCCTTCTAATGGAAGGTTGTCAATGATTTTACAACAACATCTAGCAGAACTAAAAGATATTTATGAATCTTAATTTCATGTGAGCAAAGTTGCAAACTACACAAGACCATGTGGCCAAACCTCCAGACTACTTGTTTCCAACAGATATTAACTATCATCCTCCTGCTGATCGGCTCAGAGTGGCCAGCACTGGTAAGAGTAGCAGTGAAGCTGTCAGCGCTGCAATTGTATTTTGCTATGAGGAAGTTCTCCTAGACTAGAATGAGATGGCTTACCAAGAAACACGACTGAAATAATGAAAATAAAGGATTAAGATAGACTTAGTAAACTTAAGACATTTCAACGGTTGACTTAGGGCAGCACAAAGGACATGAATTAAGGGAGCTATTTGAAATAAATAGCCTCAGTAAAGGTCATTTCACCAAAAAATACTGGAGATAAGGAGAACTTGCAATGAGAACTAAGTCTATTGTGAGGATCTAGCAGATTTAATAAGATATTACTGATCAATTTCTTAAAAATATAAAAAGTCCTGTTAAAAGGACCAGGTGAAGTCTATACTTGAAAAATTTAACATACTTTTTCCATGGATGTAAATGTTATTTTATCTCTCATATACTGATATGCAAGACTTCAAATACAATCTTTAATTACAATGAAAGAATTTTCTAATGAGCTCAAAAGGGGGAAAAAAATCCCTTTATGCAGGACAGTAATGAAAAGCTTGATGCACGCAACAAGTCTTATCACAACACTCTAAAACGGAGGGCCCGTTTATCTCTATTACTCAGGCTCCCTTTAAAACTCAAATCTGGAATGCATCGCATAACATTAGACTTTTCCGACTGCTGCTATAATACAACAACGTAACCACACACGTGCCTTTCCAGCACGGTCTCCAGCGTACAGAAAATACACGTCCCACTTCACAAGATGAAGGCGCTGAACGTTATCACGATGCTGCCACTTGTTACTTCCTCCTCTGCGCGCTGTAAGGCATTTTCTGCAGCAGCGATCGCGCGAACCCCCTCACCACCCCCGCAGACCATCGCAGGCCAGGGTCGTACAGGCAGAGGGGGCTCACGGGGATGCGCGTCCCCTCGCGATTCTATCGCGGAGCTTATCATGACTAAGCACGGGGTGCGAGAGGCTGCGAGTGCCGCCCCACAGTGCGGCTGTGCAAACGCAGCGGGCGCTGTGCTGCCCGGCACGTACCCCGCTGCAAGGATGAGTCAAGGGCAGGCGGCGCGGCCGCCCCTCGGGGCTGCGAGGAGCTCCCCCCGCCCCCGGTCCGGCCCCCCGCCGGCGCTGCCAGCGCATGGCAGGGCCGCCATCGGCCGGGCCCC
>VYXD01007190.1:0-12018 GCA_013397195.1 Hylia prasina
AGGGCACCCAAAGAAGTTATTTTCAGGGGAAGTAACTGAGTTGCTTTTAGGGTGCCCAAAGCAGTTTTAGGGCACCCAAACAGTTTATTTTTAGGGCACACTAAGAAGCAACTTCTAGGGCACCCTAACAATTTACTTCTAGGGCACCCAAACAGGGTGTTTCAGGGCACCCAAAGTAGTTATTTTTACGGGAACTAACTGAGTTACTTTTAGGGTGCCCAAAGCAGTTTTAGGGCACCCAAACAGTTCACTTTTAGGGCACCCAAACAGGGTGTTTTAGGGCACCCAAANAAACAGGGTGTTTTAGGGCACCCAAATAGGGTGTTTTAGGCACCCAACAAGGGTGTTTTAGGGCACCCAAACAGGGTGTTTTAGGGCACCCAAACAGTTTACTTTTAGGGCACACTAAGAAGCTACTTCTAGGGCATCCTAACAGTTTACATCCAGGGCACTCATGCAGATTATTTTAGAGTGCCCATTCCTTGTCAGTCTGACTGGATGGGAGCCACTGCATTGAAAGGATCCAACCTTAAAGGATCAAACTTCCTGACCCTGCCTGAAGTCACCTTTTTCCTCCTTCTGTTTTCATGGATATATTAAGATCAAACTACCAAGGCTCCTCCAACAGCCAATTCCTTTGGCTGCATATTAAAAATGGGATTTTGGGGAAGATGAACACTGGAGCAAAGGAGGCTCAGGGGGGACCTTGTGGCTCTGCACAAGTCCCTGCCAGGAGGGGACAGCCGGGGGGGTCGGGCTGTGCTGCCAGGGAACAGGGACAGGAGCAGAGGGAACGGCCTCAGGCTGGGCCAGGCCAGGCTCAGCTTGGACAGCAGCAGGAATTTGCCCATGGAAAGGGAGCTCAGGCCTTGGCAGGGGCTGCCCAGGGAGCTTTGGAGTGCCCATCCCTGGAGGTGTCCCCTGGAGGTGGCACTCAGGGTGACAAGGTGGGCATTGGGCACAGCTGGGACTCGTCTTGGAGATTTTTCCCAACCTAAACGATCCTGGAATGTATGAACTTGCAAAGGCAGAAGTCACCTTGTGTGACCAAAGAGAGCTTGCCATTATTAAAAGCTCTGCAAGGAGATGACAGAGAGAACAAGTGGTGGGATTCCACCAGAGGAATCAAAGAACCACCCAGAGATGGTTCCAGCAATGTTCTCTGTGAGGTTCTTCCAGAACTGACATTTACAGGACACAAATGCTTTTATCAAGGCCAGAGAGAAACAAGTGGCAGCATATTCATGGCAATACCTTGAATAAAAAGGATTCCTGCAGGAATGCCATAAAGAAAGAATCTGTGGACACCATGAGACACAAACCCCCAGATGTTTGCAGATCACATCTGGAGAGAAAAGCACAAAGCCTTCGACCATAGAGGTCAAGTTTTTTATAAGAAAAAAAGTTATTTTTTAATCAAGATGAACAAGAGTTGAACAAGATGAACCAGAGCTGTAAAAAGGCAACCCAAAGAAAGAACAAGGAATTTATTCTGCAGAGAGCCCAGGTCTAGAGGAGATGATCTGAGCCACCAGCAGGAAGATCTCAGCTGGATTTGGCTGTGCAGATAAAATCAGAGGTGCAGTGCAAAGACAAAAAGCCTTTGAGATTCCCCACAGAAGCTCACACAGAACCTCCACTCCCAGCAGGAGCCTGGTGAGGAGAACTCCTGGTGGGACTGGGTGATGGCAGAAGCACAAGAACTCGAGGGAGGAAAGAGGCAGGGAAGGCAAGTAGTTAGAAGACTTCAGAATGTTGGCCACCACCAAAGCCAAGAACACTGACTCTATAAAATTGTGTTGGTGGTGCAAAGACAGCCTGATTTTCATGGTCAAGGTGGCCAGCTGATTATTCCCTCACATGGATCATGTCCACACAACCTAAAATTCCTTGAGGTTGTTTCTAAAGTGCCTTGAAAGGATTCAGATGTGACTTTTCTTGACTGACCAGCCTCACTGTAGAAGTTCTGGGAGACATTTAAACTAAAAAAACCTCATATTAAATGCCTTTGTAGATACTCAAGCTGAATATTATTAGATAGGAAACAACTTCCTCTTCCTCCTGATTGGCCCTGAGGAAAGGAAACTCATCCTTGGCCAGCTCCATTCACTTTGCTCCAGCCACTGGAGATCTCCAAATCCTGGCACCCAACATCCTGCCCATTCTCATCCCCTCTAATCCTTCCCTCCTCCTGCAGAAGTGTCTTCCCACAGCACCAGAGCATCTCTAGATGGCTCTGGAGACTTTTCTACCTAAAACATCTTGAACAGCAAACACACTCCATCCTCTTTAGTGAAACATTCCTCCTCAAATTGTCTGCATCAAATTTTCAAGCCCTGACTTACAGGCTTTGTTGGAACCCATCTGCCTTCATGTTTCCACAACAGGACCAGGGAATTTTTAAAAACCAACAGAATTCACACTTATCCAGAGCAGCTCTTTTGGCTCCTGGCACTCTGAGTCAGGGAGCTCTTTTAGCAGTCCTACCTACTCAAATAAACTATATTTTGTGCAAACTTCTCTATCCCAAATACACCAACTAGTGACTCTGCATGGCAAAACTGTCCATTAGGATAAGCAATAAAGCAATCGGATGCTAACAAACAGCATCAACATTTTTAAAATAGTTCTTCTTTTAAAAAGAGCTTTTCACAGTTCTCCACTTGGCCATCCATTCTCTCCCCTTATTTAAAAAAATGTAGAAGTAAAATAATCATAATATATATGTTCCAAAAGTTTAAAAGCAACTTCAATAACTTTTTTTTTGAAGTCATAGTATATGTAGATATATATATGTGTGGGTATATATGTATATGCCAGTAAATATATGTACATTTATATGTATATATATATAATATAAATATTTTTAAATATACTGTTGTATATTCATACCATCCTTACAGACCTGGGAGTTAATTAGTTAAAGAAAAAAACAACTGAAAGAATGAATGCCCTGATCCTGTAATTTATGGTTGTACAACACAGGGATAGAGAGGGACGCTTCACAAGGGTTTACAGTGACAGGACATGGGGGGAATGACCTTAAACTGAAGGAGGACAGGGCTGGNCTTCACAAGGGTTTGGAGTGACAGGACATGGGGGGAATGACCTTAAACTGAAGGAGGACAGGGCTGGCTGAGATCTTGGGCAGGAATTGTTCCCTGGCAGGGTGGGGAAGGGCTGGGATGGAATTCCCAGAGCAGCCCCTGGATCCCTGGCAGTGCCCAAGGCCAGGTTGGGCGCTGAGGCTTGGGGCAGCCTGGGACAGCGGGAGGCGACCCTGCCGCGGCAGGGGGTTGGAACTCCGTCTTTAAAGGTCCCTCCCAACCCAAATCACTCCACAGCTCCACGTTCCCAGGACTCCCCGAGGCAGCAGGAGCCCTTCCCAGTACCTGGTTTGTCAGTGGGAGTGGCTGCTCGAGCTGGTCAGCGTAGGATAAGGCCGAGACCTGCTGGTCACTGATGCTCTGCTGCCGCCGGTCACTGTACTGCTGATGCGAATGGGACATCTGTCCAGCCATCTGAAGGCCAGCAGCATGGAATGAAAACGATGGTGCGAGCCGAACAGATGAAGGTTTGCATGCTGAAGTCTCTCCTCCTGCAAGGACAAGGCGAAGGGTTAAGCAGGCGGCTGGTTGAAGATCTTGCCCCGTGTTCGGACTCCCGATCCCGGAGCTCATCGGCGCCTGGCACGCGGGAGATTCCGTAGGGAGAGAGCCCAGAGTCATCCTCAGGGAAAGGTTATCTGCAGGGCTGGACAGGAAAGCTGGACAGGGACTTCTCACATGGACAAAGGGGAATGGCCTTAAGCTGAGAGATGGGATGTTGGGAAAGAATTACTCCTTGTGAGGGTGGGCAGGCCCTGGCACAGGGTGCCCAGGGAAGCTGTGGCTGCCCCTGGATCCCTGGCAGTGCCCAAGGCCAGGCTGGAGCAACCTGGTCTGCTGGAAGGTGTCCCTGACCATCAGAACTCGATCTTTAAAGGTCCCTTCCAACCCAAACCATTCTGGGACTCTAATCCCGGGCATCCCTTTTCTCACATCTCCATCTGGGTGTCGTAACTCAGAATTTGACAAGGGGTTATTCCAAACACATGAATTCCATGTATGGATTCCACAAAAACCAGGAAAACACAAAAGTTCTGCCTTTCAGGGCTGCTCCCAGCAACTTTCTGGACGGACTGTACCAAAGGAAAATCCAGTGTCCAGCCTCAGCAGCTCATCTCTGTTTGGGGATAAGTTTTAAGGGTGATGATGGTGGGACTGGGATGATCCCAAAGGGCCCTTCCAACCCTGGGGATTCCGTGGATCCCTGATTCCCTGAGCTCTGTGTTTATGCCTCCCTACAAAGTGCAGCAAACAAAGAGCAGCTGCAATCTGAAAGCAAAATTATCACTAAAGATTAAATTTAGAAGGAAGGTGTTAAACAGCCAAGCACCTGACCAGCACAGGGAAATCCCCACTTCCTTTACAGTCCAAACCTTGCAAGAAAACACAAGCAGTAGAAAACAGTAGATGAGTACAGCCAAGATTTGGCTTTCTTAAAAATAACTCTGTCAAAAGAAAACTAAAATATTAAAATTGATACTGCACCATTGACTCAACACCTATTGGGGCAAAAGAACCACTGCATGGATGAAATCAAACACCATTTTACACTGATTATATTAAAATATTAACTATTTTAAAGTTAACATTGCACAGAAAATTACTTTTAACTCTTCTACAAAATGTCCATTAAAAACTGAGAATCGAGTTAATCTTCCATCTCTACAACTTGGTGGATTTGGTGAACATTTCCTGATTCACTGAACACTCCTGTAAGAATGGCTGAACATATGTAAGACATCATCCAGTATCTCTGGTTTTTTGCTCTTTTAATTTCTGAGGTTCTGCTTAACCTGAAAAAAAAAATCATAATCTCACTTAGCAACATCACGGTGACTGAAGTAAAAGTCAAAACAGTATTTAAATCAGAGAGTCAAAAATACCACTAATTCTAAATTGTAGAGCCAGCTACTTTCAAAGGTTTAAATCTTGTGTTTTCTTAGCCCAGGCCATAGGTTTCCAATAGAGAGATACTTGACCAATTACATAACTTAATAAAAAACAAATTTATTTTTAAAAATTCTGCCCTTCCATGTGTTCCTAAAAAAGCAGAAAGCTCAAATATATAAACCCAAAAATCCTGGCACCATGGGCTTTTCATTTACAGTTTGACTTCATAGGATCCTCTGACAATCCAAAAATCACAACAAATCTGAGGACAAACTGAGTCATGCCCTACACACATTGAAAATAAAGAAGAAAATAAAAGAGTGTTTAAAGTACAATTATCCCACAAATTAACAGTTGTATTTTGATGTTTTAGTTCAGCTTCAAACTTGCAGCTTTCAAATGCTTGTAGACCCTTTCCTCCCAAGTCCACCTGCACCCAAATACATGAATTTAAATTTTTTAGTTTAACATTTTTTTTTGGAATTCGCTGCTCGTGACTAACAAAGAGGTTGGAGGACAGTCCCACACCAAATGTGATGCCACAAATCCAAACTGTGTCCAACAAGAACCTTCTTAAACCAGAAACACACATGGTTCCACAGCAAACCTCAGAGAAAGGGACAAGGTTAGAGCCTGACCAGAGTGATGACGTGAAGGATGACAAGGAGAAGGATGGGAACTGGCCAACTCATCCCATCCCAAA
This sequence comes from Hylia prasina, assembly GCA_013397195.1. NCBI lineage: Eukaryota > Metazoa > Chordata > Aves > Passeriformes > Sylviidae > Hylia > Hylia prasina. The sequence continues at coordinate 5,701 of VYXD01007190.1, forward strand.
TGGAAAAGCATTGGAGTCATCCCTGACATGGGACCGACCTCACCCACATCAGCAACCAGCAACAACCACCTGGCTGAGAGCTTTGGGACCTGGAACCACAAGGATCCAAGGGATTCCATCTTTCCAAGCTGTCCCTGTGCCTGCCAGGAAGGCCCTGGAGCTCACAGCCTGTGCTGGAAGCAGCCCTGGCCACGCTCAGCTCCGGGCTCTGATGGAATCCCTGCCCTTGCCACATCCCACACTCTGCTCCTCACAATCCTGTCCCAGGACATCTAAGCCCAAGAGAACACTCCTAGAAACACCCGGTGACACGTCAGGAGGAAAGGAGGGGGGAAAGAAGGACTGGTTAGAATAGAAATCTTGACCTCCTTTAGTTTTAGGTCGAGGAGTCGCTCCAGAAATAGGGACACTTGTGCACAGCCATTAAATGAGGCTCACAAAGCCTCTGGTGGCCCCGAGATTGTTTTTTGGCTCATCTGGAGAGCTCCAGACATCCAAAAAACCCATCAGGGATCTGCTGACCACCAGGACAGGACTAACATCCACTGGCACTTGTCCTCACAGCACATCCAGAAGTTCCAGGGGACAGAAATATCTGTGAACAAGGTGTAGTCAATCAGCAATTTTCCTTTTTAACCACTACGAGATCAAGTGATCACACCTTGGGAACGAAATGAAGTAAAAAAACCCCAAAACATATGCCAAGATCTCAAAGTATGAAGTACATTAAGGGAAAAGATTATGGATTTGGAGTGGGTAGAATTATCTTACAAATAGGCCTTACCTAATGTTAGTTCAGGGGAGGCATAAAAATACCCACCTTGATGTGTATTTGCACTCAAAAGAGACTCACAGCTCAGAACTCTCTGAAAATAGACACAGTGCAAAAATGGATTCCCTCATAAAGGAGAAGGTTTATTTCTTCAGCAATCACCTCAGCACAGTGGAAGAAGTTCAAGAATGTATTTATTTATTTGGTGAGGATGGAAAATACTTTTGTCATTCAAAATAGCTGTGTTTTAAATGGATTTTAATTTTTTTTTAGTGGATGTTTTGGGGCCTTCCCATCCCTGGAAGTGTCCAAGGCCAGGCTGGATGAGGCTCTGAGCAATCTGGGATAGTGGAAGTTATCCCTGCCCATGGCACGGGGTGGAACTGGATGATTTTAAGATTCCTCTCAATCCAAACCATTCTGTGATTTTATAATTTTTCCAAGCAACAAAGAAATTATTAACTCCAGGCATAACAAATATTTGAGACTGTGATTACTGAGGAGTCTATAAATGAGCTACAAATGGTGTAATATTGGAAAAGTTTGTATAAATGTTTGCACAGATTTTTAAGAACTCAATGAAGATTCAATTTCCTGCCTCATCCATTTGAGATCCTGTTATTCCCATTTTGACATCAGTCCACGTAACTCATTTAGACATTAAACCTCCTCCCCAAAGAACTATTTTTGGTGGTAAAACACATCCCTGGCCCTCTCCTTTCAGTGAGGCACAAACACTCACTGGCTGATGGGGAAGAGCTGCAGGTGACTGAGTGATCCCACGAGTGGCATCAACAATCCAGAACAAACCAGTGGATTGTAGCCAAAGCCCAACTGGCCACAGGACTGGGCAACCTCCAAAGGTCTCTTCCAGCCTCGACATTTCCATATTTCTGTGTCACAAAAGTCAGCACAAAGTGAGATTTTTCTCTGGATCAGGAGTTGTTAGAGTAGCTCCTCTGTCAGGTGGGACTGCACATGAAAATCCCAACAGTAATTCCAAGGTTTCTTTGCATTCCTGTCACCCAGCTCATTAAAGATCTACTTTGCTTCTCAAAGTATCTTTGTGACTCTCTTTGTCCCTCTGTCACACTTCTACTGAAGTGTTCTATTGAGCTGTATTCATAGTGAAAGACAAAAAAGGAGGCAAAGTCAGAGAAAAATCATTAGAGCACTTAAAAAATGCCATTTCCTTAACATGTCTTCTTACTTCTCACCTCACAATTAAAAATTAGCCCCCAAAAAGGACCACTGTGACAGTCTGGACCCTGTGAGTGATGCAAATCTGCCTTCAGGACCGACAAAAGCATCTCCCAAGTGCAGCAGCAGATCTTGGTTCCATGACATGATAAAGAGTTATCCTGCTGATAACAGAATCTTTGCAACAGCCTCAAAAACACTTCCCTGCCTGCTGATTGGTGTGTGAAATGAAGCAGGTAAAAGCAGTGCAAGTCCCATCAGCATTTATTTCATACTTCTAGAAGTTTAAATGCAGGAATTCCCCACGTTTGGAAGTGTCCAAGGCCATGTTGGACACTGGGGCTTGGAGCAACCTGGGGTAGTGGCAGGGGTGGAATTAAGATGATCCATGATCTCAGGCTGAAGTGTGAAACTTCCTCTGCACAACTCATTTTCCATTCTCCCTACCTTGCTAGAACTCTTCTTCCTTTCCTCCAGCACCTTCCCTCCTAAGAACATTGCTTTGACCTGAAATGTTTTGAGTTTCTTTCCCTGCCTCTCCCTCGATCCCACCCTCCCTTTCCACGTCTGGGTTGTTCAGCTGTGTGCAGATATTCCCTCTATTCCCTCTCAGGGATATGCTGGCAGCCAAGTGAGAACCTGCCAGAAAACACGACCAGAGAATAAAAGTGTGAAGTGTCTCGTTCCCCACAAAGGGTGTTCTCCTTCCCACACTCAGAGTTCAGAACCACAGAGTTCACACCACAGAACAAGCACGGTTCTTACTGTGCAGGACACGTTCAGACTTTCAATCTTTGTATTTCCAACCCCTGCTAAGCCACCACAGGTGAAGGCAAGAACTTCTTGTTGCTTTTTTTGTGTTTAAATTAGTGATGTGAAAGCAGCCCAGTGTTCACTCTAAGAAAACCCTGTGTTAGCTGAGGAACTGTACAACCCTCTTCACAGATTTTTTTTTTTAATTTTCTTTTTTTTTTTTGCAGAATTCATTGTTTTGCAGAGTTCTGGTTAACTTTATTTTTTGAAATCTCTTCTAGGAAAAGCTCTCAGGGTCCATGAGCATTGTGACAGCTCAACTATTGAAGAGAGTCTGGAAAAGGGAGCCAGATCCCTGCACTGCTCTAACACCCAACCACCTCTGAGATGTGTCAGCACATCCTGAAACGGACAGGGAGCAATCAGCAACAAGCACTTGCATCTGAGAACTCTCTGTTCAAATAAACCCACCCTGAAGATGAGCTGGACCGACCAGAGTTCTGCCTGAGCATCACAAATGTCAGCCACGGGGGACTGGAGGGTTTGGAGCAATCATCTTGCAGGCAATAAGCAAACGGCAACCTGAACTCTGAGTGAACTCCTGCAGCCCTGCTCTGCCCATTGTCCCCGTTCACAGGGTTTGGAGTGACTGCATGAGAACGTGGGGGGACAGGGACCTCACTCTGCCTGCTCTGGAGTGGGAAAAGCTGAGAGAACCCAGGGAAAAGCTGAGAGAACTCAGGGAACAAAGGGAAATTACCTGCGGCAGCTACCAGAGAACAATCCCGTTATAAATATCCCACACGAGTTCCTCCTCCTGGAGTTCCTCTGGAGGAACTTTATTATTGTGGGGGAATTATTAAGAATGGCTGCTTCACAAGTTATCCTACAATAACTATTCAGCCAACTTCCCTGTACACAAATGCTGCTTTTCCCTCCGAGCAGAATGGAACCCTAAACTTAGAAACAACCTCGCTCTCCAACCCAACACACCCACGGATTCCTCCTGCTCCTGCTCCTGCTCCTGCTCTTCCCCTCTGGCCAGAGCTGCAGGGAGGTCACAGCGCTCAGGAGGTGACATCAAACTCCTGGGTGCCATCTTTTCCCAGCCTGGAGGAAAAGTAGGCCAAGAGCAGGTTCATGAACTGCTCTGCCACTGCTGAGCCTGTCTTGGCCGGTTTCTTCCCTGGATGAGCTGCAGCAGGAGGTGGACTTTGGGCAGGACTCATGGTCCGTGGCTTTTGTGCAATCAGAGGACACCAGTTCCCTTTCCTGGAGAAAAACTGGGGCTCAGACCTGTCACGGGGCAAGACTGTGGGAAATATCTTTTTTTTTAAAAAAAGGCCACTTCAAAAATCTGGTACCAGTAGGACTGAACTCTGCTGCTCATTGTAATTCTCCCACTACAAGAGAAAGAAGTTTCTAAAACTCATTTAATCCACTGGCAATACAGTATATAAATCTGCGTTTTATTAACTTATAAATATGACTTTGAGTACACTCTGGAGAATCTTAGAACTGAGAAAATGTTGTGAAAGTGAAACCACTTTTTTTTAATAAATGAAGCCCGAGATTGCCAAAATTCTCAGCTGAAACCTACAGGAAACACAAGCACTCTGAACTTTTCAAAGTCCCAATTAAGCTCTGTGAGACCTCTGCTTTTCCACTTCTGCCCTGCTTGAAAGCACAGCTGAAAAGCACCTGGAATTCCACAAGGAAACAGGGACAGCCCTACAAAGGGCTGAATGGACTGAATACCCACGAAAATGAAGAGAGCTGTGCCCAGAAATTAGGAAAGCCCACAATCCTTCCCCAGCTTTAATTCTGTGCCTCCATGTCAATAAGTTATGATTCTGTTTAGCTCCATGAATGCCCTGTTTGTTTTAGGGGGCAGAATGGAAGCAGCGCTCCCTGAATAGGTGGCCATACAATAGATCTTTTTATTTTCATTGTGTTTAACATAATATCCCTTGTCACTCTTCAGACTGTGCTCCAAATAAAATTATTCCTGGCTGTATATATATATATATATATATTCTATAGAGTGGTGATTGTTTTTGCACCCTCGGAATTCACAAACAATCATTTCCTTCTGTAGAATTCTGGATTTTCTCCTGTTCTGCAGAGAAACGGCGAGACATGGGATAAACACCAAAGGGCTCCATAAATTTAAGTTTTTGTACATTCAGGATTTGGCAAGGACTAGGGACACATCCTAGCAGGTAAATTTCTTGTTTTACAGAGCCCCACACGGGAGCAGCTTCACAGGTTAGGTAAAAAAAGCTCTTTTTTGACGCACTGCCCTCATGTGATCCTCCAAGAGAGGATATCCCAGGATTTAGAGAGGAAACAACTGCACACACACCAACAGAGTTATTAGTGACGGTTTTCCCCTTTTCAAACACAGTTCAAGTTCTTCCCAAGTTTTCCTGCCACACTGGGAACTCTGTCCAGCTCCTCAGGGGCACTGGTCAAACTCAAGTACTTTGGCTGGTGATTCACCCTTGCGTGTTTTTATTTATTTAATGACAAATGAGTGAGTGAAACAATATCTCAGCAGTCAATACTTTATTATTGAATGTTTAATAAGCTGGATTTCAAGAAGAGGCCTACCATTCGCTTTAGAACTGACAAATAAAAATTATCCAAATCCTCATTTTGCAGAGGTCACCGATGCTGGTGAAAATGTGCCAAGGTTGAGGTTCTGAGGCTTCTTTTTTCTGTCCCCCTACAAATTCATGAGCAATTCATGATTTTATGCAATTGTTCTAAGGTTTATATTTTTTTTCTAACTGAATGAAAAGCCTGCCATTAAAAAGAGCGAATATAAAGGAGAAGGGGAAATGGAGATAAACTTTTTTTTTATGATCACGGTGAAAGTTCAAAGAATCACAGAAACAATGTCAGAAAAGACCTCCAAGATCATCAAGTCCAACCTTTGACCGAACAAACATAACAGCTCTTAAAGCAGAAATAAAGACTGAAGTGTGAAATTCCAAACACAGGCTTTCCAATAATTACTTAACTCCAACTACCTCTGCATCTTTAATCCTGCTGAAAGACCCACACCTGCCCCTCAGTTCTGAGTGAAAACCACAAATACAAACAGAAGGCAGAAAGTTCTGTCAAATTCAGTAAATAAGGAGAAAAATCTTTTATAAACCACAGTAATCTCCTAATACAGCAGAAATTTAGTGACACAAAGTTTAAATGGACATGATTTTATCCCTTAAAAATGCTGAAAAAGAACCTCTACACTTACTCTTCAAAAAGCTTCAAGTAAACTCCAAGCACACACGATTTTTATTAAATCTAAGCTCTTGGTTCTAGAAATCACTACGTTTCTCTATGAAAACATTGGCTTTATCCAAAAGAAAGTAAATTTCCCTCTGCTGAACCTGAAGTTTTCTAAAGGGTTCAGAAAACAACGCAAAAATTAAAAATTCCACCACAGCAAAAAATCAGATTTAGCCAAAAATCTGCTGGTGACAGGAATTCCCAAGATGACTAGCAAATGCCAGGCGGTATCAAACCACAGATACATTTTGATACTTATGCTGAAGAGGGTGAAAAAAAAAAAAAAAAAGAAAAAA
>VYXD01007190.1:12484-42571 GCA_013397195.1 Hylia prasina
TTTGGGATGTGAATACACCATTTTTGAAAGGTGACTGTGTGTGTCCCAGAAATAGATTATGCTAAAGAATAATCAGCTTCAGATCCTGATCTCGGACAGCGAGAAGGGGCGAGGTGAGTGTGCGCCAGCGTTCCACAGCCCTGCTTTCTGCGAGAAGCTGGCTACTTTTAAGGCATTTTATTAAAAAAAAAAAATAAAAAAGGGCAGAAATAGGGGAAAAAAAATAGGGGGAATACAGGGGGAACCAGCGCTGAGGGCAAGCGGCGGGCGCTCGGAGCAGCCCGGTGCGAGGGCGGCTCGCACCGCGCAGGCCCGCGCGTGAGGGGGAAGCCGATCCCGGCGCTCCCCTCAGCGGATCCCCGGCTGCCGCAGCGCGCCCCAGCAACAGCGCCTCATTAGCATAGCCCACCCCGGGCCGCGCCGCGCCATTGGCCCGCAGCGCCGCGGCGCGGGCCAATGGCGGCGCGCTATGCAAATGGCGGCGCGCAGTTGCCAGGGCAGAGCTGGCGCGCGGCGGCCAATGGGCGCGGGCTCCATAAACAAGGAGCGCGATTGAGCTTTGTCACATTCGCCGGGCGCTGTTAACACTTTCCAGTTTAGGGCGAAATTAGCTCCATCTCCCGAGGATCAGGCTCATGTTCTACATTTCACCCCCACAGCAAGGGCAGGGCGGCGCAGCCATGATACACGGGATTTACGGATAAGCGCGCCCGCGTCAGGATTTCGCCTTGCCCGGCTCCGGGACGCCTTCTCCGGGGTTGGGATGCGAAAGATCCCCCAACGCTGCCGGGTGGGAGAGAGCCCGGCTGGAATTCTTCCCGGGGCTTTAAAAAGCTCTAAAGTTCCCTGTCGCTGCCTTCCTTAGGCAGGTCACCTCCTAAAATTACTGTGTCAGGCTACTCCTGTCCTTCCCTTTTTCCTTGCCTGTTTCCCAAGGATCGGAATTTATGTTTCATTGGTTTGGGTTTAACCCTAAAGACACAACATCCTTTATTATTGTTATTATAATTATCATTCCCCCCCCCCCGACAGATTTTAAGCAAATGAAATTTCAGCTCGTTCCCCCGCCGCTAAACGACTGAACACGAGCGAAGCTGAAGCATCCTACGAGAAATAATCAATTTTTTTTTTCTTCCGACCGATTTTTAAAGGGGAATATATATATATATATAAGGTTATCTGACAGCATATTGGTGTCTCTGTGCCTGTGACGGCGTGAATCCATCACTGACCAGCACCGCTCGCAGGGCTGCTGGGGAGATCCCCCTTCCCACGCGCAGGGGGGGATGCGGATGTGGAAAACCGGCGGCTGGAAATGCAAAGAGTGACAGACAGACAGACTTACTCTGGAAGCCCCCGGCTGTCCCTGCAGCAGCAGCAGCAGCAGCAGCAGCAGCAGCAGCACTGTGTGTGTCCTCTCTCTCCCTCTCTCTGTCTCTACGCCGTGGCGGCCGCAGCGATGCCGGGCATGTTTTACCGCACTTTGCCGAGCCCGGCAGCGATGTGCCAGCGCCGCTGCGAGTCACTCACCTGCCGAGGGGGTGGGGGGGTGCTTCCTGTTCTCCGGGGCTCCGCCAAGGTGCCACCGGACAGGGGACACGGTGCCACCGCACAGGGGACGGCCCGCGGAGCCCCCGGAGCCGCCGGGGTGGGCTCGCTGCCCCGGCACGGCGGGGGCGGCACCCTCGCCCGGCCGCGGCCNCGCCCGGCCGCGCACCTGGGCACGGGGAAACGGGGGCAGGAGCGAAGAGACAGATCCCTGTTCTCTCCAGGGCCTGCCCGGCTTTGCAGAGCTGGAGCGTGGGGAATCTGATTGTGCCAAGCGCCCAAAATGTCAGTTCCAAGAGAAGTTGAAAGTTTTAGCGGCGCCCTCATTCAACAACTTCATTTTGGACATTTTAGTACTGAAACCACTGAAAGATCTCCTTTCCGTGCGCTGAAACACTACCTCAGCGAAACTCCTGAAATCTCGCCCCATATACCCTGAAACACGGCAACTACCTCAGTGTGTNTTATCTGACAGCATATTGGTGTCTCTGTGCCTGTGACGGCGTGAATCCATCACTGACCAGCACCGCTCGCAGGGCTGCTGGGGAGATCCCCCTTCCCACGCGCAGGGGGGGATGCGGATGTGGAAAACCGGCGGCTGGAAATGCAAAGAGTGACAGACAGACAGACTTACTCTGGAAGCCCCCGGCTGTCCCNGGGGCTTACAAGATTTTCCAACAATCCGGGCCGGGCCGGGACTTTGCAGCACTAATCCCCGTGCTGGGCTGCTCCGCTGCCTTTTCAGGGGAAGACTTTTATCAGCACTTAACCGAGAGTTCCTCGTGTTGGTGCAGCGCCTCCTCCTTCCCCCACCTCCAAAGAACATTACTCACAATTTGCAGTTTGCAGCGCAAAACTAATTAGAGACGGAATAAATTACCTGCTGCTGCGTGGCAGCACGTCAAACCGCGCGAGAGGTGAAAAACACCCAATATTTTATCCCAAATCAATACCCGGCCTGATGGCTCAGGCATTTCCAGCTGAACATAAAGTCAGCATAAATGTCGGCATCATTTTTAAAGCTCTCCTTTTGGACAAACAGATATGTACTTTTTTAAAAAAAAAATTTAAAAAATAAATCTTTTTCCTACGCATAAAACCCATCAAGGGAAATTACTTGAATTATTCTATTTCCCATTTGTAGTTACTGAGGCACAAGATATATTTAAACAGTTGGTAGAGGAAAAATGGGAAGCATCTCCCATATCAATGTACAGCCAGCATGCCAAACCATGAATGTAAGAGCTAAACAAGGGATGAATACATCATGTGCAAGAGTCTCACATGATATAAATTATTCAATACCTGACCAAAGAGAACAGCTTTCAGGACAGAGGGGGAGGATCTCAAAGTACTCTTGTAGTTTGAATACAGGCAGGGTTAGGAATTGATGCAGAATCTTTTTAACTTGGTTAAACAATCCCATGTATTTTCAAACTGTTTCACTGGGTGACATCCATCCAGCTCTGGCGTCAACCATAAATAAAGGTGGATTTCATCTAACACAGTGATGACAATTTTAAAATAAAACCAACTGTAAAAATAAAATAACTTGGCACACGGGCGAGTGTGTATTTTCAGAACTTGGGCTGTCCCCTCCTTCCACTTGCAGGATTTGCACAGCCCAATTGATAATAAAAGTCTTTTTTCCCTTTCCTAATCCCAAACTGGCTGTGGAGTTTGGGATTTTGGGGATTGGATTTGAGATTGCTGTTAACCTATCACACACCTTTAAGGACCAACACACACACACACACAGAGGGGCTTTTGAAGTGAAAAGCTGAACTGCAAAGAAATATCCACCATTATAAATTCCACCTCGATTTTGGGGCAGCTGCTGGTGTGATGATTCCAGGGAATTCCCTCACTGGCTGATTTCATGGATGATTTTGAAGTAGTTCATGTCACCCCAAGGGAAATTTATAGCACTTAAATTTTGTCTACAGAGCAGTTCTGTGGCATTTGAAGACATTGTACTGCTTTGATACTCTGTATTAATAACACAAATTCTGACAGAGTTCCTAAAAACCAGAATACTCTGTATTAATAACACAAATTCTGACAGAGTTCCTAAAACTCAGAATACTTTGTATTAATAACACAAATTCTGATAGAGTTCCTAAAAACCAGAATACTTTGTATTAATAATATAAATTGCTATGGAATTCCTAAAAACCAGAATACTTTAAAACTCTTAGGCAAGCTGTCCTTATTAATCCATATCACAGTTCATAAAATAAAATAACATAAAATAAAACATTCCAGCAGATTTCCTCACTTGAAAGTTGCCTGGAAGCACCAGAACTATTCCATAAAATCCTCACAGGTCATGAACTGTACCTAAACCATTTTTCTGCTGCATTCTCAATGATTTGATAACTGATATTCTGACACCTGCATTTTACAGCAGGAATCTGAAGCCAGTCCTGACAAACTCCACTCAGAGTTCTCAAGTCACTAAACAATAAATCATTCCCCAGCAAAAAGTTTCAATATTTCCATATCCAGCTTCGTGCTCATCACAGAAAATCCAAAAAAAAAAATTCAGAAATAAATCCAGGCAAGGGGGTTGACAAGTCCAGTGAAACCTCACAATTCCAAAGCACTCATTTGAAAGCCCAATTTCCTGCCTTTGTAGGAATAATTCCTGTATTTAGTACACACACTTTTAAGTTTTAGCAATTACTCCTTTTGATTTGCCTCACCTTGAAGTAGCAGCTTTTAAGGAGGAAAAAACCTTGAGTGTGGTTGAGTCTGTACTTCCAGCTGGAAACCACCAAAAACTGGGGATGCCAAACTTCACTAACCCAAACAATATGACCCCAAAGTGGGGCTCACAGTAAACTGTATAGATTTCCCTCAAGTAACACAAATTTCAACCCAGAAAAACTTAAAACACAACAAAAACCATCTACAAAACAAACAAAAAATATCATTATTCCTTTAGGGTAAATACTGTGATTTAAGAAAATTATTTTTGAGGTATAACTCGCATTTTTCCTTCTAAGGCTTTACTGGTTTAGTTTGGGTTTCACTCCTAGTATAAACTAAGGAGCAGGTATTAAAGCTAACAATGAAAATTGGGGGTTGTTCACAGTAAGAGTAATGATGAAAGCAACACTACCCAAGTATCAGAGTTGTGCAAATTTTAAAAAACAGATTTTGTCTGCATATTAAAGAACCTCAGAATGGTTTGGGTTGGAAGGGATCTCAGAAATTACCCAGTGCCAGCCCTGCCATGGGCAGGGACACCTCCCACTGTCCCAGGCTGCTCCAGCCTGGCCTTGGGCACTGCCAGGGATCCAGGGACAGCCACAGCTGCTCTGGGAATTCCAGCCCAGCCCCTCCCAGGGAATAATTCCTGCCCAAGATCCCATCTAACCCTGCTTTCCTTCAGCTGATCTGCATCCACAAATCTGATTCCCAGCTTACAAAACTCCCATTTGCCACGACTGGGCTCCTCCTTTCCAACAAGTGCCACCTGTCCCCTGCAGGGACATCATGGAAGATGCATAAACCAAAGACACCCTGTTCCAGCTGGAACATTTGAGCTTCTCCTTCCATCAGTCTCTGGTTTTTCTGGAATGTCAATTCCCAGAAGAAGCTCCTGAGAGCTGCCTGTCACCTGCACCTGCAGCATCCACGTGGGAAGTGATGCACCCTGGCCACCAAAAAGAGCAGGTGACTTCCAAGGGGTGCAGGGAGGGAAGGAATCATTCCAGCAGCTCCTGAAGGATCTATAAACTACACCAAGGAAAAGCTGACAGGATAATTTGCCATGGTTTGGTGGTGGGTTTGGGTTTCATCACCTCCAGAGAGGTGCAGTGGAAGCATTCCTCCTGAAGAAAGAGACTTGGATGTTTCCAAGGAAAGGTGATGATGGAAAATTATTTACAGGATCTAAACACCAAACACAGAAGGAATTCTTCAAGGTTCAGCCAACGAATCTGTTCTGGGAAAAGATCACCCCAAGTCCTGTTCATGGCAGAAATGTTAATGAAGTTCTAACCCGTAATGGCTTTTAATTCAAACAAAACTGTGCCCTGGACTGCTCAGGGAATGTTCCCAGTTCCTGAGGACATTGTCAACTTCACATTTACAGGCACCAGACACTGTCCTGCAATGCAAAGGAGCCACCACCTCCTCCAAAGCCACGTCCCCAGGAGTGAAGTCACTGCAAGTCAAGTAAAGTGAAATAATAACACACAAACTCTTTATTGAAAAGTTGAGGTATCAACTGAGGTATCAAAAGTGAGCTTCAACGCTCCAGCACTGAGGTTTTAAAAGTGCTCTCAGGGAACAGAACACCCAGCTCCATGCATGGCACACTCAGGACTCTCCAAACTCGTGAGGATGAGTCTTTGAACAGCCTGACTCCTCCCTGGCAGGCAGATGCTGCAAGAAGAGGGAAGAAGTTGGAAGTGCCCTCCTGCCACGAGTGAAAACTCCTTGGAGTGAGGGCTGTGTCAGGCTGTGGTGGGAAAAGATGATTGAAGAAATGTCACCCCAAAGAAAAGTCGCCCCCAGCAGGACATCAGCGAGGGCAGTTATCAAACCGTCCTCCAGGTAATGGGACTTTAGGTTGCCCAGAGCAGCTGTGGCTGCCCCTGGATCCCTGGCAGTGCCCAAGGCCAGGTTGGACACTGGGGCTTGGAGCAGCCTGGGACAGTGGGAGGTGTCCCTGCCATGGCAAGGGTGGAACTGGATGAGCTTTTAAGGTCCCTCCCAACCCAAACCATCCTGTGATTCCATGAATTTGGAGGAGAAAGTATGAAACAAGCCCAAGATCTGCCACCTCCACAACAAGAGCCACTTAACTCATCACTCTCATCACTGCCATGGAACCCACCTTTTACCAAATCCATCAAAAAGTTTAAGAGCCTTACCAAAAAGAAAGAGCAGTATTGTTTCTCGTGCTCCAAAACCACTGCAGAAAGCAGGGCCTTGGTGCAGAAGGAGCACAAAAAGCTCAAGGCACCTGCTCCTGTTTTGCAGCACCAGTTGTTCTGCCAAGCAGTGGCGACACTCGAGGCTGTGCCTTGCCAAAGCATCTGGGTTGAAAGCACCACGGTGTTGTTCTCTGGCACTGCTGGCCAAGTGAGCACAGAACTGCTCCCAAATGTCACTCAAGCCCCCACAGCTCCTCAGGACCTCTTTGGGAATTTGCGGGATTGCTGCGATTCCTCGGCAGTTCCCGAGAGCCCGACTGTGTCCCAGCAGAAGGGGCCAGAGAGGACTTCCCTTCTTTCCCTGCCCCACGGTAAGGGGAGACTTCCCAACGCCTCTGCAAACAAAAGGGAGTGGGCAGAGGTGGAAAATTGTCTTTGCCATCATTTGTGAGAGGAAAGCATGGCAGACCCTCCAGAGGGTCACGGCAACAACCACCTTTGGCCAACACTCCAGTGTTTGAAAACATCGTCAGGGATTAAATGATTTTGCCAAGGGAGGTTCTGATTGGGTATCAGGAAAAACTTTCCCTGGCAGAGTGGTCAGGCCCAAGGAGGTTTGGAGTCACTGTCTGTGGGAGTGCTCAGGAGGAGTCTGGAGGTGGCCCTTGGGGACAGGGTTTGGGTGCTGCTGGTGCTGCTGGGGTGGCAATGGGACTGGATGAGCTTGAACACCAACGTTTAACAACCCTTTCAGTGAAGAAATTCCTCCTGGTGTCCAATCCAAGCTTCCCTAGCACAGCCTGAGGCCCTTTCCTCCTGTCCTGTCCCTGCTCCCTGCGAGCAGAGCCTGCTGCTCCATGGAAAGCTCAGACACCACAGTCATTTTATGTTCCCAGCTCACAGGATTTCATTCCTAAGGGCCAGAAGCACGTTAGGCACAGAATCACACCTGGAATTTCCTGGGCTTGTCCCTTCCTTTGTAACTGAAAGGGCTGGAGAAAAGACTCCCTGACCCTCCAAAGCTGAGCACGGCGACGCTTCTCCATGGAGCGTTTTGTCCAGACGCTTCCCAAAACTTCCTGAGGCATTTCTTGTTCTCCAAAACTGATCAGTTCCTGCTTTTGAATGAGGAGAGCCAGGCCATTAATCCAAAGGTGCAGTACCTGTCTAATTACCTGGTCTTTGATGAAATTCTGACGATTCATTAGGAGCTGATGTTGAAAGGAGCCCAAATCGCTTTGTTTGAGCAGCTGCTCAGAAGACACCGATTCACTTTTCTCCAAATTGATCAAAAGGCTTATCCAGGAGGGAGATTAACCATCTTCCTAATGGGTCAGGGCAGCTTCTTGGGAAGATGAAGCTACTGCTAATCTGTTATCGAGGATAATGTGGATTTTTGATGGCAAAAAGATATTGCTAATAAACTGGGATCCGTGGGAGAGAGTGACACAAAGTCAAACAATAAAATACTGTAACCAATCTGTAAATACTGAGCACCTGTATCTGTGCAGAGGGTATTTGTAGGGAAGGAATGGATCCCTGTAAGGATGGGGCACAGGGTGCCCAGAGAAGCTGTGTCCCACCCCTGGAAGTGTCCAAGGTCAGGGCTTGGAGCAACCTGGGATCATGGAAGGTGTCCCAAACCATGGCAAGGAGTGGGAATGGGATGAGTTTTAAGGTCCCTTCCAACCCAAATCATTCCGGGATTCTACGAAAGCAAAAATTCCCTTCTCCTCTCTCCCAAACTCTTCCCAGAAAAAAAGGTGAAGCAGTTTTTTCATTCATGTTGTACAGGCTACAACTCATGGAATTACAGGACACAAATGATTCCTCGAGTGTCTGAATATCCACTGAGTGTTTACTCAAATACCTGCAGCCAGAGTGGAAGACTTCAAGTGCAAAGACGTCACTACGGATCTGGAAGAGTTCTGAACCCAAATCCCTGCTCCAGACGAAGTTAGCTCCCAAATTCTATTTAAGGAAACTGCCTTCTATTGAAGAAGTGGAGTATTCAGCTGGCTCCGTTTTGGTGGCACTTTTTCTGAGCAGAGAAGTGTCAGAATTTTTGCATTTGGATGGCAGCCTATAGAGCCTGGATTTCTCCCAAGAAAAAATGAAGTTGCGCTTCTTGCCTTCCCCTGGAGCTCCACATGCCTCCAGACATAAAAGAAAACACCAAACAAACAAAAAAACACAACGACTACTTTTTTGCCTTTCTCAGGATCCAAACAGTCATTGCCTGGGGCCTTTTGCTACCAGAATCTTTGTTGGAAAACAAAGCTGAACACAGAATTTAAGCTGAAGGTGCAGAATCCCAACTTGAAAACTGACCCATTGATATGGGTGTGAAACAGCCTCTTTTTTTTCCTGAGGAAAATCTCTTTTCTTCACAAGAGAAGTCAGGAAGACTCCTGAAGTCCATGAAGTCAGCCCAAGCCAGAGGACAAGAACTACTTTACAGGTAAAATTTCTCTGAAGATGGAAGAAAAGCTGAACTTTCGAAGGAAAGCGACACAGAATTCTCCCAGGCTTTGTAAGAGAGAAGGAAGCAAAGGAATATTCCTGCAGCTGCAGGTCAGGCAAAAAGAAGTTACATTTATATATATATATTTATATTTATATATTATGTATATATAACAAATGCTAGAACAACCCTGGGGTTTTCTGCTTTGACAAGAGGGGAAAAAAGGCAATTTTCTCATGAGACATCGTAAGTCCAAAGAGAAAGGAAAAAGGATTTAAGGACAAGAGTAGAATTAAGGGCTGAGGAAGCATGGAAGCAGCATTCCCTGGATCCCAGGAATCCTTCCCACCAGGCAGCAGGACAGGGAACCAGCACAGATGTGTGCTGCTCCATGGGATGGGCTCCGGAGCCTGGGAACTCTCCGTGTACTAACAGGGAAACAGCTCTTTTTGTCTGGGAATTGCTGCTCTGAAATCTCCTCTGACCACAGCTGCTCCTGCAGCTCTCTGCTGGCACAGTTTACACATCAAGTCTCTGCCTTGAGACAGCCTCCTTCCAATCAGTGAAAATGGCAAAGCAGGAGAGGCTCAGCTGTGAAGCAAATTTTGTAAAATCCTGGGATGTAAAGAAAGGAAAACACGTCAGAAGCATCGGCCAATAACTGCACTGCTCACCCCCAGGTTTTGGGCTGGGACCCTTTTTCTTTGCAAGATTTAAAAGAGGTTCATGCTCTTACCCAACACCTGCCCAGGGACCTTAAAGGTGAGGAATCATCAGTTCATTCTGAGGATCACCAAGGACAAAACACAAGATCATCACAAACTCGTCTAAATTAAAGCACACAAGATTAATTTGTTTGGGTTTCTTTCAGTTATTAATTTATTACAATTATCTTAGTGCTGGGATCAAAGTTTTCCTTCAACATCTCAGCTTGCCCAGAGCAGCTGTGGCTGCCCCTGGATCCCTGGCAGTGCCCAAGGCCAGGCTGGACATTGGGGCTTGGAGCAGCCTGGGACAGTGGGAGGTGTCCCTGCCCGTGGCAGAGGGTTGGAATGAGGTGAGCTTGAAGCTCCTTCCAACCATTCTGGGATTCCATGACCTAAACGAGCCAATTTGGAAAAGCTGAATTTTGGAGAAAACTCCAGAGGTGTGAACATTTAAGCCTAAAAAGAAACACTGCCATATTTCCATCCCCTTCTGAGCCTAAGCACCAGAAAGATCCTTAAACTCCACGCCGTGGATCCATCACCAGACTCAGGGAGATCTCCAGGGTTTACTCAGCACTGGGAAATGATGACTTGGATTTTACAGCTGGAAGTTTTAGGAAGGTCCAACCCAAGAAACAAGAATAAATCAATTACCAGATTGCTGCTGNTAGCTCCCAAATTCTATTTAAGGAAACTGCCTTCTATTGAAGAAGTGGAGTATTCAGCTGGCTCCGTTTTGGTGGCACTTTTTCTGAGCAGAGAAGTGTCAGAATTTTTGCATTTGGATGGCAGCCTATAGAGCCTGGATTTCTCCCAAGAAAAAATGAAGTTGCGCTTCTTGCCTTCCCCTGGAGCTCCACATGCCTCCAGACATAAAAGAAAACACCAAACAAACAAAAAAACACAACGACTACTTTTTTGCCTTTCTCAGGATCCAAACAGTCATTGCCTGGGGCCTTTTGCTACCAGAATCTTTGTTGGAAAACAAAGCTGAACACAGAATTTAAGCTGAAGGTGCAGAATCCCAACTTGAAAACTGACCCATTGATATGGGTGTGAAACAGCCTCTTTTTTTTCTGAGGAAAATCTCTTTTCTTCACAAGAGAAGTCAGGAAGACTCCTGAAGTCCATGAAGTCAGCCCAAGCCAGAGGACAAGAACTACTTTACAGGTAAAATTTCTCAGAAGATGGAAGAAAAGCTGAACTTTCGAAGGAAAGCAACACAGAATTCTCCCAGGCTTTGTAAGAGAGAAGGAAGCAAAGGAATATTCCTGCAGCTGCAGGTCAGGCAAAAAGAAGTTACATTTATATATATATATTTATATTTATATATTATGTATATATAACAAATGCTAGAACAACCCTGGGGTTTTCTGCTTTGACAAGAGGGGAAAAAAGGCAATTTTCTCATGAGACATCGTAAGTCCAAAGAGAAAGGAAAAAGGATTTAAGGACAAGAGTAGAATTAAGGGCTGAGGAAGCATGGAAGCAGCATTCCCTGGATCCCAGGAATCCTTCCCACCAGGCAGCAGGACAGGGAACCAGCACAGATGTGTGCTGCTCCATGGGATGGGCTCCGGAGCCTGGGAACTCTCCGTGTACTAACAGGGAAACAGCTCTTTTTGTCTGGGAATTGCTGCTCTGAAATCTCCTCTGACCACAGCTGCTCCTGCAGCTCTCTGCTGGCACAGTTTACACATCAAGTCTCTGCCTTGAGACAGCCTCCTTCCAATCAGTGAAAATGGCAAAGCAGGAGAGGCTCAGCTGTGAAGCAAATTTTGTAAAATCCTGGGATGTAAAGAAAGGAAAACACGTCAGAAGCATCGGCCAATAACTGCACTGCTCACCCCCAGGTTTTGGGCTGGGACCCTTTTTCTTTGCAAGATTTAAAAGAGGTTCATGCTCTTACCCAACACCTGCCCAGGGACCTTAAAGGTGAGGAATCATCAGTTCATTCTGAGGATCACCAAGGACAAAACACAAGATCATCACAAACTCGTCTAAATTAAAGCACACAAGATTAACTTGTTTGGGTTTCTTTCAGTTATTAATTTATTACAATTATCTTAGTGCTGGGATCAAAGTTTTCCTTCAACATCTCAGCTTGCCCAGAGCAGCTGTGGCTGCCCCTGGATCCCTGGCAGTGCCCAAGGCCAGGCTGGACATTGGGGCTTGGAGCAGCCTGGGACAGTGGGAGGTGTCCCTGCCCGTGGCAGAGGGTTGGAATGAGGTGAGCTTGAAGCTCCTTCCAACCATTCTGGGATTCCATGACCTCAACGAGCCAATTTGGAAAAGCTGAATTTTGGAGAAAACTCCAGAGGTGTGAACATTTAAGCCTAAAAAGAAACACTGCCATATTTCCATCCCCTTCTGAGCCTAAGCATCAGAAAGATCCTTAAACTCCTCCACAGCATGGATCCATCACCAGACTCAGGGAGATCTCCAGGGTTTACTCAGCACTGGGAAATGATGACTTGGATTTTACAGCTGGAAGTTTTAGGAAGGTCCAACTCAAGAAACAAGAATAAATCAATTACCAGATTGCTGCTGGTTTTACACAGTCTTTAAGGGGCTAACACAGAGCCTACCAGGAACATCTGGAACTCACCTGAAGTGAAGCTGTAAATGGAATTACGATGGACATCTGCTGCCTTTCAGATATTTTACAGAACCTCAGTAAGTGAAATATTTCAAAGGGCCTCATTCCCACTTTTATTCCAAACTAGCACAAAGCCTCTGGATTACTGGAAGGTACAAAACTTATATATTTATATAAGTACATAAATACATATTATATATTTGGTACATATATTTGGCTGGGGGGGGTTAATTTATTTTATATTTTATAAGCTAACATAATATACGTGAGCCATTATTCCACGAATACCTACATGAAGATAAAACCAGTTTTATATTCAACCCAACTCACGGAGAAGGATCTGATCTACTGAGAGGCATTAACAGCAGGTCAGAACTCACAGCTGAAATCATAGACACTTTTAGCAATATATAAAATCTGGGAGAACCAGTTCATTCCTTTTAGGCATCTTCAGGACCTTGGAGGAGCATGGAGATGTCAGTCCTGTGACAGCTAAGATAAAAAGCCATGTCTGGATCTCCATGTATTGCCAGAAACAGTTTATTTTTCTGGAGTGGCAAGGCAGTCCTGAGGAATTGTGGACTTTAATCACAGTATTAATATATTTTCTCTATTTAAAGGCCTCGCTGCCTACAAAACCGGGTAAAAATGCCACCAACTTCATCCACCTTTACAAACATCATCATCATCCTTCTGTTTATTTCCTGGCAGAGCACACCTGCTCTCCATCACATCTGAGGGAGCACAAACAAGTGGCAAGTTCACCTCAAAATACTGAGCTCAAAGAGGCAAGATGCTCAAATGTTAAAGGTTTTCTGTGATTTTAATAAAGAAAAAGCAAAGTGTTGGATGGTTTGGCAAACTTGAGGTTGGATTCTCTGTTCACAAAGTGGATTCAATGAGATGAAGGGGAAGTTAAGAGAATGCACAAAAGAAACCAGTTAGAAGATGCAGAATTAACCAGTAAAATAAGAACTTCATACTCTGCTCTCTGCTTGCATCCCCGGTTTTTCAAGGGATTTACAGTAACCAATTTGTTAGGAAAATGCCAGCACCAACAGATTCCCACAGGGAAGGAGGAAATCAAGAACAAATCTCTTTTCTCAGTCTGGAGCAAAACTGGCTGCCACCTGTTCCACCTTTCCAGCAAAGATGTTCAACAGCTGGCTCTGTGTGCAAAAAACTCAAATCGAGGTCCCCAAAGATGCTTTGGGATTTCACTCAGCCAGAAGTCACCAGGGGTTAGGTGTGAGTGTCAGTGAGTGCTGAGCCTCAGCAGCCAGGCTTTTCCCTTAGGCTGATGGATCCATGCTGGGCAGGGTATTCCCTGCTCCTCCCAGGACAACGGGAAGGTCAGAACCTTAAATCTGATGTGTCACTGCTCAAAGCAAATGATGTTTCTTGCTCTCTAATCTAATCTCTGTCCTTACCAGCTTATCAACAATCGTGGCTTTGAGACTGTGGCGTCACAACGGAAATCTGAGAGCGAGACATTCCCAGTTTTACATTTTCCAGGCTTAATTGTGTCCCTAAACCCAGCAGGGTTTAACCAGACCCACTCAGATGATGTCTGAGCTGCACCCAGTGACATCAGAGGGCTGACAAATGTGGCCTGAAGCTGCCTGATGGAAATATCCAAGCTATCCATGGACACGGAAACTCTGCTAAAACCTGCTGGGAGGAACTCACTCACTCCCCTGTGTTTAAGCAGGAAAAAAAACCTGTCATCAAGCTGAGCATATCCTGGGTTGCTCTGCAAAGCTGGGAATCCACCAGCTTGATCCCAGTCAGGCATCAAGCAAGCACATCTGGGCACCACTGCCTGCAGGAGTGCTGGATGGAAACATTACAAACCACCTATCACAGATGAAGTGAATAGAACAGGAAGCACCAGCCTGACTAGAAAAGGAGAAGTACAAATCTTACAAGTCAGAATGTCCAATTTCAGCCAGATTTAGGAAGAGTATTTGCCCAGTTCTTGCCTCCACTTGCCTGGTGAAGCATTGATAATGGAATTCTTACCAAGAACTACTCAGGCCTGGCTGTTAAGAGAGCCATCCCATGGTGTCTGTCTGTCTTTTAAAACCTAACCCCAAGGGAATAAAACTTCAGGGGTGGAGGGAGAGGTCATTTCCAGCTGGCTCCATGATTTAGGAAGGATGCCTCCTACAAACATTTCCTGCCCTGCTTATGGACTCAACACAGAATCCATAAGGAACTGAACTGGTCCAGTTTTAAGTCAAGCTTGTCTCATGATGATGAATTTTGGGTGTTGGGGAAGGGGCTGAGCCTGGAGCAAAGGAGGCTCAGGGGGGACCTTGTGGCTCTGCACAAGTCCCTGCCAGGAGGGGACAGCCGGGGGGGTTGGGCTGTGCTGCCAGGGAACAGGGACAGGAGCAGAGGGAACGGCCTCAGGCTGGGCCAGGCCAGGCTCAGCTTGGACAGCAGCAGGAATTTGCCCATGGAAAGGGAGCTCAGGCCTTGGCAGGGGCTGCCCAGGGAGCTTTGGAGTGCCCATCCCTGGAGGTGTCCCCTGGAGGTGGCACTCAGAGCTCTGGGCTGGGGACAAGGTGGGCACAGCTGGGACTGCCTGGGCTGGGAGGGCTTTTCCAGCCCCAGGGATTCCATGAAATACCCATGGAGTGCTGCTGGGTGCAGATCTGCACCCTGGGAGCCCTTCAGGAGCACCAATGGCAGGTGTGGTTCTTGGAAAGCTGCAAAAGCTCCTGAGCTGGTGCTGCCCGTGCCAAGGCCATGGGAAGGAACTTTCCCTGGAGCCCAGGGCTGAGATTCCCTTCACTCCAAACTTCACTCCAACCCCTCCCAGGCCAGGCCAGCAGGACCAATCCAGGAACATTTGGTGCCCAAAGCAGCAGGAACAGGACACAAAATGGGATGCACAAGACAGGGCCACTCCCAGCAGCAAATCCCTGGGACAAGGCACAACTCTGAGACTCCATGGGCAGCTCCAAACTCAGTTTCACCATCCCACTGCTGCCTTGCCCAAGAAAACCTTTCCTTTTTGTTCCCACACTGAACACTGACTTTAAAGGCTGCAGGAAAGACTCTCTATTTGCAGTGTTCTGTTCATTACAGACCTCAGGCATTCTCAGTGCACTGAGCAATCATTCAGGACATGGGAAGTGTTTTTAATAGTTGATATTGCAATTTTTCATCTGAATTTTAATTTGGTTTTGTTCAAAATAAATTTTTCACAACTTAAAAGTTCATTGAAAGTTACATCAAAAAATTTTTATAAGAGGGTCACATGTATTGGGAGGCAAAATGAATAGAAATTACTTTTCCAGAATATTAAAACTATATTTAAGGACATCAGCATCTAAAGATTTTCTGGTTTGGATGCTCTGAATAAGGAAAGCAGCATCCTCCACCAGGCTGCAATTCCATGCCAAAATCCTGGAACAGGATTTTTTGTTTCCTCTTAGATGGGGGTTGAGGCTGAATACTTCAATTTTCAGTATCACAGGTACTGAGCCATTCTGGAGGAGGGGAACAAAAAAAACCCAAACCCCTTTTCTTTTAAATAGGCAACTTCTTTTTAAATATGGATGCACGAATCTAACTTTAGCTGTCCAGGTTTTCACATTGCTGCTCTCAAATACAGAAAGTGGAGCATTAATTTAGTCTGTTGACTTCAAGGTTATCATTCATTGAGGTCAATGACTCCATCTCTGAAAAGCAGAACTTCCACTTTCAGTCTGAGGAGCTCTGCCCTTCCCCACTGCTTTCACACTCCCCAAACCAGCAGCAAGGCCTGCTGCAAAGGGATTTATCCATGGAAAACCAGGGGTTAGCCCTGCTGCAAAGGGATTTATCCATGGAAAAGCAGAGTTTAGCCCTGGGAATAGCCAAGCCCTCATTAGCTGCTGGTATTTCAAACTTCCCTCCTAATGAGCAGCTTTGTCTCGGACGTGATTTTTGTGGTGCCTTCTATTTATGGCAAACTTTGTGTTGATCTGCTCAGCCAGGACCTGAATATCCACCAGGAACTCCCTGGGAGGATCCAGCTGGACAGAATCCAACTGGAACCAGTGCCCCAGCAGCAACAAAACCAGGGGGAGCCACGCTGTGCCCCAGGAGGGAACCAGCACCTGGACCTTTTCTGCTCTTTCCAAGCCTGGATTTCTGCCTGTCACCTCCCAAGGGACCCTCCAGGTGTGCAACCACCTCAGTGGAAGCAGGGCCAGCACCCCCCCTGCCACAGGAACACCCAGGGAAGGGAAAACATGGTGCTGGCCCGGGGATTTTCTGGATTTTCCCCTTTCAGGGGCTGTGACTGACCCAGTTCAGGTAACACAGGTGAGCTCCGAAGGCAGAGCAGCACCATGGACACACTTTGTTCTGCCTGCACAACAACAGAGGGGTTTTCTGCTTTGGTTTGTGGGTTTTTTAACTACTGACATATTAAAACATCCCTTCAAGTAGTTACAGGCTCAATGAAATCAGCAACTAAAACGTGAAATAGGAGATGTGAGAGAGCCATGGCCCAAATCTCCATTTCCATTGTATTTTTCTATCAAATAAACACCTGGACATTTGCAGGCCCTGAACTCAACCCAATCCAGGAACTTCCCAGAAATCCTTCCTGTGGATTTGTTATGTTTTAATGAGGAATACAGCTGGGGGAGGACAGGTGTGACAATTGACTATTTAATTGCTCTTGCAGTATCCTCATTGAAGAGTATTGGATTGGCTTTTCTTTTCCAAAAATGACCCTTTTTTTTTTCAAGTTAAGAGCAGTATGAGCACCTCCAATGTCTTCTCAAACTTGACCATTATCACATTTCCTTGGTTCTCAACATCTTTGGTGCATCCAAGATAATTCCACGTTGATGAGAATAATTTGCTGTAACCATTATGTTGCTCTGTTTTCTTACAAAGGTTACAAAAAGAAGCTTTGAGCTCTTCAAAAGCTTAAAAATCAAGACAACTCAGTATTTTTAGATCCATATTCCTTAGGCTCCAGCAGAACTACACAAATCAAACCCAGAAAGCTGTTATAAAACCAAATGATTTTTATAAGGGATCTCAATAAAAAAAGAAGAAAAAATAAAGAACAATCAACCACTGAGTTACACAGGAACAGGACAAGGTGCAGCAGGAACTCTTGAAACACCAACTTTTAAACACAAGATGAATCCCTGCTTGTAGGAACCCAGCACAATCCCAAATTTGATGCCACCACACCATGGAAAGTGAGTATGGGTAGGAAAATTGACCACCAGCCTAACTACACCCAGAAGTGTTTGGTTCCTTGCTCTCCCAAAAGGTTCTGGAGAGATTTGCAAAGGACAAAGAAATGAAAAGTTCCCATTCTGAAGATACTTTTTTGTCACAAATCACCTTCTAAGGCATTCCCTGTGTTAGCACATGACTGAAATACAAACTTGGCTTTTCCTGTAAAGAGCTGAACCCCAGCTTTGCTTATTGCAGTGTTTCAGGGAAAAGCAGAACAGATCCTAAAAAATCCACAAATAAACACGGAATCAGAGAATCATTAAGGCTGGAAAACACCTCTGAGGTCATCAAAGTCCAACCACTACCCCAACTCTGCCCAGTCCATGAACTCAAGTGCCACATCCACAGGTTTTTGAACACTTCCCTCCCTGGGCAGCCCCTGCCAAGGCCTGAGCTCCCTTTCCATGGGCAAATTCCTGCTGCTGTCCAAGCTGAGCCTGGCCTGGCCCAGCCTGAGGCCGTTCCCTCTGCTCCTGTCCCTGTTCCCTGGCAGCACAGCCCGACCCCCCCGGCTGTCCCCTCCTGGCAGGGACTTGTGCAGAGCCACAAGGTCCCCCCTGAGCCTCCTTTGCTCCAGGCTCAGCCCCTTCCCAGCTCCCTCAGCCCCTCCTGGGCCTCCAGCCCCTTCCCAGCTCCCTGCCCTGCCCTGGACACGCTCCAGCCCCTCCAGGGCTCTCCTGCAGGAGCCACAACTGGACACAGCCCTGGAGCACAGAGGGACAATCCCTGCCCTGCTCCTGCTGGACACACAATTCCTCACCCAGCCCAGGTGCCAGTGGCCTCTTGCCCACCTGGGCACCCCTGGGCTCGTGTCCAGCCCCTGTCACCAGCACCCCCAGGGCCTTTTCCAGCTTTTCCAGCCCCTCTGCCCAGCCTGGAGCTCCACGGGGTTGTTGTGACCCAAGGGCAGGAGTGACCCTTGGCCTGGCTGACCCTCACACCAACGCCCTCATCCCATGGATCCAGCCTGTCCTGAGCCCTCTGCAGAGCCTCCCACTCTCCACATCCACACTCCTGCCCAAACTGGTGCTGCCCACAAAGTGGCTGAGGGTGCACTCGACCCCCTGCTCCACATTGTCAATAAAATGACTGAAAATCTTTCAGGTCTCCAAACAGCACCTTAAAGTGCCCTTTTGCTGGGTGTCCTACATATTACACAGGGCAAAAAGAGCAGTTCAACGTGCTGCAAGTTTGTTTTTCCTGGTGAGTCCAACTGGAAAGCAGCATTTAATATCCCCATTTCTTCAAATTTTCACTTTTTTTTTTTTAGAAGCAGTGGACCTTAATACATTTCTGTGTTTTCAGCCTAAGTGGTGATCTAAAATTAAAATATGCCATGGTAAAAGTGGAAAAATCTTCTTCTTTAGGAGAGTGTTTCCCCAGTTCTGCTGTGGTTGATTGTAGGGCTTTAGAGCAGCTTCCAGGACAATGGAGTGATGCCCATTAGAACAAAGAATTTATTGACCCTGTAGAAGCTCCCCCTCTTTAACCAAAGGTAGTTTAGACATTACCAGGCACCTCTGATCAATCACCCTCAAGAAACCTCCTTGCAAATGCAAGAACCACAAAACCTTTCAGTTTTGGGCTTGAGCTCTCCTCAGCTACTTTGAACTTGAGACCAAGACCAGCAGAGTCACCAAATGACTCCTCCTGTCACTGCACCACAGATTTATCACAGGGCAGGGTCTCATTTTAAGTCCTGCAAATCTTGTTCATTCTCAGAATCTCAGCACACCAAGCCTGGCTCTCCCAATAAACAGAAAATGCAAATAAATCTGCGTTTTTTAACTTCCAACACATCAGAGGCATGAAGGTCTTCGTCCTGGTTTTTGATGTGTATTTATCAAGGGACTTGTAAATAAAGAATTTGGGCTGCAGGACACAGAATTACCACTTAAATTTCTAAACCTTGTAGCCACCTCTATTCTGCAAGCTCACAATTCTACAAAGCTCAACACCACCAGAAACTCTGACCAAGACTGAAAAGTGCTGAAGTTGAAAGTTTTAAGTCAGATCAATGTGAAACTGAATTCTCTCAAACACAGTCATACATAAGGTACAATTTCATAACATTATCTCTCCTTTCACTTGTGGGATGAGTATTTTTAAAGCTTTCAAAACATTTTCTCAATATTTAGGTTCTATTTTAATCTGTCACTGCCTACTAGACAGAGCTCCCCGAATCTGATGGGACATCAATTTTCTAGGCTTTTAATGCCTCTCCTCTAGATGCAGATATTTAAAATGAAACATGAAAATGAAACACCCCTTCTGAGAAGTTTTTTCCCTTCTCCTCTTCTTTGCCCAACCTAACTTTAGAATTCTTTAGACCCGCTCTGACTCGAGCTTTCAGCACAGGACTCACAAACACGGGAGTGGAACGAGCAATGTTTGGTTTTCAGGGAATGAAATCTCCACTTCCAGCATCTTGGTCCTAATCCAAAGGCTCCATGTAAACAGCCCCTCCAAAGCTGTTTATGCACCAACAGCTGATGCAACTGAAAACTGTCAATCAGGAGATGAGCTGGATGCACACGGAAATCTGCCCGGCTTTTTTTTTTTTTATTCCAGCCCTAAGGATTCCTGGGGTTTAAAGCTGAACAAGCAAACCAAAGATCTGCTTGAAAAAAGGGCATTTGGGTATAAAAAAAATCAGACCAACCCTCCTGGACAAACTCAGTTTTATTCTATTTCTACTGCTCATGATTGAAATGTGAATTGTATTTCCAGCGAAAGTGAAAACCAGCCATTGAATCTGCAAATACACTTGGCACTTCCAGGATTTTTGATTAGCCAAAAAATGGGAGAACTTCCTAAAATATCAACCAGTCCACTCAATTCAGAAGCATTCCCATTAAAACTCTGAAAACAATATTCCCATTCAGGAAAACCATTTTCTTCCTGGAAGAGGGAAGAGTTTTCCGAGCTGAAAGGGCAAAGAAAGATTTCAAAATTCTGCAGGTTCTTAAATATTCTGCTGAGTTGAACAACATCATTTGGGGGGACAGAGAATGGAACAGCAACAAAGAGCACACCAAGAACATCCATCATTTTTCATTGTAAAAATCCTAAATATCAAATCATTTCATATCAAATCACCTGTATGCATCGTCTTCTTTCAAGTCTCATATCATCCTGCAGGGTTGTGGGGATGGGGAGAGTCCAGCAGCAAACAACACTGAAAAAGGGAAAAAAAAAAACAGAATAAACTTCTTAAACTGCAGCCACAACTGCTCAGTTCAACCCCGAGCTAAACCAAGGAAATCCAAACAGAAAATGAAGTTTTTCAACAGGAAAAGCAGAGCCAGGCATGACAAAGACTTATCTTCCACTGATATCTGGGTTTAGAAAAACTTTTTAAGTGTCAAAAAGTCAAGGATTAACTTAAATTTCAACTGGGCATTGAATAAATCTCAAAATTAACATCATCCCAAACAATTGTCAGTTACCCATCTTTGCCAAGCCCTTAAATGTGTGGATTTTCACAATAATTCAGGATAATATTTCTAAAACACAACGGAACTTGTGGGAATTTCCCAGATTTACAAGCCATAGAACTATAAATGCATATAAATTCATAAATGTTAAAGTTTGTCCTCATAGCCTGATGAAATTAAATTAGGTTCACCTTGCTGCCAATAATTGGAATATGCTCAGAAAAATAAAATTATACTTTCCATAGATAAAGAGATATAAAGACAGGAGTTTCTAGGAAGAAAACTCCAACAGAAGTTAAGAAGAACAGCAGGATTATGAACCAAAAACTAAAATTAAAACCCAAACCACAACACCCACAAACTAAGACTGATCAAAGCACTTCTCAAACATTTGTTTTTCACTTATTCTCCAACAAATAATCATCGGTACTCTACAACCTACAGAAATATCAAACCCACTCCGAATTACTGAGAATTTGAGAGAACTCTGCAAACTACTGAC
Organism: Hylia prasina; assembly: GCA_013397195.1. Lineage (NCBI taxonomy): Eukaryota > Metazoa > Chordata > Aves > Passeriformes > Sylviidae > Hylia > Hylia prasina. The sequence continues at coordinate 33,890 of VYXD01007190.1, forward strand.
CAGCTGGATTTGCAGAGTTGCTATAATTTGAAGACCTCCTGAAATATGTACCTTGAGGCCAGTGTGAGCAGCCTGAACCCGCTCAGACCCCGCCATGTGAGCGGCACCCGGCGCCGTTCGCTCCATTTCCCCCCGACAAGGAGAGTCCAAACCCTGCCCAGCCCTCCTGCCACCCCTCTGGGCTTGTCCCTGGGCCACTCCAGTGTCACACACACCTCAGGGAAGGGGGCAGGAGGATGAGGAATTGCTGGTTGGGTCCATGGAGGGGGTGGTGGTTGTGTTGGCGTTTTAGGAGCGGGTGAATTTTTGCTGTCGTGCCCCGCCCCCGTCCAAAAAAAGGGGAAACCCTAAAGGTGGTCATCCCACATCCTGAATCCACAGGGTTTTTATGTTCCACAGGGCCCTGGGATGGCACTGCCACATCCACAGCTGCCAGGAGCACTGCTGAGGCCACACCAGGTCCCACAAACTGGGCACTCTCGTGCCTAAATCTCTTCAGTTTGAGGGTTTGGTCTGGTGCAGGTGCTCAGTGAACGCCTCCCCCAAGGAGCTGAGCCCACTGAGCCAGCACAGGCAGCCCTGGGACTCAACAGCAAAAAAGAAAGGAAGAGCAAACTCTTATTTAAACAAACTGACAATGGAATCCCAGAGTGGTTTAGGCGGGAAGGGACCTTAAAGATCCCCCAGTGCCACCCTCTGCGATGGCAGGGACACCTCCCACTGTCCCAGGCTGCCCCAAGCCCCAGTGCCCAACCTGGCCNGGAGCACCAGGTTTGTCCATCCCACAGAGGTGCCCTAAGGCTACAGAGCCTCAGCCCCATCTCTGAGAGCTCTCTCTGGCCTATATCCTTTATTCCCTTTAACTGCAGCACCTCTGGGTTCACACCAGGATTACAGGAAGCCTTTTCCAGCAGCTGCACTCAAGGACTGAAGGCATCATCCCTTGTCTTTACCACCCTGCAGCTCAACCACTGCTTGATCCCCTCCCAGTGCCACCAGTGCAAGACCAGTTTCAATCCTAACCCAGCTTAGTTCAAACTGTTACCAGTTTGAACAATTTTCAGCCAAAATATCCTGCCAGTTCCACAATGGGAATTCTCAGCTCCCAAAGCAGCTGCAGAGGTAACCACAGAGCCCTGAGTTATTTTAGAATTTAAAAGACACTTGAAGAGCTACCAACACTAAGGAAGAGCTGCTGATGTGAGAAAGTCATTAACAGGTTATTAAAGGAATCAACACATTTCAGAGCTGACCAGGAACAGAGACCCACCCCAGCTCCAGTCTCCTTCCAACTCTCCTCAGCCCATCCTGGAGAACTGCTGTGGAATTCCAGAGTGGAAAAGCAGGTGGAGCTCAGTTTTCCAAGGAGGGGTTTGAAATCTTAGCAGAGCCCAAAGCCCCGTGACAGTAACAGTGTCACAGACACTCAACATAAAAGGGTAACGATTTTAGGGTTTTTTTTTTAATAAATACAACCAAACTGCACCCAGTGGCTGCAGGGGCAGCACCTTCAACTCAGTCAGTGTCCTCAGCTGTGTCTGCATTGCCAAGTTCTTAAAGCAAAAGGCCTTTCAGACAGCCTGCACAAAGGCTTCCTGGTTTAGATAATAAATTGATGATAAGAGGAGGCAAGAGCAAATCCTACTCATCACACAGTCTGTAAGATCATTACTAGAAGAATCCCCTCAGTAATAACATTTACTGGGCTTCAAGAACCCAGTTTGATCTCCTTACCAGTATAGAACAGAAGTGAATTGGAAATAAAGGAGGAGAGGAAGGAGCAGATGACAGGAAAGGTGTTAAAAAGCAAATTATTGAAAGTGGTTGAGCAAAGAGAAGAATAAAAGCTGAAGTCTTTTATTTAAACAAAGAGAGAAATCCTTAGAAATCATCTGTGCTAGAAGAGAATCTCTGTTTCCTGTTTTCCCCTGCCCAGCCCAGGCTCCTGTGATCTCCTCAAACACAGGAATGGGATTCCCATCCGGGGCCACCACAAGGCTCAGTCACACACACCCAGGATGCTGAGCAGCTCCAGTCCAGCTTGTATCCACAGCGTTGTGGAGATGGTGACACTGAGTAACAAGACTTTGTCACATCTCTTGGCTTTTCTCACATCCCAAGCCTGGTTTTTCCCTGCTGGCCTCTTTGGGAATTAAAGCTTTATTCCCTGTGTTCCTTAGGAGCAATCCATCCCTTCCTGCAAAACTCAATACCTGACACACATCAATAGGTTCAGAGCAGATCAAAGTTGGGTTCAGAGCCATCAGATTTCTAAACCCCTAAAAGTTAAAGGGCAAAAACCATTATTAACATGAAAATTTAATTAAAAGGAAGGTCTGCCGGGGAGGGGTTTACTTTTCACATTTTACTAATTAAAACCCTTCACAGAGGGACTTATTTTCCTTATTCAGGATCACTGTATTCTAAGATTCAATATGGAATCTTTTTGCAAAGCCGAAGTTTTTCCTCTGTGAAAAGATTATTCTGTAATTTTTCAAGTCATACTCGTGGAACACAGAGAAACCCCTGCATTTCTCATGACTACACACACTGCTGGCAGAGCTGAACATAATTCAGGTCACTGACCTTCGGTGAACACGGGCAGGCCTGTTGCTAGCAACATAAAATATAAATACTTACTTAGAAACCACCTTTTTTTAAAATTTATTTACTAGGAAAATTATCCCGAGGTACCCACCATGAAATTGGGGTTATTAACATACTGGAATGGATTTAGACATCTGAATTATGCAGAGCCAACCAGTGATGAGGTTTGATGTAAGACAAACTGAGCAAAAAGATTCCTCAAAGACACAGATTTGGTGGTTTATTTCAAACACTGCACAGTGAAATGTGAAGTACAATCAATCCAGTTGGAATTAGATTAATAAATCTGACAGGGTGCTCAGTGACTGACAGCTTCCCAGAGGGACAAAGCTGAGGAATTCCAGAATCATTGTTTTGCCAGCCCCCAGCACAGGCAGCTGCTTTGTTACAGGGAAATCCCGTGTGTTTAATGTCCAAATCAGCACACATCTCACAGCTAAACACACCCAAATCACTGCTCCTCTTGTGACCAACAGAGGTGATGATTTGTCTAAGAAATAATTCACGAGAATGAAAAGGAAAAAAAAAAATGGCCATGCTGTACTGAGCTCTGCTTTGTACAACAACTCGGGTTCACCTGCAAAACCACAGCAGAAAATTAAAGGTGGATTATGATTCCAGCATAAAAAGCCATTATATCCCTGCCCTTTCTGGGCACCTGCAGGTTCCTTTGCACCTCACAGCAAATACACTGAGTACTAAACACAGGTAAATGAATTTTCATCAGCATCACCTCTGCCCTGTTGCCAAAGAAGTCACAGATCCCCTTCTCCAGCTTTAATTTCCCTGGGATTCTGCAACACTTACTAGCTGAATGCTTTCACTGAAACAGCAACTACTTTAAGGCTGCAGAATCAGGGAATCATGGAATGGTTTGGGATGGAAGGGACCTTAAAGATCACCCCAGGGCAGAGACACCTTCCACTATCCCAGAGTGCCACAAGCCCCATCCAGCCTGGCCTGGGGCAGCTTCTCTAGGCAAAGGGTTTAAAACTCACCATCTTTAGCTTTTAAAATTCATAATGCAGTGTAAATAAAGTACCTCTCTTCAGGTGAATTTTGTAATCTGTGTAATTTACAGAACCATGAGCAGAGTCACCTTCTGATGGCAGCTCACCCTCACACACGGGGTGCAGCTTTCTCCTTCTTCAACATGAAAAGAGATCCTCAAAAAATGTGGAAAATGTGCATTTTCCTACATCACTGGGAGCAAGGCAACAACAAGCAAAAGTGAGTTTATAGCAGACTTCCCCAACACACCTGAGGAGCTGCAATGTGCTGTGGGAGTTTCCAGATCAGGACTAGTGAAGTGCTCATGAACAAGCACAGCTCAACCCAAAACGTGCCCAACCATGATTTATTTATTTATTGTGCGTGTGTGTGTGTGCTGCAAACGATTTTTGGAGCTCCAAAAAGCTCTGGTTCCTCTGAAAAGAAGATGCTGTGAATGACTGGTTTCACTCTTCTGCTAAATTTACAGCACGTGATGCAAGAAGCCATGGGTGAGGTGTGAAAGCTCGTGGAAGCAGCTTTGCTGAATTCACAGAGTTTCTCACCCAATTTCAGACCTGGCACAGGCACAACTGCAGTTGCAGCAGAGCAGGAATTTCTTTCCAGCAGCAGCAGCAGCAGCACTGAAGCAGCCTCTGCCCTTCCTGCTGCTGCAATGGGACAGGGGCACTCAGCAAACTGCACTGGGGGAATGGGAAGCAGCAGAAATCCCTGCCAGGGAACAGTCATTAATCCCAATTATTAATCCCAATTATTAATCCCAGTTCAGCCCTCTATGCTGGGCCACTGCAGATGTGGCCAGTGGTGGTGGCAAAACACCCTCAAATGCACCTGAAAAACAGCCAAGTGTGATTTGATCAGCCACAGAGCAGTGGTGTCACACCAGGATTAATTCAGGCAGACTTCAGAGTGCAGCCTGAGTCTCTGAAATACCTGATTTATAACACACCATTGTTTTGTAACACGGGATTTTTTACAGTTCTAAACATGTGCTGCTTCCCAGGTGTCTGAAGGAACTGAAATGTTAAATTTATAACTGACCCATCCAGCCAGAGAAGTTCAGGATTTGTTTTTTTAAATATTCATTAATTCATGTGAACCTCAGAATAAAGCCTGTGGTTTTAGGAAGAATTAAGCTGACACAGTGAGGGGGGAGAGGAGGGAAAGAAAAGCCCCACAATAAAGGTTGAAATACTTGAGATTTTTTAGATCATTTGCATCTGATGCTTTACTTATTCACTGAGTAAAAATATTAATTTTAGAAGCACAAACTTCAAATATTTTCAGTCCACTGACCTTATAAGGAACCTCCAATTAGAGGGGGGAGCGGCTCTTTTTTCCACCCACTTAATAATGTCAGACAAAAGTCAAACCACTGGATTTGCATTCCCCTCCCTCCACCAAACAAAAGGAAAAGATGCTACAGCTGGAGCTGCCCATCCCCTGCAATATCAGGAGCACGGGAATAAAATCATATCCCAAAGTGGAACACGCATGAGGGCTGTAAATAAGTTTAGCCAGAGGAATATGAAATGTTTTGCAGAGCTGAGGTTTTTTTCTGCAGGTATTTTTTTCCTACAGATATCCTCAACAAGGCCAATAATTCCATGTACAAAAAGTGTTTCTGTTCTTTGCGGTTGGGAAAAGAACTTGAGAAATGCAAAGCCAAACATGCCCCGCTACAGAATTGCATTCATCACTTCAGGACTTCAGACCCAGAAGACACAAGGGAGCACAACCTTCCCACTTCTCCCTGAATTTCTGAGCCACAAAGGAAGAAGAATTACAGGAACACCTAAAGCTGCCTCAGGTTTCCACAGAACGTGGCCAAACCACTCAATTCCCAGATTTTTACTACAACCTTGATATAACACCACAGCTGATTATTCTTCCAATTTAGTGCTCACTACCACTACTCTCATTTTTTGTTGTATTCTTTATTTTGCAAACTGGGCTCTGCTTCTCAGAGACCTGCCAAGGGAGGGGACTCAGGTGCAGCCACCTGAACCTTTTCATTCAGGACCAGAGCTGGAAAAATCAAAATCAACCTTACTCAGACCACAACAAACAGAAATACTTTATGTATTTATGAAGAGTCTGTGCAGCTGCTGTCCTGTGTTTAAATGAAATAAAACTACTCCTCCAGCTCCATTTTGGCAGAAGACAGTTCTGGTGTTGCTCTCAAAGAATTTAAAGTTACTTATTTCAAGTATAACAATGTAGATGTTTGTTGCCCTGGTACCTTCAGGACTGAAAGTTTCCAAAATATTTTAATACATGGCAATAGGCACAGATTTAGTCTCCCAAATTAAAACAAAAAACACCACAAAATAACCAAACACACAAAGCCAATCACATCAAGTGTAACTGCTGCCTGGCTCTGTACAGAAATGGTGCTAATTTGTAAGATTTTGGGTCAGTGCCTTTTTTTTAGCCATATATAGGTTTGTGAGCCTTTTTAAGGACTTTTGGAGCTTTTCAAACACACCAGGAGCTGCTGTTTAAATGCTGCACCTCTGGCAGCTCCCACTGACAACTGCAATGCCACAACCTTTGCCTTTCATCATTCAGATTCAGAGTGGGCAGACAGAGCTGGCTCCTCTCAAACTGCTCTTCCAGCTCCTCTTAACTTGGAAAACACCACACCAGCTCCAGATTTCTGCAGATGTGTGTAGATAGAAGCACCAGGTTTAAAATCATTGCTCAACACACTTTCAAACAGCAATTCCTGTGAGGTTCATCAGCTTTGAAAACTGACAGTGGTCAGGTTCAGGCTCTAAGACAATCAGCAGCATTCAGCTCCATGGGAATAAACAGAATTATTTCATTAAAATGGTTGTTTTTAGGCTGAAGTCTCCCAAAAGCCAAAGGTGACGCTGATGTGGCTGCTGTGTTCCCAGAGCCCTCCCTGTCCCCAGCCTGTGCCACACCTGGCCCTGCCCAGCCCTGACTCAGGGCTGCTGGGTGACTTTCCTGCTGACTCTGCACAGCCCCACAGCTGAGCCTCACTGACACTCCTGCAATTCCTGCCTTGGAAGGGACCTGAAAGCTCCTCCAGTGCCACCCCTGCCGTGGGCAGGGACACCTCCCACTGTCCCCGTGCCCAGCCTGGCCTTGGGCACTGCCAGGGATCCAGGGGCAGCCACAGCTGCTCTGGGAAGTCCATTCCAGCTTTTCCCCACCCTGCCAGGGAACAATTCCTGCCCCAGATCCCACCCAGCCCTGCCCTCTGGCACTGGGAGCCATTCCCTGTGTCCTGTCCCTGCAGCCCTTGTCCCCAGTCCCTCTGCAGCTCTCCTGGAGCCCCTCCAGGCCCTGCCAGGGGCTCTGAGCTCTCCCTGGAGCTTCTCCTCTCCAGCCCCAGCTCCCCCAGGCTGTCCCCAGAGCAGAGGGGCTCAGACCATCTCTGTGTCCCTCCTCTGCACCTGCTCCAGCAGCTCCACACCCTGATCCTGGGCTCCCCAGAGCTGGAAGCAACATTCCTTCCAGGTGGGATCTCACAGGAGCAGAGGGGCAGATTCACTGCACATCAAAGACATGAATAAATAAAGCTCCCACATTTTCCTCACATTGTTCACTCCAAGCCCTTCCATTTCTCAGAACACACATCCCTGTCAGCTCCAAACGTTTTTCACCAACTCTGAATCATCCCTAGGATAATATTTGTTAACTTCCCACAATTCAGGATGGGTTTATGTTCCATCTGTAGCACATTTGCCATGGCCTTATTCCCCGGTTAAGGAAGCGCTGACCTAGAAAACTCTCATTGAAGAAGGAGATAAACTAAGCAACTTCAGGAAATTTTCATATCATCTGGGGATGGAGTCAAAACACCTTTTTCAGACTCACAACTCCAAGGTCTTGTTGCATTATCTTTTCAGCCTCCATCCATCCCTGCTGTTAAGCATAATATTAAAGCAAATCTTGGTATATCCCAAGGTATACTGAGATACAGGCAGGGGGAGGTAATAAGCTGCAAATTCCTCATTTTAAGTGGCATTATAATCCATAAGAATAATTCAGGCATCCTACCCAAGTGATAAAAGCATGTGGATGCAAGGGAGGAAAGCCAGTACAGACACTGGGTGCAGATCAAGCAGGGTACATGTATTGTCACGCTGAACAGAGATTTCATCAAACATTCACCCCCAAAAATACAGTTACTGGGTAGCTCACTCCAGAATATTTGTTCTCCTAGGTAAAGCCATTGTCTTTAATGTTAAAATAAAAAGGTCAGAATGTACAAATTATTATCTGATTATGTACCCAAATTCCTTAGAATTTCCTCCAGGAATTCCTTACCAAGCCTTCATCCATGTATGGATACCCCCAAAAAGAATTATCATTTATAAACCCTCAGTGACCAAAGAGCTGTGACACTCTTTCCAGTGAAATGACAGACAATCACCCCCAGAAGTTTATTGTCTCCTGCTTATTAATGTGGCAAACAACGATTTTCTGAGCTTCAGGGATCCAACAAGAGGTTGGAGCTCCTGCCATGAGGTGACTCAACCCCCAGGTCCTGCATGTGCAGCTCAGTCTGGAAATTTGGGATAACGTTGGCTTGAATCCCTTGCTCAGTACAGGAGGAGTATGGAATTCACTCGGGATTATTCCCTGATGGCAGCTGGGAGACAAAAGCCTAAGAGAGAACTCTCAGTGAGATAAAAGCCCAGGAAAAGTCTCCCTAACAGAACCATCTCACCTTCATTTGGTCTCACTCGACTTTTACGAGGAGAAATAGAAAAAGTTGAACCTTTGGGGCAAGTTTATGTGAACTTCACCAATTCCAGCATCCCAATGTGGAGCTGACACTGATCAGTCTGATGCTCTCCCTCCAAAATACTTCTCATTTGTTCAAGAAGTAGATGCTGCACTAAATCTTTGGCAAACGTATCCATTTAAGTATTTAGGTCATGGTAAGACTATACAATTTTATTAAATAACAGTATCTCTGCCAGTATCAGAAGTTGATAAGAGCCTCACCAGAGAAGTTTGGTTTCCTGCAGTATTTTTTTCTCTGATAAAAATTCCAAAAATGGTTTTAATAAGGCAGGTTGCAGG
>VYXD01007190.1:42627-55459 GCA_013397195.1 Hylia prasina
AAAAAAAAAAAGGCTTTTAAATCCGGACCTTATAACCCTCCAAAGAGCACTCAGGATCTCCAAGTCCAAGGTATCCAGGAAATAAAAAAGGCAAGGAAACCTTTAGTGTCCCACTGAAGTTCACACTCCCAAGAATAGCTTGGGATGGATGGAAAGACTCCAAAAACAAAGGCACTTTTTCAGCAGATCTTTTCTTCACTTTTGTGCTGATACTGAGCTGGTGTATTCCACGGAATGATGTGCTGTGCTTTTCAGGAAAGACTGCTGGAAAAAGGGAGTTTCTGATGCAGTGCTGCTCCTGCTCCCATGCTGTGAAACAGCCCAACCAGAGGGTGCTGGGTGTGCTCTGACACATTCCAGGGGCTGCCCAGGGAGCTTTGGAGTGCCCATCCCTGGAGGTGTCCCCTGGAGGTGGCACCCAGAGCTCTGGGCTGGGGACAAGGTGGGCACAGCTGGGACTGCCCGGGCTGGGAGGGTTTTCCCAACCATTTTCCAAATGATTTTGTGATTCTCTGATCCAGCAGCCAAGGCCTGGTTTGTCCTTTTTCGCTCAGACATTTTTGTCTGAAATATCTCCTGGACAGTCAACCCAAAGCAACTCAGGGAAAAGAGAAATTTGGCTTGAGGAAAAGTGCCATGGAATGCCAAAGAAGGGGATGGAGGGGGGGAAGACAAGCACCAAACCCTAGAGGAGCTACAGAATTCTGTGCCTAAGGAACCTCAGCTACTCCTGGAAGTGAGCAGTGCCACGTTGTTCAGCACCAGACAGTGAAATAAACACTCAGAAAACAAGCAGGATGGACAGAGTTCACTGGGAAATCTCAAAGGCATTGAGAAAATTAAGAAAATCATCAAACAAGCTGCAAATCACCAGAGATGCAGCATTTATGAGTAGTAATTTCATTTACTAAGAGAGAAGCACTGAACATCTCCGAAGACAACCACTGTGATTCACACTCTCACTTATGTTTATGATCATCTAAGAATTCCCAAGATGTTGTCAATCCCATTTGGCATGGAGAAAGCAGGTCTTGCTGGGGACTCCCCGTGCTCCTGCCCTCAGTGCACCCAAAAACTCAAAGAGGGATTGGGTTGAAGAATCTCACTGCCTTCTTCCTGCTCTAAAGAGTAAGTGCATTGCCCAATTTTCCAGTTTTATCTGAAGTCACTTTGGATTGTTAAAATATGGATGGGCATTCAAATGGATGGATTCACATATTAAAGCATCAGCACTTCTGTCTACTTGCCCAACTAACAGGTAAAGAATCATCAACAGGATTGAAAAGATTTGGGCTTCAATATTGTGGATGTGAATGGATGTGAATGTGGTTGCCTGTTTAAGTGGACAAACAAGCATGGAATTTCCAAAAGAGTTTGGGCTGGTTTTTAACATAACTGGCCCAGCTGGTGGTTGGGTGGAATAGAAATATTTTTTATGTCTCCTCTGTAGAGCAGGAAGAAGAAAATGAAGCATCTTCCCAATTCAGCATCTGGTATCAGTAGGTTCTGCTCACAGCTTATACAGTGAAAATACCTTTTCTTAGAAGTTACCTTTGGGAACTTCAATTCATCTTTCAGTTTGTCCAAAAAGGAAAAATACATTTTGTGTGTGTACGTCTATCTTAAGGCGATACAGAATTCAAGTGAAAATTCAGAAGTGCATGAGACAGAGAGGAAACCTCTGTGTTGTATTGGTTTGTGGTAATGTTTTAGGGGGGATGCACAGCAAATTAAAATCTTGGGGTTTCTTAAGAGGTTTTAGTGTTTAAAATGGGGATTTTTTTATTTCCCCTATTGGGCAAGAGAAGGGAGAAAGAACAAGCAACTGAGCAAATTACAATAAGAGAGGTGCTGGCAATGACCTGGGAGAAAAGGGACACAAGCAGAAGTTAGAAAATGTTAAAAAGGCGAGGGAAAAGGCAAAGGAAAACTCGAGCGGGAGCAGAATGGAAAAGAGAGCAAGAAGAGAAGCATCAGGAGAGTGGGAGCCAGAAATCATTCCCAAGCTACGGCTGTGCTGGGATGCACACGCAGGGCAGCACCGAAGTCTGAGACAGCAAAAGGCAGAGAGGCAGAGCCAGGAGGGGACAGAGACTGCCAGAGGATGATTTACTCCAGGAGAGGTGAAAGAATTCCTGGGAATGGTGCTCTCCATGGAGTGCCATCAGGGGCAGCTACCCAAGGCCAGCCTGTGCCCCTGCCCACCCACAGAGCCCATTCCACCACCCCCTGCCCGGGCTGCTGAGCGTAACCCGATCCCCACACACACCCCCGCGTGAAAACACCAAATCATCCACTTCAGCCAACTCACCCTGCCCGATGCACGGCTTGGGCTGACAAACAGCTGTGCCAGCACAAAGCAGGTGGGAGCAGGCAGCCCCAAGGGAGGGAAGGGGAGCTGCTCGAGGGGTCACTGCCTTCAAAGAACTCCTGGTCGCACTCTTTGCCTCGGAATAACTCTCCCAACAATCTCCCTCCAAGTGCTTCCGTGACCTGCACCCTGTGCAGGAACTGCCCAGCAGTTTGTCAACACTGGTAACATCAGCAGGTTAATGCTGGCCCTCACCCCTCGTAGATGAAATGCAAAACTAATTCTTTCTTTTCACCTTCATGCCTCTGTTGGATCAATTGTTTCAAACTGGGCAGAGGTACAGGTTGGGGAGAGCAAGGTCATTTTCACCAGACCCAGGAAAACATGGACTGGGGTGAGTGGAAGGAAAAAGGGAATGAAAGTCAATGTTGCTTGAGATTTTCTCTGAATATCCTGCTCTTGTTGTGCTGCCCTTCATCCTCTCAGCACTGGAATCATGTACAGCCTATAGCTTGATCTCATTCTAGAAGACTGATCTGGATGAAAAAGAGATAATGAATTCTTCTCGAATTTCCCCCAAATTGAAGAGGGTGTAGCCCCAGAAGACCAACAATTCCAATCTTTACAACTCCAATCTTTATTCCCCATCTCCAGTTATTCTGCTTCCCTCCACTGCCAGCACTAGCGGCAGTGTCTCAGGACTCTGTCACAAGTTTGGTCAGCTGAAACTAGAACACATTATTTTAAAAGAGTTTTATTTAAGGAATTTAACCAATTTTCCCTCTCAAATCCAAGCAATCTCAAGCACAGAAAAAGGTGGGTCACACACCCAGTGGACACCGGCACAGGTAACTCTCTCTGTTCCCCAAAGTGGTCGCTCCTTAAGGCTCAGAACTCAGCCCTGCCAGAAAAGTTGGAGCTTCTGGACTGGCAAGGTGGAGCTGTGGATGTCCCATCCCTGGAAGTGTCCAAGGCTGGATGGGGCATGGAACAACACAGCAAAGTGTCCCTGCCCAGGGCAGGGGGCTGGAATGAGGCAATCTTTAAGGTCCCTTCCAACCAAAACTATTCCATAATTCCATGTTCCAGTCACACAAAGTGGGCAAGTCCCATAAATGCCTCCTTCCCCTTCCATATGAAAGTGGTATAAATGTCATACCCACTGAAATTCACGTTTATTCATTGCACAGATGCTTCACATGTGCACCAGGAGGAGAGCACACAGAAAACAACCTACCCAGTCAATCCAGCCATCCCATAATGATACCATTTACTGCAATACCCCATCACTTCCCCCAAAATTGAGGTATGAGGATCAAATGGGAAAAGGGGCTGCAAATTAAAAATCAGCGTTTTTTTAAAATGAAACTCTGTTTGGGAAAAAACCTATTTCAAACCCTAATTCCCCCAAATTTCCGAGCAAATCCTAAATTCCTTGAGCAGACCTCTGTGTGGATGTGCTGAGTCACTCTCCAACCTTCAGAGGCTGCTTCTCCAAGTTACAGAGCACTCAGAATACAAACTCCAGGCAAATGAAACTGCAAATGCAAAGAGCATCCTGCTCTTAAAGCATCAGAAATCCTCCAGCTCGGGGACCTTGGGCACTCACCAGGTGAGCAAGGGAAAATCAGGCTGGATATTAGGAAAAAGCTTTTTATGGGCAGAGTGATAAAGGACTGGAATTGTCTGCCTGGGGAGGTGGTGGAGTCACCACCCCTGGATGTGTTTAAAGAAAGGCTGGATGTGGTTTAGTTGAGGTGTTGGGGCTGGGTTGGATTTGATCTTGGAGGTCTCTTCCAAGGCAGTGATTCTGTGACTTGGTGGGTTTGGGCTGTTGCTCAGTGGTTTTGGGCACCCACCCAGTGGCTCTGGGCACTCTGGCCTGTCACTTCACCTTTTGGCTTCCACTCCCTTGCTGGAGAGCAGCTCAGGGAGTTCTTTGTCCCATGCTGTGTGCATGGGAAGCACACAGAGCTCTAAAAGATGCCAAAAATCCCTGAATTCCCTCTCTTCATCCCAAAAACCAGGAGCTCAGCGACAGCTGAGGCTGTCAACAGGATACAGAAAGTTTGGGTAGATGGGTTTTTTCCTATATGTTAGATCCCAATTATTGAAAAACTTTTCCTGGGATGCTGGAAAAATCCATTAGAATTTGCTTGATTCAGATACTAAAATATGGCATGAGAAAATCCCAAACCTATAACCAAGTGCAGGGTCTGGACAGTGATCAATTACTAACTTTCACTTAAAAAAATTAAATTTATATATTTACTGCATGATAAAAGATAGTTCAGAACACCAAAAGCAAGAGATAATTCTCCCATTTTTGTCAGTGCCTGAGTGCTTGACTTAAGTTTGGGGATTTTTATGGAATTAATGAATAAAGTCAAGTGTAATTCTTCCACAGAGAGTCAAGACTGAAATGCTGGGAGAAGACCACACTTCCAACCTATAGAATATAATCCAGACCTGTTTGCTCAGCTTCATCAAGGAAGTTTATGTATTTGGCACTGTCAGGTTGGGGGTTCAAAGGTTTCAGGACACACATAATGACTAACACAAGACTTAGAAATTGCATTCTGGGCCCACTCTGTGATTGCTAAAATGTATCTCGAGCTTCAGTCTCACCTCAAACCACAGCCCTCAGATTCTTTTGTTTTATGCAAACAAAAATCATGCAAAGATGAAAGTTAAGATTTGTTTTTTAAAGTAGCAGTGGTCCAGAGGAAGAAAACAACAGCAAGGCAGTTAAAAAAACTTGTATCAGAAAATACCAAGGGACTTTTTTTTTTCCAATATGGAAGTCTGAACATCAAATTCTTCATCCCATATTCAAAGCCTTGGATAGAAATAATCACACATTCTCATATTTCAGAAAAAATAGGTAGGAATTACAAGACTCAAAATCTTAACAAAGAGTATGGCCAACACTTAGAAAATACTGGGTTATGTAGACCTAGGATGATGCTCCTGAGATAGAAAAAGTAGCGATAAATATTTTAAAAATGAGCAATGACACGAGGAAGGTCAGTTAAGTCCCCCCCTCTCTTAGTAGACTTTGGAAATACACATTAAAGGACAGCAAATAGAAGCTGAGGAAATCTTTGTCGCACGCAAAAAAAAAAATTATTCAACTTTTGGGCTGATCTCAATCAAAACATGTTCCTGATTTAAAAAAAAAAATAAAAATAAAGAACTGGAAGCTGTTACACTGGCCAGAAAAGGGGGAATAAAAGAAAGGAAAAAACCCCCAAACAAACCACCCCAAGACAGAAAACTTCCTGTGCCTCAGCACGTGAGCCCTCCATGAACTTCTCAGTACCAGGAGGAGATTTAATGACATGACCCACTCCAAAGTGGTCTTCCCTTTCTTCTCAGATTTTCCAGAAGCCCTTTGAGCTGTGTGAGGCTGGGTTTGTGCTCTGGATTCCCCTCAGGGCCCGGAGCTCACTGCCCAGCTCCCGTCGGTGCTCCCAAAGCGCGGCGCGGCAGGAGCCCTGGGAAAAATGTCACTTTGTCACACAGGGACGTTCCTCCCTCCACACACCAAACACACAGGCTTCCCTGGGCCTGTGGCACTCCATCTTTTCCATCTCACCTCCTTACAACAGCAGCTAAACTGAAACAGCTTTTGAAATGAATCTGTTCCATTTACGTGGCGTTTGCCTAAGTTTTGGAGGAGGGGGTGACTTCAAGATGCGACACCGGAACCTTGTGAACTGTAAGGAGAATTTGTTTTCTCATTTCTTGAAATAACTGGGTGCTGATTAAGAGCAACCAGCAGAAAACTAGAATTAAATACTTGCTCTATGCAGGTGTAATACAACCATTATACAATGGTTACACAACTCTTTCTTTGCATAATAAGAAGAGGGAAAAAAGTGGGTTTTTAAACCAGGCTTTAGAAGAGAGAACTTGATAACACCACAACTTGGCCAACTGGTTTTCTTTGCTTTATTGGACTTCTGCAATAAATCAAATGGAAATATTCCAGCAAAAACTTGGGTTTACTGCAGGGCAGCAATCAAGTAAATGGGCACTGGGCAGAACCTTCAAACCCACTTTTAGAAATCTGTATCCAATTCTAATGGTTCCTTACAGGAGAAAAGCATCTCTGGTGCCCATCAGATGGAACAAAGTCCTCTGGACTCCAGAATGAGACCCAAAGCAGTCAGAGTTGTCAGCAAGCACCAAGGAAGGCAGAGCAGAGCCTGAGTCCCATCTGTCTTCACCTGAGCTCCTGGATTTCTCAAGGTTTCAACACCGAGCTCATGAAGTTTTAAAATGTCCATGCTGTGAACATGACTCTGGTTAATTTGACTCCCCAGAGATACATAAATGAATGTTGTGATGGGTCAGAGGCTGCCAGGCTCACATGGACACTGCAGTGCAATCGTGGAAAACACACAGCTGAGAACATCCCCAGACCAACCCTGCAAGGACAAAGGATCAGCCTTCCTGAAGGGCCACATCACAGAAAGGATTTCCATTCACACCTCCAGATTATGAGGTTTAGACCTTCTATCATTAAGCTTTTGTAGAGCAGACTATCAAATTACAATAATTACCATAACTCACAACCTTTTTTTATTTACAGAAGAAAACCCAAACCACAAACACACGGATTTCCCCAAGGCTGCCCCAGAAATTCTGCACAGCAGCACGTGAGGAACGGACAGGGATCTCCAAATCGGGAAACCTGACACAGAAAGAAATAATTCTTACTCCATGTTGTAAATACAAACCAAAACAGAAATCAGATCCCAAGAAAGGTCTCTGACTAATACAACACAAACTCAAGCCACTCTTAATGGTCCTTATAAAAACTTCACCTGTTTAACACACTCTTACACTCTTTTCACTCAGACTTCAACTGGCTTGTTTGTGATGCTGTCTCTAGTAGAGATAGTTCACAAAGGACATTGATTTAAGCTTTATAATTAAGTTATAATTAAGGTTTATCATTAGTAAATATATACTAAGCTTCTTAAAAATAATAAACCACTACAGAAAGGAGCTACAAGAGTCATTCCAAGTGCAGCTGTAGTAACTGGGTAGTTGCAGGGTAGTTACTACTACCCAGAGTTGCACCCACCACTGCCTCTGATTTCGGGGCAAAGATCCAGGAAAGTTTGGAGCCTCTGGTTAGAGCTTGACTTCAGCAAAAGTTTAAAAACTCTGTCAGGGACAGAGAGAGTGGGACCCACAGCACCCTGAGCAGGAGACAAGACACGGAGCTGTGGGGACAGACACAGAGGACAGGCTGGGAGGGGGCTCTGAGAACCTCAGGGAGTTCAGCAAGGCCACGAGCCCAGGGCCCACCCCTGGGGTGGGGAATGAACCCCAGGCACAAGCCAGGCTGGGTGGGGATGGCTGCAGAGCAGCTCTGGCACGAGGATTGGGGCTGCTGGTGGGTGAGAAGCTCAGGGTGTTCTTAGCCCAGAACCTCCCCCTGCCCTGGGCTGGGGAAGGGGGAATTCTGTCCCTGTGCCCCCTCAGGTGAGGCCCCACCTGCAGAGCTGCCCCAGCCCTGAACCCCACAGTGAGGGGGGATTTGTGTCCCTGTGTCCCTTCAGGATCTGGAGCTGCTGGAGAGAGCCCAGAGGAGGCACCAGGATGAGCAGAGGGATGGAGCAGCTCTGCTGGGAGGAAAGGCTGGCACAGCTGGGATTGTTCAGCCTGGAGAGGAGAAGCTTTGGGNAAATCTGATTTTATTGGGAAGACAGAGATCCATAGGTGCAATCACACAATCCAGCATTTGCAGAAATGCTCCTTCTCCTGCACAGGGCCTGCCATAACAATCTCAGTTTCTGAAGGCACACTCTGACATTGACAGGAACTCACCCCAAGTACAAGAGCACAGAATTCTAAGCTCAGGAACAGCTGATGATGGTGAGAAATGTGCATTAAGCTGTTATTCCACAACACTGACCCAGTGTTTGTTGTACTGATGAGTAACTTCTATAGAAATGAAAACTATCAAGATCTTGTAACATTAACAAAGAAATCAATGTATTTCAAACACTAACTCTGGCACAGCCTTACATTAATGCCTAATTATCCACAAGTTGGAAAGAATAACAATAAAGAAGCCAGAATCAGACATGATCCTGAAAAGTGACTGAGCTTCCAGAATCAATCAGATTTGGAAAGAGTGTATGGAAGCTGATTTGTCTGTGACCACACACACCCCCTCTATGTATTTAATGTGTAAGTCCTGTTAAAACTGCATTTAAAAACAAGAATATATGTGGTTACACAGCTGCAAGTAGGGAAGAAGCTGCACTTACAAGCAGCCAGGGCAGAGATCAGTGTGAGGGAACTCACAGTGACCAGGAAATACAGAGCAGAGGAAGTACCAACACATTCACTTCCCTGACAATATTTCTCTCCTCTTTTAACCCCTTCCTCCAGTTTTAACTCAAGCTGATACCAGGGACATAAAACTGCCCCCTCTATAAAGGAGATGCTGGGTGTTCCAACAGCACCACAGAAAATGAGTTATTAGCAATTTCTGGAGTTCACAGAGCAACAAAACATGAGCTGAACACATACAGGGAAAGGAGGTTTGGAACGAAATGTGTTTGCAGCCAGGAAACCACAAAATCTGTGAACAACAGGTTTTTGGGACACTAGGATTTAAAAGTTTCACTGGTAAGTTCAATTTAATCATTAGAATTATTTACTTATGCTTTTGTGAACTAGTCATCCCACTAATTTGATTTTTTTCCCAGTAACTCAACACAATTCAGTCTAATTTTTTCCCATTATTTTTTGAAGGAATGACTCTGCCCTTAGACATCAATTTGTACATTTCCATCCCTCTCTTATCTCACCATCCAAACTGTTACCAAAAAGAAAGAGGAAACTTTTCAACACAAAGAGGTATTAATGTATTATTAACTATTCCTTTAACTGACTCACAACACAGTCTATTTTTATTTGCCTCTGGGGGAAAAGAAAAAAAGGGGAAAGAAAGAATACTAGGAGGCTTTGGAAGTTTATGTAACATCAATAGAAAGCTTGGTCTCTTCACAGCTGGAACAAAACCGACACTTAAAGGTTAATTTTACTTTCATTTACTCAGTTTCACTTTCAGGTACTTGGTGCTACCCAGAGCCTGGAAACTTTGCCTGGAGAATGTTTACAAATAGGTGTCAGCTCGTGGTGTTTCAGTCACAGAACCACTGCCCTGCTTCTCCACAATTCCGAGCTGGAATTTCACTGATTTTGTTTTCCTGCAGGGGCCTGAGGCAGCAGCAGAGTTTTCCCAGTGTGTGGATGAAGGCAGAGCTGACTGGGAATTGTCTCCCACATTCCCCTGGCCCTTCAGTGGGGATTCTCCCTGAAAATCAGCAGGACAGGACACTTTGGAATAAATAAGGAAATGATAAAGCCAAAACCTTTCAAGGGTTAGGACAAACCAGAGCCCTGTTCTGAAGGAATGAAATCCATTGGTAGCACCAAATGCAACCCAGTTATTTTTCCAGGCATTCTGGGATAAATGAGAATCAAATGCAGAATTTCACCTTCCTTCCCCCAAATGAGGAAAACACGGATAAAACAATGGCAAATCACTGCAATTCCGTTGGTACATTGTGTCACCTTGAAGAGCCAGCACTGGAGAACACATGGAACATGTCTTTGTGGAAGTAACAATCCCTCATTTTTCAAAGTTTCTCAGGTGTTTTTAAGCCATCCAAAGACTACAGTTCCCATGAGCCTCCTCTTGAAGGACCCGTGGAGGTGAGGAAGGAAAGGAAGAGCATTCCTCTTCTCCTGATTACTTCTTTCTCCCCTCAGAAGCTCACAAGAAAAGCAGCTCGCTCACAGAGGTTTTTTAAGATTATTTCAAATAGTCTTAGAACAAAAAAGAACCCTCCCTGCATAAACACCAGAGTCTGAGTAGATAGAAAGTTATTACATAATTTTTGTGTAAATCTATTTCTTACCAACCTCTCAGTAAAGAAGAGCTGAAACTGTAAACTCAACAAATAATGTACTGTGCTCAGTTATAAAGACAAAAACAGCAGTTCTCTGTAAATAATCCTGTTCTACAACAACAGATCTATTTACAAAAGGATTTCAGAAGTTATACAACTCCCATCACATAAAGATGTCAGGAAGTTTTGTACTTCAGTGTGGAGAAGAGCTCTCCAAATGGCATTCCAAATGACCATGGAAAGGCTCAAAGAGATCCCAGGCTGCAATTCTCACTCGAAAACACAAACTGTCACCACAACTTGCAACCTGCAGTCCCACAGCCAGGCTTCAAAACACCTGAAATGAACAGGTTTTCAGAGGAATTCCCCGAAGATAATCCAATTATAGCAACAAAAAGTGCTTTTTGTGGTACCAGTAGGTTTTAGTCTTCAAATCAGCACCCATTTGAGCTCAGATGAAGCTGTGAAACGCCTGCATGGCAAATAAAGGCTCCGGTTTTGTGCGTTTATTCTTTTCACATCCCATCTGAGCAGGTGGTCCCGTTTCAAACATGACTTTAAGGTTGTGGCACATGCAAGCAAGTCTCTCCTGATCAAATGGCACATGGAAAGCTCCTACAAGGCAGAGTTTCTGCCCGACACCAGCGGTGCTCTGCTACTTTGTTTAAACTATCAACCAGTTTGCAGAATGGCCATGGCGTGCTAATTCCCAGTCTGCACAACCCCCCGGGCCTCCAAAATGGATAAATTCCCGGGGTTTCACACCTGGAAGGGAATGCTGCCCATAGCAGAACTCTTGGCTGCTATTAGGTAAAATTATCCTTGTCCAGCTGGGGGAGGGGATGCCAATGACAAGCCCGAAATCCTCCCAAGGATTGATGCAGGAACTGTAACGCTGCTCCCTTAGCCAAGCCTACCTGTGAGCCTGGAAACAATATCAACCTCTTGACCTATTGCCCTCCTGCCTTAAGAAAACCCTGCTGCCTCTTCAATTTTGAACAGGATCTACTTGCTTCACCCAAGGAATATTCCAAAGCCATGAATTAAACTCAGTAAGCTTCATAAACTTGGCCGGAAGTTTTAATTCACAGCAGAAAAAAAAATGTAAATTTAACACTTCACACACATAGTCTACTTCAGACTGCAAATAAAAAGTCTAGTTCTAAATAATTCATGTAAGCCAAAAACATGAAGCGTAGCCTACAAAAGTATCTATATATACACACACCAAATATATATAGATAATAGTTAACAAATACTAGCTCAGAGTTATTTTCAGTGTTATTATTCTACTTCTATAAAGTATAATTAATTTTCCAAAAATATCCAGCCTACAGAGGTTGGGGGTAGGGGGGCGTGGAGAAAGAGAGAAACAAGTTTACCAAAACTTTTTAGGGCTACAGACTATTCCAAGGAGGGAAGTTAAATTCTGCTTGGTTACAGGCAGAGAATTAAATGCCTCCAGAAACTACACGTTTGCTCATTTATCACCAGATATCATCTACGTGTTCTTCAACTTCACACACCTTTCTTGAGGAAAAGGTAAGGAAATACCAAGAAGATGATAAAAAAGTTGTTAACTTGTACAAATCCAGGCCCCCATGAAACTCCATCCACCTCAGTGCAAGTACCTCCTGGCAAAAGTTAACAGCACACTCTCGTTAGGATTCAACCAGGATGGTTGTCAAAAACACGCTAGTCGATTTGTTTTGGAGTCAGTTTCGCTGTCTTTGTTGATTTTAAATAACAATAAATGTTTATTTCCCCCGATGGCTGTGGAGCAATAGGAGAACTAAGCAACAGCAGCAATGTAGAGACATGATCAAAGAACCCCTACGTGGTCTTTGGACGGGCTAAACCCAAAACTTCAAAGCCGACTGAGATTCAAAACCACGCCAATTTCTAAATTTCGAATTCCAGGACTTTTAAATGCGTTTTGTGATCCCGCGGCGGCGGGAGGGAACTCTGGCCACTCCAGAGGAGCACCCAGTGTATCTGAGAAGAGCTCCAATTCCTCCAGCAACACAAAGCTGAATCCCTAAAAGGCTGCGGCCAGCTACTAAAATATGGAATCGGGGAATCATTAATGATGGAAAAGACCTCCGAGATCATCGAGTCCAACCTATGGCCACCTTGTCAAGCGGACCATGGCACCGAGAGCCACGTCCAGCCTTTCCTTAAAGACCTCCAGGGACGGTGCCTCCGCCACCTCCCCGGGGAGTGCCCGTGTGTCCCTGCCTGTCCCTGTGCCCGTGTGTCCCTGCGTGTCCCTGTGCCTATTCCCAACGCTGCTCCCTCCTCCTCCCCACCCCCACCGAAGGGATGACAGGCACCTCGCTCAGGTAACTCCTTCCCCATCTCCCTCCACCTTCCCCACCCGCCCCACCGGCCCCTCACAGGTGCCGGGGCATCCCAATCCTCCCCTACAACAGGTGATGCTCCAAGTCCTGCCGCCCTCCTCGCCGCCAGCCCGGCCCGAGCCCTCGCACCCGCCCACCGCAGGGCGTTGCGCATAACACCGAGAGGCTCCGGGCGAGCTCCCTTCCTCCATCGCCGCTCCCAAGGCCCGGGAAGCCAC